>JAMPIV010010189.1:0-10251 GCA_024509875.1 Oreohelix idahoensis
TCTTCTACGGTGTCATTTTCCTGTTTCTTAATTTGTTTCTTTTTCTTTCTTTCTTCATGTTTCATGAGACTTGCAATTATTACCTTTTGTATCATCATCCCTAGTGGAATTCAAAGAGCCTTTATGTGAAGTTTGAATGTAGCACAAAAATAATAAAAATAAATAAAACTTAACAATTAATCAATCCTTTTTTTTTTTTTTTTTAACCTTAATGTAATACACAATTACTACCATAAAGATGACAAGGCACCGAACGGATACAACGATACGTGCTGGAGAGACTTAGGAAAATCGTCACTAGGATTTGTTGTATGTTAGGGTTGTTGAGGGCGGCTAAATGATTATGAGAAAGGGCTGGTGGGAAAGATGAATAGTGACTAAATAGTCCACACTAAATCTAAGATGACAATTAACCTCGCTTACTCTCGTAGAGAATGAGCGCAGGGAGACTTTAATGATTTGGACCTAGATTGGGATGATTGTTGATAAAAACCATATAGGATCAAATTTATGACAACTCAAACGTATTAGGTGAACAAACAACCGATATAAAAACATTAGAATGTTAAAACGAGAGAACTTGTCACCAGGACGTGGCAAATCGCATTAAAGTTTCCACGCACTATAATCGTATTATAGACACTAGGTAGCCGTACATCTGCTGATAGGGATCGGTATGAGTGCATAAGAATGTTAAACCGTAACTAAAGACGAAACACCCCGTACCCCACAACACACACCCGAGAAGCAAGCGACAAAAACGAACACACCGAACGAGGAGACTAAAGCTCGAGGGCTCAGGCCGTGACTGCATCACTCGCACTAGATGACTAAGACCAAAACAACGTTACATCAACATAAGAGCGTGAAATACTCACCCAATAAAGAATGACGTGTAGAAAAGAAACAACCTGCAAAACAGAACACCACTCGCTCAGCCGGCTTTAATGGATGCTTAATTACTAAAACTCAGAGTAACACAAAAGGGAGTGCTTTATGTATTGCGAACATGGCTAGACATTGGACAACGTAATGCTCACTAATATAAATTAAACCGTACTATAGTAAAACGACAAAAACGGCGATGACAGCGTCACGAAAAATCACCATGGGCAGAGCTAAACGCGTGAAGTGCCCCGGGGATGGCCGGGAAAATAAATCTAAACGAAGGACTCAAGCAAAACGACGGTGTCAAAAGACATATGTTTGAAGACGTTCAACATAAACCTGGGACAGGTAATTGCGGAATCGGTGACGGATGCGAACACGGTGGTAAGGCAGTGTATGTTAGTAGTACAGGAATTTTTGAATATTGTGTTGAAGTTATATATTGGAGACTAAATTCCGCGCGCCTCGCCGTGAATATAAGAGATATACGTTTCCTGTGCTATCTTGGCTTCTGTGTGTGGCGAGGCTATGAAACAGTTTGAACCATAAAAAAGGTAACGACAACGGAACCTGACCAGGACCCATGAGAACGCCGACACACGCGTCATCATTCAACTGCCGATTTAATTTCAACTCTCCAAGACCGATATCAAATCACAGTATATTAAGAATAGAAAAATAGTATCAAAACAAGTAACAAAAACCCACGTCACACATACTCACGAAATACAAAAAGAAGAACAAACGAAAAAAACACAAACCACCCTTGCTTCCACAAACTCCCCCACAGCCGCCCACCCCACCCCCTCCGCCGCCCCCCCCCCCCTCCGGCCCACCACGCCCGCCCACCCCAACCCGCACCCACTACTGCCTCCCCACTAAAACACCCACGCCTCACAAAGTTGAGGTGGGTACCCTCCCGCAAAATTTGGGTATTTCCATACGTCCAACACCACCGTAAACCCGTAAATTAACTAGCTTGGTAACCCACAAACCGGACACACAGGCTGTCAACCCACACCTGCCACAACCCCCAACACGCGCCCCCCCCCACCTCCCACCACGGCGGCACCCGTGCAGAGCTAAACCACTCGCAACATCTCACACACCCGGCACTCCCGCAAGGCCGGCTCATAAAATGTACTGGAATAATAAAACTTGCGGTCCGGCGCATGGGTGAACAATTTGCCTGAAAGAATGGTTTTGCCATACTGAAAGCAAAACACACCATCCTCCCTCTGGCCCCCCACGCCCTTCCCGACACCCCCCACCCTCCCACCCCCCGCGGGTGCAAGACAGTTGAAAAAAAAAGTCAGCTCATGATCATGTTTGTGCTGTCCTCGCTTTGTCTTCATGACCGCACGGACGCGACACCCTCCCCCCTATCCACGATGTGCACACCCCCCACCCCCCCCCCCTCGCCAGTTTGTACCACCCGATGTCCTCCCCCTGCCCCCGGCCCACCCCCCACCGCTCCCAACACACCAGGCCCCCCTTCTCCTAATGGTTCTCCGCCCCCCCGGGTCCCCCCCCCTCCGACGACCCCCCCCGTTGTACCCATTCTCGAGGTCGGTGGTCCTCTCGTACGTCCCTCGCGCCGCCTCCCCCACTCAATCCCCACAACCCACCCACTACACTGTTCTGCAAAAATACAAAGAGCAGGACCGAAAGGTACACCGGCCATCAAAGAAGAGCCTTGTCCACTAAAGAGCAATGCCACTACTCGACCCTCCATGACATGCTGGCCACTGCAGCGGCAATGGAGAACTTTTTACAAGGGCCCTCCATCGTTCGTGGAATTCCTCAAGGCAAGCAAGAGGAGTTTTTTGTACAAAAAAATCAAGATGTGCAGTTCTAAAAACACCCTCCACCACCTATGGGTCCCCACCACGTCTTGACATATGGTGGATGGCGAGTCAGGGCAAATGACTACAACCCAACAAAAGCCCGAGATCCAAAACCCCTACCAAGGAAACCATCTTGAACAGATTAAGAATGTCCCAAGCTGAGCACATTGGTCCCGCAACCAAAAACGAAACGATCCGACAAAGTCTAAAAATCCCATTTCCGCTGCATGACCCAAAAAAATTAGAACAGGAGTCCCATCTAATGGTTTGTTTGGGCCATGTCTGTGCAGAATGGGAGAAGATCGGCCTAACCACGACGAACAAGGGAAAACAAAGAGCCCCAGGCAAGAGAGCCCCCCAGGGATTCCAGACCTCCCAGACAGGTCCAGGCGACGACCCAGCGCCAGCCTGAGTCCGCTGTTGATGACAACCATACACGACCACAACTAAATAAAAAGAAGAGGGTCCCGATGACTATAAATTGTAACCAGTGCCAGGGTGCCCCAGCATCCATCAAAAAACCAGCACCCAATAGGAACCATGCCCGGCGCACAAGGAGAGGACGTAAGACCGCTAAATATAATGGTCTGGGGCAGCTAAGGATCATTTGTGTGTGGATAGTTTGCGCTCGCCTCTCCCATATTAACCTCCTACTCCTCAACCCTCCGTCTTCTTTATCAGTCCTCCAAACCCTCTACTACAAGAAACACAACAAACCTCATAAAAAACCAACCTCGAAACTCCAATTCTCCTCTCCCTCGAACTCAACTACATACCTTACTCTGTCCCCCAGGCTGCTCATCCACCCCTGTGCTCTCCGCTCTCACCTCTCCTCAAAGGGTCTTGAGTGTTGTGGCCATGCTCTCCCACTCCCTCCATCTTTCTCACCTCCCTCTTCTTCCATCACCTGGCTCTTCACTCTCCCGCCTCCGCTCTCCCCGTTCTCTCTCTTCTGAGCAGCCTGGAGTGGTCTGTGTTCTGAATTGGTGCTTCCTGCTGAGTGTGTCCCCCCCCTTCAATCCCTCTCTCTCGCCTTTTAGAATCTTTCCCTCCTCTCTCTTAACTCCCACGTCACTCCATCATTCCACCGTCGTCTTCCAAACCTCTACACCTCAACGGTCGAAAGGGGACAAAACGTACAAAGAAAGTAAGTAATAAAAAAGACAAAAAAGCCACCAAGTGAACACTTTACAAATAACTTAGTACATCCATTCATCCACATCCTCACCATCCCTAAGCCTCCCCGATCCTTATCGTGGTACTACTCTTTTCTCCCAACCTGGTGAAACATCTAATTCACACACCCATATTAGAGGGCCCTCAGTCACCCCCTCCTCTAGAATAATTTCCCCCTCTCACCCCACCCAGCCTAGCGAGAACCAAGGATATTACTGGTAGCAGATAACCAGACCGTTCCCTTCCGATCGCTTACCATTACACAAATAAAAGTAAAGTGATTAAAAAAAATAAAAATATCACTATTTCTCCTTCCCCCCCTTCCTGAAACCAATCTCCCCACCCTTTCCTTTGGAGAGAATCAGCCTATCGTCCTCTCATCAAAGTCTCCAGGTATCTTTCTAATTCTTGGCCTTTGATCCCCTCCCGTGTTCCTTACCTTTTCATCCCCTCTTTGCATTTATATTATTCTCCCCTCTCTACTTTTTACCTCTATACCGAGTACCGTTCCCATCTACTTTCATTCCTCTCTTCCTCTTCTTACTCCCCCAGTCCTTTTCCTCTCTGTTCAGAACCTTACCCCCCCCTCAATCACTCCACCTTCTTCATGTTCCCACTCCTCTAATACCTTACAGCTTCATCGACTGTCACCCCAAAGGCTTGCAAATCGCCCTCTGGCCTCTCCGAAAACTTCACGAGCTCAATTACAGTTTCATGATCCTCGCCCAAACCAGGCATTTATAAGCTCATCCCCACCGACTAGCTCCCATTATCCCCCCATACCCTGCCTGTTTCTATCAAAAAAATCATTTCCGCTGTGCTCCCCCAGCCTTCATCCAGGTGTCCACCATTCCCTTCCCACACTCCCTTTACCATATGTTTGTTTTCTGCCCATTACCGATAGCAAATGCGCTAAGAACATTCTGTCAAATACACTAAATAACGTATAAATCACGCCCATTTACCTTTCCCCCTCCTCAACCTGAATCCCCTTGAAACACATTCTCGCTCCGAATTCTGCAGTGAAGATATCCACCTGACTCTCACACCCCCACCCCTCCGGTCACCCCATTACCAGATAATACCCTAATACAACGTCCCCTCTATAGATCTGAAAATTCGCAACCGACGTTGTATTTAACGCTGATTGTTACTTTTTTTTTTTACAACGTGTTTTTCCTTCCTTGATTCCAATCAACATTCGGAAAACAACCTACAACCCTCCCCCCTCCCCAGCTGAGGGAGTCCCTCCCCCCCCATCCCAAGCTCAAACTCTTGCTCCCACCGCTTCAACAAATACTTGATCTTCTCCATCACAACCGTATCGTCGGGTCCCCCCATGCCTCCAATTCCCCATCGGCGTGCAACTCCTTCTGCCCCAAACAAAACGTTTCAAATCCCCACACACTTAAACCCCCCAGTTTGGTACCCCGCTCCCATCATCGCACTCATACACCACCATCTTTCTTAAGAACTAGCATTCATATCATTGCGACACCATGACTCTCATCAACACTATTGTCACCCATACCCTTCCTACTCCATCTATTTTTTTCCTTCTCCTTCACAAACACTATTAAGCACCTTCCCTCTATAAACTTTAACCGCCCCGCCCCCGCCCTTCACCACACTTCCTTCACCACCCCCCTACTCACTACCCCCTCTCCTTACTACGTGGATTATCACCCCCGACAACATGCCTCACCCTCCCCCCATCTTTCTACCCAACTCCGACCACCCAAGCCACCCCCTTAAGGTCTCCTAGTAGCGCCCTAACCTGTTTCCTGCCATAAATGATCCCCCCACGTCCAACATCTAGCAAAAAACGATACCCTCAAGGTGCTCGGGGGGAGTCGGGGTCCATCCCCACCACGTCAGTTTTGATTTATAAACAACTAACCAGAAGTCCCTCTCCCGCAGCCCCCCGTAGGGAGCCTATCCTAAAACGGCCTTCAAAAACCGCCTTCAAAGATAAGTCCCCAACTACAACCCGATTACCTTCTAACCAAAAAAACAAACCAACCTGCCCCACCCCCGCAAACACCTTATTTTAGTTTGTCCCCTAAGCACCTCCTTCTCCAAAGACGTTTTTCCTTTAATATCGTTGCTTTCTAACACAGCATCTGCAACCCAGTTCTCCTTTTTTTTATGTTCTTCCACGTTTTTCCTCCCCCCAAGATCCCCCTAAAACTTTATCGAACTTTTTTTGATTATTTTTATTTTTTTCGAAATTTGATTTTTCCCCCCCCCCCCATTACTTCCCCCTTTCCCCACTTCCCCCCAGATATACTTTAGCCTAAACCCCGAGTCATGCTTTATACAAATCCAGCAATTTATCCTTCTACCTAACCCTATTTTTTTTCACAGCACACCTTACCCTGGGTTAACTCCCCCCTTGACAGTCATTGGTTTACCCCCATACCCAAATTTTTTTTAGCCTGTTTTTTGAGATATATATTTATTTTTTGTTTTTTGATATTATTTTAAATCCGTTTTTTCCCACCTACCCTGCCACTACACAATAAGACTTCTTTCATCCTAGACCAGCTCACCCATTTTTTTTCACCATTTCCATTATACCCCCCCAATCCCCTAGAAGCCACCGCTTTCCCTATTTTACCTTCTTTCGCCCTTTTCACCTCCCCAAACTTGCAACCCTAACCTTATTTTTCATGAACTAAATAAACTAGTAAAATGGACACATAATCACCCAACCTGTATATAATTCCCCACCTCCCCCCTTACCAAACCCATCACCAATCCACCCCCACCTATAGCCTACCTTGCTATCCACCATACATTATATTTAGATTCCAAAATTCCTCTACATTTTTTGCTAACCCATGGATCCCTCACAAAATAGACTTGCAAATTACTAATCTCACTCTAGATACAATATTATCCCCTACCTTACACTTCCTACCTAACCCCAAGAAAGCAAATTATTTCCGATTCTCTTTTCCCTATAATTCTAAAAACAATACCAAACTCAAAACCACCTCAATACAGCTCCTTCTTTTTTTTTTACTTAATCTCTTTAATCCCTTTTTTTCCAAATCTCCCATCTTAATCCTCTTTTTTTTCCCCCCCATTTCTTTTGGCCTTATCCTTCTATTCTAAACAACCCCTTAAAATCTAATTTACAGGGTATCCTTCCATATCTTTCTCTTTCGTGCATTCTGTAAACCGTACTGTCATCCCTTTTTTACAATCCACCCCCTTCTTTATATATCTTTCCCCCGTTCACTTTCCATATTCCACCATTCACCCCTCACTATGCCGCAATTATTTCCACACCGCCCGATATCCCCATTTTTTTTTCCCCCTTCCCTCCTAGCCATTCTTATCGATACTCTCTTAGCCTCTTTCAATCATAATCTATCCACCCCCTCCCCTTTCTCCTTTTCCCCCGTAATGATTACATTGCTCTATTCATCCCCTCCCTAGTTTAAACTATCTCCTGTTTTTCTTTTTTTTATTTATTTTTTTTCTTCATTACTATGCATTTACTCCCTAAGTCTTTTTTCAAGAGTTTACCTAATAATCCCTAAACCCATATTCCTGTCCCACTTCTTATAATCCTTCTCATTACAACAAACAGCTGTTTTTTTTGTTGTTTTCATTGAGGCAGTAGCCCCATTGCAATCTTCTAAATGACAGTTTACCCCCCGCACCCTGGGCTGTTTGGGGTTTTTGATAGTTGTTCCTTAATGATGGTGCAAAGCTCCTCTGCCTTGCTGTTACCTTTTATTAGCCCCGTATTTTAATGGACTCACATTGATCAGCTAACCCCCCTAGCCCATTTTTCTTTGGCCTGTTTCATTTTCTTTCTTTCTAATACTTTTTATTCACCATACTGTATTGCCATGCTGCTTCAGGAACCTCTTTCTTAATAAACTTCAGAATGTCATCTGTAACCCATGGTTTGTTTATTTTCTTTCTTTTACCAAGTATTTCTGTTCTCTGTGATTGAGTTGATATCATCCTCCAAAAAGTTGAGAGCTGCGAATTTTCCTCCAACAGTTGCCTCAAAGATTCCCGCGATTTCTGGATCTTTCAATTTGTCTAAATTGAATCTTAACTGAGAACATCTGTTTTGATTATAGTTCTTTTTGAGTTTAAGCTTGAGCGTCATCAATACCATGTCGTGATCACTACCAATGTCGGCGCCAGGAAAAGTCCTAGTCTTGGCTTTATTAATGCTGGACTTGAATCTTTTGGATACAAGAATAAAATCAATTTGGTTATGTATCTCAGTTTTTGGGGCATGCCACGTTGTTCTTCTTGATAACTTATGAGGAAATAGTGTATTTGCAAGGGTTAGTTTATAGTTGCTGGCAAATTCTAGTAGCCTTAGTCCTCGATCGTTGGTTTCTCCAGTCCCAAATTTCCCCACTGTGCCAGCCCAGTGACCGTATGCATCTGGCCCTATTTTAGCATTCCAATCACCTAGAACAATGAGAAGATCTTTCTTTGGAATTTTCTTAATTGCTTCATCCAAATTGTCATAAAATGTATCAATTGCCTCATCCTCATAGTCAGTAGTGGGGGCATATACCTGTATGATGGAGATGTTCTTTGGATGTGCTGCAATACGAATGGTGATAAGCCTGCTATTTATTGGGGTGCAGCTGATGACAGAGTTCAATCTATCTTTATGTACGATAAAACCTACTCCATGCTGATGTTTAGACTCATCTCCACTAAACCAAATTTTGTGACCATCATCCGTTATTGATTCACCTAATCCTGTCCATCTGACTTCTGCTAGGCCCAGGATGTCCCACGAGTATCTAACAAGTTCATGTGTTAGTTCTTTGACTTTTCCACACGCATATAGCGTGCGTACATTCCAAGTTCCAACAACAAAATTTTCTCTTGGAAGTTTCAAAACAGGTGTTTGTACCCCATTCGTTGACTTATCACTCTCAAGGGGCAATGAGAGCGCGGTCGTTGTTAATCCGGGCATCGGCCGATCCGGCAAATTATTACTGAGTTGACTTTCCATCATAACATTTCAGTGGGCAAGAGGTTTGCTTGGCGGTGCCCATCTCCTCTCCAAGTATCCTTGCAGGTACATACAAAAATGTACCTGGAGCAGTAACAATAGCCCTCAATAAATCTGTAATGTTTTGAAACACTGTCCGGTTGACACATCACAAAAAAACCGCCATCTTGTTCACTCGGTAAACACAAACAGCGAACTCACATGACAGGCAAACTTGATGTTTTCATCTTTAAAATACTTATCAACACAATCCAGAAAATGAGCCAAACACACTACAAACTCATACAGCATTAATGAGGGCTGCTACCACAGATGCAGACTCCAAAACGACGACATGAAATGCACAACACAAAAAGTGCGGCCTACCACGCCGCCATCTTGTATCCAACATAATATGATACACTTGATGCACACGTAATGTAATCATCACTCATCACTGCTCCCGTCGTGGTCTGAGGTCACCTCTGCTGTCGGTTTTCCGCACGACTAGCCAGAAACAATCACCCGCGCTTGCTGCAGTGGTTCATGAATAAAGTATTTTCATTGGTTGAGGTTGCCAATAATAAAATGAAATAAATGTTCACAATGTACCCCAAAAATTTGGGAATCTATAATCTCCTCACACAGGTTAGAACGGACACGAGCAATTTAGGTTATATGCTCTCGAATCACTTGGCCTGAGAAATTCATCTTATGACGGGTGTTCTGTGAATCACTTGGTCTGGAAATATTTTGATTCCTGTTATGAAGGGTGTTATGCGAATCACTTCGTCTGGAAATATTCTCTTATGACGGGTGATCCAATTCCTTAGGACTCCAGTCTTGTATTTATAAATGTGGGCTTAATTTTTTAAGTTTTAAAGTTTCCCAAATACTTCGAACTGTCCTGGTCCTTTTAAGTTTCCAGTCTTTGTATTTATATATGCGGGTTTACTTGTAAGTTCCAAAGTTGCCCAAAAACTCGAATCTGTCACTTATAATTATGGAGTTCTAAGTCCAATTTCTCTTTTGCGCTTTTAGGAGTTGCTAGCTTGAAGTTGCGTAGCTGTATGATCTGTGACTCCGCTTTCACTATATTAAATCTCTAATTCTCAGTTCAAATCCCAGATTGTACTTCCTGGCAAATTTTCCAATAAGAACCAAAGTATATTCCGGCTCTCAAATCAAACCAATGTTTAGCTCTTTAGCACTAGCTGGCTTGGGGTGTTTTAATTCAAAATATCCCCCACGTGTTTAAAATATTACTTGAATATTCCAACGCGTGACCTCTTTCCAACAATGCTGAAATATTTCCGCTAACTCACAAGCAAATCTGAGAACGTATCTGATATC
>JAMPIV010010190.1:0-67396 GCA_024509875.1 Oreohelix idahoensis
CACAGGTGAAAATCAGTACACATTTAACGAAAACTCAGAAAGAGAGAGTGCAACAGGTTCTAAATAATCATGCAGAGATGTTAACAGACCGACCAGGGCATACAAACCTATTGGAATATGATATGAAACTGATAGACCCCACACCTGTCTGTATGAAACCATATTCGATTCCGTTTGCTAAGGAGAAAGCTTTGAAGGAAGAGATAGACTATCTATTGAAGGAGGGAATTATTTCACACAGTGAATCCTCATATAGTTCCGGTGTTGTACTCTTAAGGAAGCCCTCTGGAGAACATAGACTCTGTATAGATTACAGGAGACTGAACGCTATTACAGAAGGACAGGTGGATCCATTGCCGGATACAAATCAGCTGTTTGCCAGACTAAATAAAGCTAAATATTTCTCAAAAGTGGATCTGAGTAAAGGATACTATCAGATTCCAGTAAAGCCTGAGGTTAGACCATACCTAGCTTTTTAGTACCTCAGAAGGACACTATGAGTTTAATAGATTGCCATTTGGATTGAAGAATGCGCCTAGTGTCTTCTCTAGAATGATGAGAAAATTATTGGACCCTCTGAATAATCCATGTATAACAAATTTCATGGATGATATCCTGATAGCAACAGAAACATTTGAGGAACACATTGACTCTCTGAACATGCTGTTTAATCGACTTAGGGAGGCAAATTTAACAGCCCCACCAACCAAATGTTGCGTTGGATGTAAAGAATTGGAATTTTTGGGACACACAGTTTATCAGGGAAACATGACCCCTGACCCAAAGAATTTAGAGAAACTACAGAAAGCCCCGAGACCACAAACCAAGAAGGACGTGAGATCCTTTGTCTCATTATGTGGTTTCTACCAGAAGTATATCAAAAACTTTAATTCCATATGTGCACCGTTAACTGATTTGACACGTAAAGGACATCCAGATCGCATTACATGGACACCACAATGTGAAATGACTTACCAAGAATTGAAGGAAAAGCTCACAAGTAAACCCATTTTGAAATTACCTGACTTAAGTCAAGAATTCATAGTAAGGACGGATGCAAGTAATATTGGGTTAGGTGCAACTCTACTACAGAAATCAGATGCATTGGATGGGGAATTAAGCCCAGTGGCATATGCTAGCAGAAAATTGAATAAAGCCGAAATCAATTACTCAACTAGCGAAAAAGAATGTCTTGCAGTAATATGGGCAATAAAGAAATTCAATATTTATCTGTATGGGAAGGCCTTTAAGTTGCAAACAGACCACAAACCTTTATCGTTTCTAGCACAGGCTAGGCATGAGAACTCCAGGTTACTCCGATGGTCTTTACTTTTGGCTCCATATAATTTTAGCATTGAGTATATATCTGGAAAAACAAATTTGGGAGCGGATTTTTTAAGCCGCCATCCGTGTGATGAGAATCACCGTAAACCCCAGAAATAATAATAAATTTCTCTATGTGTATATAGAATAAAGGACTGACATATAATGTCTGTTTTAAGAGGGGAGATGTCGTGGAATATTCTAATCCACATATATAAATTAAAAGGTAAATGTAAAGCGTAACAAATAAATTCTAATAAAGAAAAGAGCAATGGTAACAATAACAGTGCTGTCACAAGGAATGTACTCGAAATCCCCTTTGTTTTATGCTTCGTCTGCAAATTGTAACGCTTTCACGTTGATAGTAAAAGCCTACTATATTATTACCCGCTTTCTTCAATGAAACGTGTGCTGTATTTCTTGGAAAAACATTGAGAGGCAGACTGCGTAATGACCTAAATTAATCCTAACATTAATTATACTGCGTTACCAAAACGAACGAACAGATGGACTCAAATAGAAAGAGAGAGGGAGGGCTGAAAATCAGGAACGCATGCAACACGCGTCGCGCGATACACAATTACTACTATCACGCGTGTAAGGCCACATGCACTAACTTTTTTTTTCAGACGGACAGTGATAAATTCACTACCCTTCCCAGAGTTAGGTTTTAAAATCACGAAAAACGCTTATTAGAAAAGATAACATTAGATGGGTTTACGTTTGAAAACATTACAGTACCCAGACAGCACATCTTCGAAACAGGAGGTCGAAGAAATTGCATATTTTGAACGCAGCCACTTAGCTCTTTTAAATTTGTATATTTGGGTTCCTTAGGGTTTGCTGACAAAGAATATGTAAAACGTTACGCAAATAGTCTAGGAATTAACAAGTTATAACCAAAATAAAATATTGGGGATGCCTGACAGCATGAAATCATTTCTGCTCATAAAATTTTTTTATAACTTGTTTGAAAAAACCTTGCGTACGGAAATAGCCTACCATGTAAACTCCAAATTGATTGGAGCGCAACAAATATAAGACTAAACACGATTGGTCGGACTATAAATACTATATTTGGTTGTTAGGGGAGACGTAGGAAGTTAAAATTTTTTCAAACCCTTGTCGAAACGTGGCTCCATTGGCCAGACTCGCTGATATACTCACTTAGGAGCGTTAGTTCGAGACCACTAGTTCAAATAAGCTTGATAAAGCAACAGTGCGTTGAAGCCAGCTCACATTTTTGCTAAAATAAAAGCCTGGAACATAAGCAGATGGGAATTTGTGCCAGTATTTGTGCCAGAATTCATTGCTAATCAACGTATCTGTGTTTGTTTCCATGAATTGTGGTAAGCTTGAAACATTCAGTATCTTTTAATGAAAATTGAATGTGAATTGTTAATTTATGCCTGTATATATGTGTAGTTCAGTAGCAAACATGATGTAAAGCCTATAATGCTCCAGCCTGAACAGAAGGTGTCGGAGGAAAGTAAAACTGCATGGAATGGCCAAACAGTACACTGACACCTAGATTATTGATTAGACAGAAATAATGCTGGAAGTGCAGAGGCGTAGTAACCATTAAGGAGGTTAATGCTGGTATAAAGTATTTCAGATGAAGCTGACAGTTGGCCTAACGCTCTGAACTCAATGTTTGTGATGTATTGTGCTCAGTGTAAAAAGAGAGTATCAATTAGTTATGAAGTAGAAGGTACATCCTTCTTGTTTTCAGGGACCGTGGTCTTGATGGTATTGAGCAGCAACTGGTCAGAGCTTTGCTGAATCCAGAGTCGGACAGCATACTCCTTGGTCCATTTAGCTATCAGTGAGGTGTCTCCAGAGCACAGGGGAGAAATCGAGCAGAGGAGTCTTTTCCTGCCGCCATCACGCAAGATAAGCTGATGTGGCCAGCTGAGCTCAAAATTATGTACCCCATCTTAAAATAACATTGTAACATAAACTTAAGAGGGGAAGTAAATTTTTTTAATAACAGGAACTGAGAACATCTCCAATACTAGCTCCCATAAAGACAAACTATTGAAGTCATGATGACAAATACCAACAGAGCTTGAACAAAACAAAACCAGTATTACCTCATATTACCACTACACAACTGACACACATAGGATACTTTTAATAATATATGTCACTACAATATTCATATTGAGAAATTCTGTACATATAACTTGTAATTAAAATTGATTGTGATTCCTGGTTCCCTTTGTATTTGAATCAGGACACATATTCATTCATAACAGCAATGAATACATATTGTTATTTGAAAAGTTATCAGTGACTCCTTTAAGATATCCTTTAGAGTGTTATATGTATGTGAGTGTCACAGTGTTGTCAAGTGTGGTGGAATAAATTAAATTGTTTATCTGTCTGTTGTTGTTATGACTTACACTTCATCATACACATACCCTAGACATACAACGTAGTCATCACACTATTCCAGAATAATTCTGACTGAGATATATATATATTTGGCAGCAAGTAAGGTTATCTATAATACACTACTCTTATTAGATATAGATACCTTCACAGCTGATCTCAGTCAGTACACTAAGTCCCCTATAAATATTTATAACATCCCACTTCACCACAGATCTCCGCTTTCCTTACCACATCTCTCCAAGTACTCATGTTTACGTTTTTGGATGTTGCTAACTGTGGTCTTGCTAATCCCAAAATGTTCTGCCGTCTTTCTTTGGCTGCTGCTTTCCGGAAAATGTAGAAGATCAACCTTTTCCTTCATTGTCAGCTCCTTGAGTTCTTTCCTTTGGGCCATCAGAAAGGTTAGGTTAATTTTGTCAACGATAAAGTGTATAAAACAGTCTGAGAGAGAACTTACAGTTTAGTAGTTGAATTACTATCAACCGGCAGGGCAGTCATAGCAAGATTGAAGATTTTGCTTAGAAGTTGGTCTTTTTATACTGCATGTTTGCGAAAAAATCAAAGAGGTTAGGTTAATTTTCTTTGTCGGCAAGCATCATTCGAAAAGTGGTCAGAAAGCCTGTGTCGACAAAATTCAAAGACACTGATTTTTTTTAAAAACTGGTCAAGTAATAGAGGGTAAATTACTATTGTTTGTTATAGTCCAAGTGGTAAAGATACAACTTACAGAGGTGGTCAACTTATAGAGGTCGTCTTCCATTGAGTACATGTGGTGCGTGTCCGGCCTATGAAAATGTGGTCAAATTCGGGAGGTGGTCAATGTAGGGAGGTGGTCAACTATGGAGGTTCTACTGTACTTTGTTCATGGTTACAAGCCATCACACGATTTGTGGTACTAACGCCGCTAGTGTGAGAGAAAAGCATCCACCCTAACCGCCTACAGTGGAAGAGAGTGTGGAGAAGGCTTTCGTCATCACTGAATTGATAAACAACAGCTACAAGACACCTTTATAAAAGTTAAGTGCTTTTAAAAAGGCACCAGCAAAAAGGAACTAATTTTTCTGAATTATATCCTCACCCTAAATCTCTGTGAAGAGAAACTTTGATTGCAATATAAAAGTTACCAGCATTTTATTTATTTTAAACTGTTAATAATAATTGATTATTAAATGTGTTACCTGTTGTTTTAAAACTAAACAATCATAGTCGATTGAGTTTTTTATATGTAAGAAAGCAAACCTATGAGACAGAATATATATATATATATATATATACCTAGACATATCTTTACCTCTAAACAGAGCTATACCTTATAAGAGGAATTTCGTTGGATTACACCAACTGGGGGCTTGAACGGGCTAAACCATTGCTTATATCCTTCACAAAAGGCGACGGACCAGATATAATGCGTCAACAATTGTTCAGCCCAATGCAACATTGTTCGTGACTTCTGGAAATATCTTATGAACGCTCCCTTAAGGTAGAAGTGTCATTAATCTTCTATCTACATCTCCGCCAAGAGTAATCTTGTGCGCAGGTAGATACCTTGGAAGCCAATATTAGATACTCTTGAGTTTTGGTCACTGTTGAACCACTACTGCAAAGCAGGGGAGGCAATCCGTGACAGCATCCCGAAAGACATCTTCTGCGGACAACTGGCAGATGGCTAAAGAACAGCTGGACAATCGTAGCTGAGGTTCAAAGGTGGCGCCGAGCCGACTGATACATTTCAAAAGGTCATAAATAATTGAATTCAAAACAGGAGAAATTATTTAAACAACCTATCATTAGATTAAAACATGCCATATACTGTCATATGCTTAAAACTTATTTCTTGACAATTATATCGGAGAGCAAAGGAACCTGACCTTGCCGATCAACAATAAAATGACGTCTAAACTGACGCTGCACTTCAGTCACAGATTTTGTTTCGTAGTAAAAACGAACAGCGGTGGTGCGATGCAGCACATTCTAACGATCCATTATGACTGAGTCAGTATAATCTTATCCTCTTTCCGCTGCCACCTCACCGACCACTCTACGTCATCGGCGGCCTCGACAATTTAAATTGAAAACGTATCAGTCGGCTCGGCGCCACCCTGTTGTCACGTGACCGATAATCTATTTTACCATCTTGTCCAAAATTTGATTACTTTTTAAATGTCCTGGTTTTCCTCGTCATTTTGTATTTTCTTTTTCTTTCATTTTCTACCTTCGTGGCCAAACTTTTTCACCTTCTCAAACCCCACCCGAGGTTTGGTTACGTTCCGGCCTGTAGCGGTCAGCGAACGATAATATTATCTAAGCCGCACCTGGTCTGACCAGGGGAATATCTCTTACGTTTAAAGCCTTTGATCACGAGCGAAAGGGTCCCTGTGTTTGGCTTCCAGAACGCTGCTTCGGATCATAATATTATGCATCCTGGAAACAGGGGGAGACAAACCCGCGGTCAGTCTTTGGGTTTTTGCCCTTAGACAAGATAGAGAATAATGTTATGCATTTCTCTACCTGGGGAACTTTCGCACGATTTCTTTTGTCTTACTCTAGATTACGTCTTTCGCCGAACTTCTGTAGAAATACGCACGCCAGGTGTCCGGGGGGAGCGTCCCTTGTGATCTATAAGAGTAGACTGGTTTTAATAGACAAAGACATTCGTAAATTTTCCTGGCCCGTAGATGACCATCATGAGATAAGGCAAACTTTAACACAGTACTAGAATGTGTTTGCCTATGTTCTAGTCATTTTCGGGGTGAGTTGACATATCTTATAATTATAATATTAGATTCATGTTAGCTTTTATATATATATCTGTTAGGGAAGTGAACTTATTTCTGAGGACTTCTCCTAGTAATTTATTCAGTGATAAGGTAGCGCTGTCTACAGCCTATTAAGTGGTGCTTAAACTGTTACGGTTTATCATGGGTTAAATGTTAAACTTACAATAACAGATATTAGGCGTAGAATCAGTCCACGAATGCTTACCATTGGGTTAAGAGTCAGCAAAATTAACTGTCATTTCTGTAAGATAATGTCAGGTGTGGATTGTTCACTTAAAAAACTGAATAGTGAGATGCAGGTAATAACTCTGGATTATAGGAGATAGTCACTTATTCCTTTTGATAGATATTTCTAGTGGCAAGGGAGGATCATTTTATGCTTACTTGTGTGGCTAGGCACTAGTCTATAACTTTCACTGAAAGCAGTCACCAGGCATAGATATAATTATATCTTATGATTTAGCCACAACTGTATTAGTATAGCAAGAACATTGCATTTTCTATGTACTCATTTGTGGGATATTAATATTTTGTTTCCCCAAAGGGACATATGACTTATTTGGTAATGTCAAATGCTGTAATCTGTTTATGTAAATTCATTTAATGTTGTAAGATGAATAAGCATATTCATTTAACTGTAACTAAAGGTTAGGTTTCCTGTATGTTGAGATTGGGAGAAGAGGAGGAGATTTTGCTGTCAGAACATTTAATGACAGTTACATGGGTGTACAAAAGATATTAAGACTATGCGGGCGCGTGTTGATAATTGATATTTTTAAGGAACAGGAGACATGGTTAAAGACAGCCCTAAACTATCATAGCCATAACTACAGTAAATTTAATCCCATAGTGGAGCGAAACTTTATGTATAAAGTTAGTGTGATTTATTATTTGCTTGAAGTAAAAGGGTGTCTCTTTTTGGGTCTCAGTTTCAGGGAGACCGAATCGCTAGAGCAGACTTCAGTCAGGCGAAGAGAGTCATATACTCTTCGATCTAGAGGGTTTCTGTATACATCTAGTAACGAATCGTCAACCCCGTTCCTGAATCAAAACCCCTTTTTGTCAACGCCAAGTTAAGCTCACGCAGTGCAACGGAGCCAACGCAAAATCTGGAATCGCCAAATGCAGTAGTAGCTCTCTACTCGCCTATTGGATTACCAGCCAGAGCATCGCGGCTTCCAGAATATCAAACCCGCCCAGCATGCCTATAGCAGAATTCCATATCACCCGCCTTTTTTGTGCCTAAACGGGGCACTCAGCAAACCACAGCCAAACCAGTTTAAACAGGATTTACAGCCAAGCGGAGCCTTGCGCCGAATAAGCGCGCCTGGGACTTTTTGTCCTCAAGTGACTTCTTCTGGTGTATTTTCTGGATACTTAAAACCTCGCACGTATGAGCAGCCATCTATGGACAGGCTGTCGTTCAGTTTGTTTATTCGATCAGCAGGAGATAAATAGAGTCTTCCAGACCACCTCGCGCAATTAGGGAGGAATCACCAATGATAGCGCCTATAGTGATTTTATTCAGGTTAATTCCATCACCCATGGAGGATATGTACGAAAAAACCACTTACTGGAGCTATTCCCCTTGGTCCCCGAAAGCGGACAGGCTGTCGCTAAGTTCATTCAGTTGGTCTGCAGGAGATAAACAGCGTCCCCCAGCCCACCTCGCGCCAGTAGGGGGGAGTCACCAATGATAGTACCAACAAGGACAGTTTTGTAGGCATAGTCCCTCACGAAGGATCTACAAGTAACACACTGTCTGGACTATTTCATCTGGTCCCCGAAAACGGACGGACTGCCACGCAGTTTATTCATTTTGGTAAACAGAAGGTAAATAGAGTCTTCCAGCCCACCTCGCGCCAGTAGGGAGGAATCACCAATGATAGCGCCTATACAGTGATTTTATTCAGGTTAATTCCATCACCGATGGAGGATATATACGAAAAAACCACTTACTGGAGCTATTTCATATGGTCCCGAAAACGGACGGGCTGACACTCAGTTATTTCATCTCTCTGTGTTCTACAGGTTTTATGAATGGTGGTGTGTGTGTGTGGTTGATGGTGTATTTTGCATATTTTGGTTATTGATGATTATTGATGTAATTTTATGTTGTTGTGATGATATGCATTAATTCCATGCTTTTTCTTCTTTAATAAAGTTTACACCTTTATTAATACGCTGTTCACGACCTTTCCATCCATATTTGTATTTTTAACTCTTTACTAGAATCTCTATGTATGATAAGAGAAAAGAGTGAGAGCAGGAGATGCTTAGACAGACATAAGTGAGTCGAGGCTTGGAGAGAGAGATCCTTTAAATAAATCTTCTTCCAGGTTGTCTCAAGTCCATCTCCTATTTACACCTTATCTAAAGTGTAATCTATAACTCTGTCAGTCCACTATCCCTTGTCGATTTCACTACTGTTGTCCAACTCGACAAATACTCTACACTCAAACTCAACCACGACACCTGTATATATATATATTTGGCGACAGCCAACTTATTTCATTAGATCTTACAACAGGTACACTCTCCAGGTAAATTTGTCATTGCCTTTCAACTCCTCACGAGGGCAGGCTCTCAACGAATACACACCACGTGTCCTGTGCTAAAGTTTTCTCAGTGCGTGTCCTATAGCATCTTCTCCTGACGTCTTGGTCAACCAATATTTCTTTGGTTATTGTCATCAGTTCCACGTCTATGATATTTACCTGTTTTAATCCTGTTATTCTGTGCAGGCATCCATCTATGAAACTCTGTATTTTCCTGATTGTGAGTTGTGTTTTGTTGTTGTTTTTTGTTATTTTGTTATTTTATTTTGGTTGTTCTCCGTGTTTCAGACCCATATACTAAGACAGCTTAGACAATAAATTTAAAATGCCTATTTTTGTAGTGAACTTGATTTATTTTGGTGTCCACATATTTCCCAAAGTCACGCTATATTGCGGTCCACTTTGTCCGTTATAGATTTGGCGGTGGGGCGATCAGGGTTCCTTAAGCTGTTTGAACTAGTATTGTCTACATGAGACCTAATATCCTTAGACCACAGTCACATCAACAGCCGTTTGTGCTCTCCCAACCAGACATTAGCAATAATATGTCAGTCTTTTGACGACCGCGCTGTTTAAAACAAGAGATTCCACAATTGTTGAATTGGGTCCACACGTTACGTCATGTGCCGAGACTTTGACAACCATTAGCGGAGCTGTGCAAATAAACAAAAAGAATGTCAAGACATATTATGGAAGGGTATACTTGTTTGAACTCCATCAGTTAAACAGAGACAGTGGTCAACCAAATTATTGTTTACTTATTTGGAAATAATTGCAATGATCGTACTCGTTCGTCCATACCGTCTCTCTCTTTGTGCCTCTCTCTCTCTCTGTTTCTCGCTCTCTCTAACTGTACTCTCTGTCCTTTGATCTTTCACTGCGGATCTTGTTCAGTATGTTCACACAACCAACACTGTGTTGTGTCTGAAGCTATATATCTATGCACATCAGCTATATTTACACATTTCTAGTTACCAGTAATATGAGGTATTGTCTGTACTAAGTTAACATCGAAGAAACATCCCTCTTCCACTGACGATGTCATATATCTTTCATTTTCAGAAACGCTGTGTTGGGTTGGCTAAGCTCCACCCCTTTCCAGCTTCGTCTGCTGTCATATTTCATTGGCATGCCCGGCTATATCCGGGGACTACTTTCAGATAATTGTCTCATTTCCTGTTATGCCGCTTCCTAAGCAATTGTGTAGTTGTAAAAGTTCAATCATTCTGCTATAATGCTATTTTAGGGAGGCTGCTTTTGTTTTTAATGTTTTCTTCCGTCGCTAATAGGAAGCGAATGAAAAGTACACCAATTTTTTACAAAAAATGTAGGTTTGTGGAAAAAAAAATCAAACGGTATAAGATAAACATGCCGACTTAATTTCGTTGGGGCTTTGGGAAGCAAAAACCGAACGTCTGCTCACCTTTAGGCGAACATTACTTTTATAAAAGTTGTTCTGTTTTCTTAGCGATAAGGTGATGCACACTATTGTGCAACATTGCTAAAGTTTTGGCTGCACAAAATTTGTTTTCAACATTGCTTACGTGTGTCGTGGAATATTCTAATCCACATATATAAATTATTAGGTAAATATGAAGCCTAACAAATAAAATTAATAAAGAAAAGAGCAATGGTAAATAACAGTGCTGTCACAAAGAAGGTACTCGAAATTCCCCCTTGTTTTCTACTTCGTCGGCAAATTGTAACGCTTTCACGTTGATATTAAAGGCCTTCTGCAACATACACGCGTTTCCCAAACACACAATAAAATGTGCTGCCTTTCTAAGAAAAACCTTGAAATATGCAAGTTGACCTAAATTTTAAATTCCATTCATGTCTTTTTCTACACTATGTTACCAAAAACAAAAGACAGATGGACTAAAGGATAGCGAGAAGAGAGGGGCGAATAAAGCCGAACGCATGCAAAATTAAACACGCGTCTCGCTATTAATGCCACCCCCAACCCGCGTCGCGCGATACACAATTACTACTATCACGCGTGTAAGACTACAAGCACTAACTTTTTCGGACGGACAGTGATAAATTCACTACCCTTCCCAGAGTTAGGTTTTAAAATCATAAAAAACGCTTATTAGGAAAGATAACAATAGATGGGTTTACGTTTGAAAACATTACAGTACCCAGACAGCACATCTTCGAAACAGGAGGTAGAAGAAATTGCATATTTTGAACGCAGCCACGTAGCTCTTTTAAATTTGGATATTTGGGTTCCTTAGGGCTTGCTGACAAAGAATATGTAAAACGTTACGCAAATAGTCCAGGAATTAATAAATTATAACCAAAATAAAATAGTGGGGATGCCTGACAGCATGGAATCATTTCTGCTCATAAAATTTTTTTATAACGTGTTTGAAAAAAATCTTACGTTACAGAATTAGCCTACCATGTAAACTCCAAATTGATTGGAGCGCAACAAATGAAAGACTAACCACGATTGGTCGGGCTATAAATACTATCTTTCGTTGTTAGGGGAGACGTGAAAAGGTAACATTTTTTTCAAACACTTGTCGAAACGGGGCTCGATTGGCTAGACTCGCTGATATACTCACTTAGGAGCGTTAGTTCGAGACCACTTGTTTAAATAAGCTTGATAAAGCAACAGTGCGTTGAAGCCAGCTCATATTTGTGTTAAATAAAAGCCTGGAACATAAGCAGATGGGAATTTGTGCCAGTATTTTGTGCCAGAATTCATTGCTAATCAACGTATCTGTGTTTATTCTATGAATTGTGGTAAGCTTGAACCATTCAGTATCTTTTAATGAAAATTGAATGTAAATTGTTAATTTATGCCTGTATATATATGTGTAGTTCAGTGGCAAACAGGAGATAAAGCCTATAATGCTCCAGCCTGAACAGAGGGTGTCGGAGGGAAGTAAAACGGCATGGAATGGCCAAATAGTACACTGACACCTGGATGATTGATTAGAAAGAAATAATGCTGGAAGTGCAGAGGCGTGGTAACCATTAAGGAGGTAAATACTGGTATAAAGTATTTCAGATGAAGCTGACAGTTGGCCTAACGCTCTGAACTCAATGTTTGTGATGTGTTGTGATCAGTGTAAAAGAGAGTATAAGTTAGTTATGAAGTAGAAGGTACATCCTTCTTGATTTCAGGGACCGTGGTCTTGATGGTACTGAGCAGCACCTGGTCAGAGCTTTGCTGAATCCAGAGTCGGACAGCATACTCCTTGGTCTTTTTAGCTATCAGTGAGGTGTCTCCAGAGCCCAGGGGAGAATTCGAGCAGAGGAGTCCTTTCCTGCCGCCATCACGCAAGATAAGCTGATTTGGCCAGCTGAGCTCAACATTATGTCCCCTCATCTTGAAATGACTTTGTAAAAATAACATTCAGAGGGGAATTTAATTGTCTTAATATCAGGAACTGAGAACATCTCCAATACTAGTCCCAAAAGACAAACTATTGAAGTCATGATGACAAATACCAACAGAGCTTGAACAAAACAAAACCAGTATTACCTCATATTACTACACACAACTGACACACATAGGATATTTTTAATAATATATGTCACTACAATATTCATATTGATAAAGTCTGTACATATACTTGTAATTAAAATTGATTGTGATTCCTGGTTCCTTTGTATTTGAATCAGGACACATATACCTTTATGACAAAAATGAATACATATTGTTATTTGAAAAGTTATCAGTGACTCCTTAAGATATTCTCATAGAGTGTTATATGTATGTGAGTGTCACAGTGTTGTCAAGAGTAGTGGATTAAATTAAATTGTTTATCTGTCTGTTGTTGTGACTTACACTTCATCATACACATACCCTAGACACATAACGTAGTCATCACACTATTCCAGAATAATTCTGACTGAGATATATAGATATGTGGTAGCAAGTAAGGTTATCTATAATACACTACTCTTAATAGATATAGATACCTTCACAGCTGATCTCAGTCAGTACACTAAGTCCCCTATAAATATTTATAACATCCCACTTCACCACATATATTGGGGGTCTCGCTCTTGGGATTTTGAATCTTTCCCTATTAAAAATATTGGGGGTAATTCACTTCAGGGAATATAAGAATTAAAAGGTATCCTTGGGTGGAATTAAATAAGGTTGAGCTCACGGTGCCTGTGTTGTCCATTAGATATATTTAGAGATTAAATTGTTGGTTAGACATTGTAGAAATTTACCTGATAGACAATGGCGGACCTGGCCAAGTTTCGATCTGCTGCTGTACAGACTGCAAAAGAGTTAGGATTAGATGGGCAAGTTATGGTTGCCTATGTCACTACGGAATGTGACAAATTTATTGAACGCGAAGAAAGAAGATTAGAAAAAGAGGCCGAAAGAAAGTTAGAGGCTGAGACTAAGAGGTTGCAAGCTGAGGCTGAGACTAAGAGGTTGCAGATTGAGGCTGAGGCTAAGAAATTGGAGGCAGAAAGAGAAGACAGAAGATTGGCTGCAGAAAGGGAAGAGAAGAAATTAGCTGCAGAAAGGGAAGAGAAGAAATTAGCTGCAGAAAGGGAAGAGAAGAAATTAGCTGCAGAAAGGGAAGAGAAGAAATTAGCTGCAGAAAGGGAAGAGAGGAAATTAGCTGCAGAAAGGGAAGCAGAAGATAAAAGATTACAAAGGGAACATGAGTTACGACTAAGGGAGTTTGAGTTTCAGGGCCATGCTCCTGAAAATGGTGCCAGTCCCTTTGCCTCTGATGCCACTGCTAGCCAAGGAGCCTCAACCTCAGCTATGAATTTTCATTTAGATCATTTTGTTGAGAAAGACGATGATATAGAGAGCTACCTAAATAGGTATGAACTATTAGCTACCACGTATGGGTTAGAGAGAGAAAGGTGGAGCTTAAAGTTATCTCAGGGACTTCGTGGGGCAGCTTATGAAGTTTTTGCAAAAATGAGCAGAGGTGATCAGGAAAATTATGACATGCTAAAGCAGGCTCTTTTGTTAAGGTATGAAAAGAATGCAGAATTTTATAGGAAAAAAATTTAGGAATGCTAAACTACTGTCAGGTGAAACCTATCACCAGTTCTCTGCACGAATAGAGACATACTTGGAGAAATGGACTTCTCTGGGGAAAACCCAAGATCTTAAGGAAATGGTCCTTATAGAGCAATTAAGAGAGTCCATGGCTCCAGACCTGAGAAAGTTTCTCATGGAACAAGGTGCAGAGAGGCTGGGTGAGTTGCTAAATGTTGCTGAAAGGTATCAAGCAGCTCAAGCAGAGGTAACAGGTAATAAAAAGAAACAAGTGGATAACTTTAGGGCACCACAGAACTTTAATAAATTTGATCCTAAGGATCAAAATAAAGGTAAGCACCAATTTGATAGGCCACGGTATGAAAATAAAAATAAATTCCCACAATTCGATGAAAGGAAATATGATGAAAGAAAATCTTTCAACCAAGGAAAAAGGTGGTGTAAGAATTGTCAGATGGACAATCATGACACTGACCGTTGCAGAAGGAAACCTGTGTATATGGCAACCCTTCAGGTCAGGTCGACCTCAAGACAGGAGGAGGATATTATGTTGGATACCACTCCAGAAGAGATGAGGAAGGCACAGGCTGGGGATAAAACACTCAAGCCTTGTTTCAGAAAATTGTCAACTTGTCATACAACTCCAGGCAAGGGAGATTTTTACATGAAAAACAAGTTGATGTATAGGAAGACTGGAGCTAGATCCAATGGTCACGGACAGCTGGTTCTTCCAAAAAGATATAGGGCAGACTTAATAAGGAGCCTACATGTGAAACCAGATGTGGACCATGAGAAGATAGGTACAATCATCCAAAAGGTGGCTCACAATTATTATTGGCCCAAAGCAAGATGGGACATTGAGAATTTTGTAGAAAGGTGTAGCATAGCACATGAGGGAACACCCACAAGTGGGAACATGGATCAGGACCTGGACACGCCACGGGGCAAAATTAGGCCTGATAATAAAAAGAGATATAAATTTGATAAAGTGGACCAAATGGAATGGGAAGCCCCTTTTCACGGACAAGCTTCACTTAACTGTTTTACAATGGCCACTATGCGGAGAGTGCAAAGAGATGTCTTACCCCAGGATAAGCCGAAAATCCCTCAATCGGACTTAAACAAACTGGAGGAAGAGGATGTAGAGAGGAAATCTCTCATCAAGAATTTTAAGTGGGGAGAAAGCCCCAAAAGAAAAATTGGTAGTGGTCGTTTTGTGAATGATAATTCTGGGAGGAAAAATCATCACTATAAAGCTTCGAGTGGAAGAGACCATACCGGTGCATGGCCAAATAGGTCCACACAATTAAAGGTCCATATGTAGCTTTGTTAAGAACGTGGACTGATGAAAAGGCAGAGGAAAACATTACATCTTCATACCAATATGTGAATGAGCTGACCACTCGTTTAAAAACTGGCTGGAAACTTGCCAATGAAAAATTTGAAACAAGCCAGGAAGAAACATGCTGCCTATTATAACAGGAAGGCGAAGGACAGAAATTTGGCTGTGGGAGAGAAAGTACTGCTTCTTTTGCCTGGGAGTCAGAATAAGTTACAAATTGGATGGCAGGGTCCATATACAGTTCTAGAGAAGGTGTCTAGAACAAATTATAAGATAGATAAGAAGGGGAAAGAAAAAATCTATCATGTGAATCTCCTGAAGAAATATTTGGAAAGAGAACATCAGGAAGAGACACACTTGTTGACCTTGTCCATCGCCATGGAGATGAAAAAGGAACCACTTTCATCATTTGAATATCCATTACATCCCTGTGAGACAGCAGCACAGGTGAAAATCAGTACACATTTAACGAAAACTCAGAAAGAGAGAGTGCAACAGGTTCTAAATAATCATGCAGAGGTGTTAACAGACCGACCAGGGCATACAAACCTATTGGAATATGATATGAAACTAATAGACTCCACACCTGTCTGTATGAAACCATATTCGATTCCGTTTGCTAAGGAAAAAGCTTTGAAGGAAGAGATAGACTATCTATTGAAGGAAGGAATTATTTCGCACAGTGAATCTTCGTATAGTTCCGGTGTTGTACTCTTAAGGAAGCCCTCTGGAGAACATAGACTCTGTATAGATTACAGGAGACTGAATGCTATTACAGAAGGACAGGTGGATCCATTGCCGGATACAAATCAGCTGTTTGCCAGGCTAAATAAAGCTAAATATTTCTCAAAAGTGGATCTGAGTAAAGGATACTATCAGATTCCAGTAAAGCCTGAGGTTAGACCATACCTAGCTTTTAGTACCTCAGAAGGACACTATGAGTTTAATAGATTGCCATTTGGATTGAAGAATGCGCCTAGTGTCTTCTCTAGAATGATGAGAAAATTATTGGATCCTCTGAATAATCCCTGTATAACAAATTTTATGGATGATATCCTTATAGCAACAGAAACATTTGAGGAACACATTGACTCTCTGAACATGCTGTTTGATCGACTTAGGGAGGCAAATTTAACAGCCCGACCAACCAAATGTTGCGTTGGATGTAAAGAATTGGAATTTTTGGGACACACAGTTTATCAGGGAAACATGACCCCTGACCCAAAGAATTTAGAGAAACTACAGAAAGCCCCGAGACCACAAATCAAGAAGGACGTGAGATCCTTTGTCTCATTATGTGGTTTCTACCAGAAGTATATCAAAAACTTTAATTCCATATGTGCACCGTTAACTGAATTGACACGTAAAGGACATCCAGATCGCATTACATGGACACCACAATGTGAAATGACTTACCAAGAATTGAAGGAAAAGCTCACAAGTAAACCCATTTTGAAATTACCTGACTTAAGTCAAGAATTCATAGTAAGGACGGATGCAAGTAATATTGGGTTAGGTGCAACTCTACTACAGAAATCAGATGCATTGGATGGGAATTAAGCCCAGTGGCATATGCTAGCAGAAAGTTGAATAAAGCTGAAATCAACTACTCAACTAGCGAAAAAGAATGTCTTGCAGTAATATGGGCAATAAAGAAATTCAATATTTAGGCATTTAAGTTGCAAACAGACCACAAACCTTTATCGTTTCTAGCACAGGCTAGGCATGAGAACTCCAGGTTACTCCGATGGTCTTTACTTTTGGCTCCATATAATTTTAGCATTGAGTATATATCTGGAAAAACCAATTTGGGAGCGGATTTTTTAAGCCGCCATCCGTGTGATGAGAATCACCGTAAACCCCAGAAATAATAATAAATTTCTCTATGTGAATATAGAATAAAGGACTGACATATAATGTCTGTTTTAAGAGGGGAGGTGTCGTGGAATATTCTAATCCACATATATAAATTATTAGGTAAATATGAAGCCTAACAAATAAAATTAATAAAGAAAAGAGCAATGGTAAATAACAGTGCTGTCACAAAGAAGGTACTCGAAATTCCCCCTTGTTTTCTACTTCGTCGGCAAATTGTAACGCTTTCACGTTGATATTAAAGGCCTTCTGCAACATACACGCGTTTCCCAAACACACAATAAAATGTGCTGCCTTTCTAAGAAAAACCTTGAAATATGCAAGTTGACCTAAATTTTAAATTCCATTCATGTCTTTTTCTACACTATGTTACCAAAAACAAAAGACAGATGGACTAAAGGATAGCGAGAAGAGAGGGGCGAATAAAGCCGAACGCATGCAAAATTAAACACGCGTCTCGCTATTAATGCCACCCCCAACCCGCGTCGCGCGATACACAATTACTACTATCACGCGTGTAAGACTACAAGCACTAACTTTTTCGGACGGACAGTGATAAATTCACTACCCTTCCCAGAGTTAGGTTTTAAAATCATAAAAAACGCTTATTAGGAAAGATAACAATAGATGGGTTTACGTTTGAAAACATTACAGTACCCAGACAGCACATCTTCGAAACAGGAGGTAGAAGAAATTGCATATTTTGAACGCAGCCACGTAGCTCTTTTAAATTTGGATATTTGGGTTCCTTAGGGCTTGCTGACAAAGAATATGTAAAACGTTACGCAAATAGTCCAGGAATTAATAAATTATAACCAAAATAAAATAGTGGGGATGCCTGACAGCATGGAATCATTTCTGCTCATAAAATTTTTTTATAACGTGTTTGAAAAAAAATCTTACGTTACAGAATTAGCCTACCATGTAAACTCCAAATTGATTGAAGCGCAACAAATGAAAGACTAACCACGATTGGTCGGGCTATAAATACTATCTTTCGTTGTTAGGGGAGACGTGAAAAGGTAACATTTTTTTCAAACACTTGTCGAAACGGGGCTCGATTGGCTAGACTCGCTGATATACTCACTTAGGAGCGTTAGTTCGAGACCACTTGTTTAAATAAGCTTGATAAAGCAACAGTGCGTTGAAGCCAGCTCATATTTGTGTTAAATAAAAGCCTGGAACATAAGCAGATGGGAATTTGTGCCAGTATTTTGTGCCAGAATTCATTGCTAATCAACGTATCTGTGTTTATTCTATGAATTGTGGTAAGCTTGAACCATTCAGTATCTTTTAATGAAAATTGAATGTAAATTGTTAATTTATGCCTGTATATATATATGTGTAGTTCAGTGGCAAACAGGAGATAAAGCCTATAATGCTCCAGCCTGAACAGAGGGTGTCGGAGGGAAGTAAAACGGCATGGAATGGCCAAATAGTACACTGACACCTGGATGATTGATTAGAAAGAAATAATGCTGGAAGTGCAGAGGCGTGGTAACCATTAAGGAGGTAAATACTGGTATAAGGTATTTCAGATGAAGCTGACAGTTGGCCTAACGCTCTGAACTCAATGTTTGTGATGTGTTGTGATCAGTGTAAAAGAGAGTATAAGTTAGTTATGAAGTAGAAGGTACATCCTTCTTGATTTCAGGGACCGTGGTCTTGATGGTATTGAGCAGCACCTGGTCAGAGCTTTGCTGAATCCAGAGTCGGACAGCATACTCCTTGGTCTTTTTAGCTATCAGTGAGGTGTCTCCAGAGCCCAGGGGAGAATTCGAGCAGAGGAGTCCTTTCCTGCCGCCATCACGCAAGATAAGCTGATTTGGCCAGCTGAGCTCAACATTATGTCCCCTCATCTTGAAATGACTTTGTAAAAATAACATTCAGAGGGGAATTTAATTGTCTTAATATCAGGAACTGAGAACATCTCCAATACTAGTCCCAAAAGACAAACTATTGAAGTCATGATGACAAATACCAACAGAGCTTAAACAAAACAAAACCAGTATTACCTCATATTACTACTACACAACTGACACACATAGGATATTTTTAATAATATATGTCACTACAATATTCATATTGATAAAGTCTGTACATATACTTGTAATTAAAATTGATTGTGATTCCTGGTTCCTTTGTATTTGAATCAGGACACATATACCTTTATGACAAAAATGAATACATATTGTTATTTGAAAAGTTATCAGTGACTCCTTAAGATATTCTCATAGAGTGTTATATGTATGTGAGTGTCACAGTGTTGTCAAGAGTAGTGGATTAAATTAAATTGTTTATCTGTCTGTTGTTGTGACTTACACTTCATCATACACATACCCTAGACACATAACGTAGTCATCACACTATTCCAGAATAATTCTGACTGAGATATATAGATATGTGGTAGCAAGTAAGGTTATCTATAATACACTACTCTTAATAGATATAGATACCTTCACAGCTGATCTCAGTCAGTACACTAAGTCCCCTATAAATATTTATAACATCCCACTTCACCACAACGTGCTACAGAAGCAAAGTGGAGTGAGCTATAGATGTATGTGCACACTTTAACAATACGTTAACTATTGTGCGTGCTAAATGAGGATATATTAAATATCTTAAATTAGTTTTTTTTCCGTTGTTCAACTTATAGAAGCCAAATTAAGTGGGTCAGCTATTCAATACAAGTTTAACCTTGATTTTACTTGAAGTTCTAATGTTAAATACGAGTAAAAAATAAAAAACTGACATAATTCGTTGTAAACGTCGCAAGATATAGATTTAAAAAATATATATATATATATAAATAATTGCAAACTATATGGTTCGTTACAGTATTTAATTATGACACGTGCATGTTAAAAGTGAAGCACACCTCCGTAATCATCCCGGCTGAGTGTGATAGGCATGCGTGTGACATTTTTACCCCAGGGGTCCTTGACTGGTGCCCCCGCTCCTCCTTTGGTACTCTCTAAGTTTAGGCTCCTTCTCTGAAATAAATAGATCAGGGGTTTAACATGGAACTCAAGTCTGAATAAAAGATTACAAGATAGGCAGATGGGAAACATACACTAAAATACTATCGATGAAGAGATAAATTAATGAATGGACAAACAGACGTGAACAGACTAGTGAATCAGAGTTTTCCTACCTCACGCATAGATTCCAAAGAATAATGTCGGGAATTACTAGAACAATTGTTCAGTAATTAAAAATAACAAACAAAAACAAAACAAAATAATAATAACAAACCACAAATACCTATGCCTATAAATATCGCGGACATTTGTGTGCGACACTGGAAAATCCTTCTGAATTTTGTATGTTTGTTTTCATCAAGTCAGGCAAAACACAGAAAACAATGAAAGCAATTGTCTACTGTCTGTCGAGGAAGAACAGTGGGACTGTTTACTTACCTCACTCAGTTTTGAATTAGCTCGTGAATCTGAAATAGAAATAAGTTTTTCAATATCTCTGGTCTCTCGAAAACAGCAGCGACACAAAACAAAATGCTGTAATGTACCATAAAAAAACCTAATATATGTATCTAAACATATACAGCGTTATTTGTCACACATATCCAGAAGTTGTGAGAAGTTATCTTATATCCAGATTACATTCGTTATTTGATATCCAGAGTACATTTGTTATTTGATATCCAAACTACATTCGTTATCTAATAACCAGAGTACATTCGTCATATGTATTTATATCTTTTTTAAGATTTAATTTATTTTAAATGTTTGTGAATTTAAAAACAAAAACATTAACAAACGTAACAGCACACATAACGGTATATCTATACACTAAATAAATATTAAAATATTAAAATTTTAAAAAATTTCTTTCTGCCTTTGTTTGTTTTATTTTTTTTCCTCTGTCGTAGTTATGTTCTATTTATATGTTTCTCACTCATTCCATCTTTTTATTTCTTGTTTTAAATTCCGTTTTTACTCAACAGATTTTACATCAAACACCCTGGAATTAGTATCGATACACACCAGCACTCTCATATCCTACTTTCTCCGGCACTACACAGATAGTCTCGATAGTATTCCTTATTGTCTAATCATCATCACGTGCCAACCATCTGGTAACGGTATGATGGCTCTGGCATTACATATCAGTTACATGACTGACGTTTTGTTCACCTGGTTGTTACTTGTCGCTGCTGTATCTTATTCCAGGAAAGCTGCCAGTTATCACAATATGTTGTGTCTTCTTCTCCAGACCTGCTGGTCATGAATTGTCGTGGGATACTGGTCTCATTTCCACTGTCAACAGGGCAAAATACTCACCATTTGAGCATGTGATACTGTCATCAAAACTTTCTTGTTCTGATGTGTGTCCAAACACTTCACTTATCACCATTTGAGCACGTGATACTGTCATCCCAATTTTCAAAAAGGGTGACAATCGACAATGTGGAAACCATAGAGGCATATCCCTTCTCAGTGTCCCTGGTAAAATCTACTCTAGAATCCTAGAGCAGAGACTCCGACGCCTAGCTGAGCCACAATTGGATGAGGTCCAGTGCGGATTCCGAGCAAACCGAAGTACTCAAGACCTAATCTTCACACTCAGACAGCTGAGTGAAAAGGCCCTTGAGTATAAGAGTGAGATCCATCTTTGTTTCATAGATCTGGAAAAGGCGTTTGACAGGGTCCCCTGGAGCAAACTTTGGGACTGTTTGGCAAGGAAGAATATTCCAGCACCACTGATTCATGCTATACAGAGCTTCTACAAGTCTTGCAGAAATTATGTGAGGACAGCAAACCATAAGTCAGAAGAGTTCAGGACCACCACTGGTGTAAGACAAGGTGATATCCTATCACCTTACCTCTTCATACTCCTCATGGACGATGTCATCAAGGCATGTAAGGAGAGAACAAGAAAGTATTCAGTGGGGTACTGGAAGATGAGACAGGTCTATATTTCGGAGCTGGCATTTGCTGATGATGTTGCCCTGATTGCTAAATCAGAGGCACATCTCCAATCCAACCTGCAAGTCTGGAAGGAAGAGCTGGAGAAGAGAGGGATGGTCATAAGCAGCTCTAAAACAAAATCCATGGTGATATCACGAGAAGAAAGAAAACATCAGATTAAGTTGGGAGAACAGGTTCTGGAGCAGGTCGACCACTTTAAATATCTCGGAGCTATTATAGACCGAAAGGGAGGCATCAAAGAAGAGTTGGCCACTCGAAAAGCAGCGGCTGGGAGACTTTTTCAGGCCATAAATCGTGGATTCCTCAGCAAGAAAGAGGTTGGTAAGAAAACGAAGATGGCTGTATACCGCTCCACCTATGTCCCAGTCTTGACATATGGATGCGAGTAGTGGGCAATGACTACAACCCACAAAAGCCAGATCCAAACCTCAGAAATGAGGTATCTGAGGAAAGTGGTTGAAGTAACAAGAAGAGACATGGTCCGCAACCAGACGATCCGTCAAGGCCTAAAATCCCATCCGCTGCAGACCCAAATAGAACAGTCCCAACTAAGATGGTTTGGCCATGTCTGCAGAATGGGAGAAGATCGGCTACCACGACAAGCATGGGAAACAAAGAGCCAGGGATCCAGACCTCCAGGACGACCCAGAGTCCGCTGGGAGGACAACATTAGACAATCTTTGAAGGGCCGAGGACTAGAATGGAACCAGGCCAGGAAGAAGACAGCTGATAGAATGGTCTGGCGCTCTCTCTTCCAAACCTCTACACCTCACGGTAGAAGGGGAACGACTAAGTAAGTAAGTAAGATACTGTCATCAAAACTTTCTTGTTCTCATGTGTGTCCAAACACTTCACTTATCACCATTATCATCAGTACTTCCTGTTTATTCACTACGTACCACCTGCAGCTCGTCCACAACTGAAGAAAGTCTGCACCAGCTCATTCATGTCCACTTACAGTAATGGTTTCTATAGCAACCTGCCTATGATTCCCATCCCACGCAAAGCAGCATATTAGTGGCCTCACCAGTATTGTTACAGCGCTTGTCTCTTCAATTAAAGTTTTATGGTTTGAAACCACGTTACTTCCTGCTGCAGTCTACCTAGCTGCAGAAATTGGTATCTCACACTGCTCTAGAGTAAGGGAAGGCAAAGACAGCGAGGAAGGGAACTGGTCAGTCCACCTGATACAGCTGAGGTTTAGTGCCAGTCATGTGGGGCCAGTCATGTGGGGCCAGTCATGTGGGGCCAGTCATGTGGGGGCTATTTTTACCTTACGGCATGTCCGAGGAAGCAATTGCTCCCCAGAGCTTCCCTGGAACAACACGGCGCCTGTACAGAACATACCTCGCCAAAATTATCTATAAGCTTCCTTACTCATCCTGACGCTTCACTCACCTGAAGAACTGTAGTTGTTTCTGTTATCATATTCTTCAGCTCCGGTTTGATGTTTTACCTGCGTCCAAACAAAGATATCATAAACGTTAAATGACATATGAGCCAAAATATAACAAATACAATGACGTAACAAATACTGAGTTTTCAAACAGGCCTACTTGTTCCCTATTGGAAACCTGACAAGCAAGGTATTTGTTTATATCTGTTTGATGATCATGTGGATGAGAAAAAAATGCACGTAAATTAGAAAAAGTAGTTTTACAAAAGTAGTTAAAAATAATATAAAATCTACCAAGGCAATATGAGACTTTAGTTACCAGGCAGGAAAAACGTACAGAGTATGATGAAGTGAAGAAGTTAATAAAATGAATCCTGCACCAAGTGTATAGAGAGACAGAAAATTATACGGTTTGCCCATATCAATAGAATGGCGCCCGATAAATTAACATTACTCGCTTACAAAAGTAGAAGACCTGGTTTCAGGACAAATGGAAGACCAATAGACAGATGGATAGACAATATAAATCCTACAAACAACAAGGGCTCACATCAATTGGCTCAAGAACGCAAACGTCTGCTCCCCACTACGCTTCATTGAATCAGTGGAACGAAAAAGTAAATAAAAAGTAATGAAATAAAGTTACAGAACAAAGAAATAGGATATAAAAAAATGAAGAAGCAAATATCATTCAACACTTGGCCTCATTAACGTCAATGTCCGTCAAGACCAGCTATGACAATTCCAGTGTTTCAGAAGGACAAATTAAAAACATGATTGTCCAAATACGATCCTAGTCATCACTCTCTCTCTCCACCCTCTCTCTCTCTCTCTCTCTCTCTCTATCTCTCTCTCTCTCTCTCTCTCTCTCTCCAGCTCATTCTATGAATTTGGATGTTAACATCTGTCTCATGGTGTTGAATGTAACTTTGGCCATTACTACTGTCTTCCTAATCTGTTTCACATTTGCCATCCTTTTCCACGATGTGTCCAAGATATGAGAAACTTTTGATTTGTTCTAGTATCTTTTCATTTTATTTCTTATTTTTAAAGTTGACTTTTCCTAATTATTGTGTACTTTTTTGTTGTTGTTCAGTGCTATTCTTCTTCTTCTTCCATCCCCAGCCACCAACCGGCAAAGCAGTATGTGGCCAGTACGCCTAGTGGCGTCTTAGGGCAACAACAAATTGATCAATCTATCGCTGTTTCCACCACGCCTAGTGGCGTCTTTGTGGGACAAAAACAGACCAAACAATCTATCATTGTTTCCGTAATCAGATTGGTTGGCAAGCAGGTGATCAGCCCACTGTGGTCAGTGCTATTGACTAATCCGTATTAACCCCGTATTTCGTTTACTTGTTTCACTAGTTTGTGAAAGTCTTGTTCGCGTTCAATTAACCAAATGTATCATCTGCATACGTAAAGGTAAGTATTGCTCTTACATGGATGTTCAGTCCAGACATCTCTTCTATATGGATTTTGTTTTCTGTGTTAAATACGCAGAGGGACACTACACAGCCTTACTCTTCTGGTTATATCACTATGTGGTGAGTACTATGTGCCAGATCTTAATGTCTTAACGTTTTCTCAGTATAGGTTACTAAAGTGCAAGAATATCGCTGAACGTTAAGTAAAGTAGTCATGTTGATTACCAATGTGGCATGTCAGAGAGATGACTTGATCTATCAACTGCCAGATTTCTGACAATGGAATTCCTAATACATATTTATTATGGTGACCCCTTCTTCTTCTTCTTCTTCCGTCCTTAGCCACCGACCGTCAAAGCAGTCAGAGGCCATTACGCCTAGTGGCGTCTTAGGGCAACAGCAGATAGGTTTTCTTTGCCATTGTTTCCCATCACGCCTAGTGGCGTCTTTAGGGCAACGGCAAATCAGCCCATTTGCTGTTGTTTCCGTAATCGAAGTGACTACCAAACGGGTGATCAGCCGTTGTGAATGGTGACCCCTGCTCAACCGAAAACCACCCTTGCAGGACTATCTTATATTATTTGTTGACAACGTTTTCCTCGAAAGCGACATTTCATTAAAAATTTGCTTTAAAGACGATATCACATGTCGACTAACACAGACAGTCCAAAATAACTGTCTAGTATTCTTCATTCTATTAAAAAAAAAACGTCACTGACTCACGTGATCAATCAGATTCCTCATTCCATCAAGTCGTTCCTGCTGTTTGGCCGCCTTCTTCTCGTCGCTGATCTGATCTATTAGACAGAGGCAGGTCAATAAATGTGGTCAAATAGACTCATCTGCTGGCCCACCCAACACACTACCCACGTCTTCATAACCGTTGTGGTTGTAGTTTAACCAGAACAGTTTATAATCCAGGAATAAATCATCATTACCACAAACAGTTTCACAACCACCATCAGTGTCAATAACGTTCGATTTGCAGAATGACTAGAGCTCTTTACCTGTTCGAGTTCAAAACGGGTATCGTTATGCTCTCGTCTACTCTACTGTAATTGGGACCTGACTCTACTTCTCAGCTAGGGAAGCCAGGGAAGGCTTAAACAGCGAAGACGGGAACAGATGATCCCACATGATGAAGCTGGTGATAGTTTAATGAAGTATTCCACATGATGAAGCTGGTGATAGTTTAATGAAGTATCCCACATGATGAAGCTGGTGATAGTTTAATGAAGTATCCCACATGATGAAGCTGGTGATAGTTTAATGAAGTATCCCACATGATGAAGCTGGTGATAGTTTAATGAAGTATCCCACATGATGAAGCTGGTGATAGTTTAATGAAGTATCCAGCATGATGAAGCTGATGATAGTTTAATGAAGTATCCAACATGATGAAGCTGGTGATAGTTTAATGAAGTATCCAACACTTCAATCCCCTATGGCAACGTCTGCTGTAGTACTAGCGTTACCTTTTTGCCATTACTGTTACCGTAATCGCTGCAACCAGAAGAGAACTATTATCAGTATCACCATCTGCGATATTACCACTGCCGTTACCACACATGTTATTTCTCTCATCACTACCACCTATAGCACCACAGCCATCAACGTACTAGATCAACGTCACCGCTCATCGGACACAAGGATGACAGAAAAAACGTTTAAAAAGTTGAATCATGGCAACACTGTTCTCATCTTTGTTTGTTTTGCATTTTAAAAGGCAGGGGTCCCTGACAGGAGGATGAACCAGGGCAGTCTGGACGGGAACAAGGCTAAAGGTTTTACAGTCAGGACGAGATCAAGGATACAAAGAGAACAGATAAGACGGTAACAATAATGCAATCAGGACAGTCTGGACAGTCTGGACAGTCAGGACAGTCTGAACTGGACAGTCAGGACAGTCTGGACAGTCAGGACAGTCAAGACAGTCTGGACAGTCTGGACAGTCAAGACAGTCAGGACAGTCTAGACAGTCAGGACAGTCTGGACAGTCAGGACAGTCAAGACAGTCAGGACAGTCAAGACAGTCAGGACAGTCTGGACAGTCAGGGCAGTCTGGACAGAAAAAATGATGAAAATGGGACAGTCAGGGCGGGACCAAGGATACATGGTGGACAAACAGGATGAAACAATAATTAAAGGAGGACGAGAACAAGGATAAAAGAATTTTAGTCAGGATGTGAACAACGACAAAAGGATTGTCGTCAGGATGTGAACAACGACAAAAGGATTTTAGTCAGGATGTGAATAACGACAAAAGGATTTTAGTCAGGTTGTGATCAGCGACAAAAGGATTTTAGTCAGGATGTTAACAACGACAAAAGGATTTTAGTCAGGATGTGAACAACGACAAAAGGATTGTAGTCAGGATGTGAACAACGACAAAAGGATTGTCGTCAGGATGTGAACAACGACAAAAGGATTGTAGTCAGGATGTGAATAACGACAAAAGGATTGTAGTCAGGATGTGAATAACGACAAAAGGATTGTAGTCAGGATGTGAACAACGACAAAAGGATTGTAGTCAGGATGTGAATAACGACAAAAGGATTGTAGTCAGGATGTGAACAACGACAAAAAGATTTTAGTCAGGATGTGAACAACGACAAAAGGATTGTAGTCAGGATGTGAACAACGACAAAAGGATGGTAGTCAGGATGTGAACAACGACAAAAGGATTGTAATCAGGATGTGAACAACGACAAAAGGATTGTAGTCAGGATGTGAACAACGACAACAGGATTACAGTCGGTACAAGAAAAATGATGGAAGAAGAAGAAATAGGGCTGGTGCAATAATGAAAGAGGACAATCAGGACGGAAACCACGACTTAGCGCCTTTTTCTTACCTTACTTCTTTTTTAAAGGCTATTTAAGAACAATAGGTGTTCTATTGTAGTTGGTCTCTTTGATAATAAGCCTACGTGAAAACATTGTGTATGCTATCAGATATAGTCCAGTAATTATGGGCATTTATAGAACGAACACGACAGTCACAACAGAATAGCCACCTTGAACATGGGCGCATACACCAGCAGACGCAAAAATAATTTCAAAATGGATATATCGCTTCACTCCCTTACGGATATGGAGGGCCTACACGAAAATAAATTTATTACCGGGGACTCTATTATACGAGGAATTTGATATTGACCTCTACACGTTTAAAACAAAGAACTACATTATTATGTAAGATTAATGTGAAATATAATATTTGCTACGAGAGCCGGATGGTCTCGAATCACGTGATTCATGATGATATCCCAACAGAAACCAGCTGTCCTGACGTCAATTACAGCATGATATAGCTGACAAATTGGTTGAAATGTGGCCTAAAGACAGTCTGAGATGCCAGAAAATGGAACCTTGGAGATATCTAAGCTAGCTAAAAATGTCTTCAGAACACGCTGCCCTGACAAGCAACAAAACGTGGCATGTCTCGATTTTAAAAAATGGGAGATTGAACATTTAGAGATCAACATGATCACGATACATGTAGCGCCATGATGGACTCTCTATTTCATGTGTTTGTTAGTTGTATATGTTTTCCGTTAGAGTGTCAGGAAATTCGATGTTCCCCTATTATGTCCTCTAATTATTTATTATTTTTCTCTGGCTCAGTTATATCTTTCTCGGAAAACCTTATGTATTGTCTTGTTCATGAGGATAGTATGGGTAAGCATTATTGTTGTCAGTTTTTTAACAGTTATAAAATACAGTATTTCTCATTTCAAATGTCAACAGACAGAGACGGTTTCTATCAATAATGATCGATTAGATAACCGTGCACGTGACAAAGAAATAAGCAACAACAGTTATGCAAATAAAAATAGGTATATTTTTCTTTGAATACTCTCAGACGTCTGCTTGAATATGTTCAAAGAAAGCAGACGTCAGCTTGAGGCTATTTGTTTCTCCATTAAGTTTTTTCAGGAATGGTTCTGGTGATGCCGTATGTTCTTTCTCTGTTGTGCATTTATTGGGCATTTTTGAAGCAAATGTTCAGCAGTTATTTTATCTATGCCAAAGTTGCACTCATCGGTAGTTCCTATCTTTAGCTTGTTCAATAGATGGTATCCCAATCTGTTGTGGCCAGTGTGGAGTCTGAAGATTACCACTTGTTCTCTTCTGCTGAGCTGGTAATATGCATATTTTGTGTGTATCAAGTAGGTATCAGATTACAGACGTTCACAAACAGAAACACATTTCTTAACAATGTGGAACAGGAAACAATATTTAAAAAAAAAACATTTTGCCTCGTTTTGGCAAGGCGCGCACCATCAGCCTAGACATAGGGTCCGTCGGTATTATTAGGGCGCTTGTTCAAATATAAAAGACCGTGTGTTCAGAGTTATTTTTGTATACTTATGTAAACACGGAACTTGACAGAAGTGTTAATAAAGAGAAGAGAAAGGATATTTGGTGATTATTGAATTAAAGAACCTCAAGAAAGGTGAGTGTAGAATGAGACGAGCAAACCAGGACCAAACGAGCAATGTACGAGTTGCTTACCCAGTTTCATTCTGTACTCCTCCGTTTCTTTAGGGGCCATTCTCTCACTCCTGGCAGTTGTCTGATGGTACTGCTGAAACTGCTGCTGCTGCTGGATGAAGTGCTGATCCGTGAGGGGCGGAAACCCATTCTGTCTCAAGACTGTACCCCCAGGACCGCCTAAAGTGTCTAGGAACAGGTCAGTCTCTCGTTTCTGTTTCAAACAATAAATAGTAAATATAAACAATCAAATAATGTTATATAACAGACCAACAACAACAACCATAAGAATCTTCTTCTTCAAGTACCATGTCTGCTGGCGTAGGTGACCATGACTCTCCACAGCTTCATGTCTCCAGTAATATCTTTCAATTCTATTGTTGACGTTCTATTCATGCCACGATGTCCCACTGTCCAGTATCTGCTGTCTTTGTCTTCCTCTATCTGTCTTCCCTTCAAACCTTCTTGTTGTCACCATATATTCCAGCTTTCCTCTTCTCATAACATGCCCCAAGAAAGTAGATTGCTTCTTTCTAACATGAGGAATAAGTTGTTTTTTTTTTTTTGCTTTTTTTTTTTTGCGTATTGGCCTCTTTCAAGGACATTCTCATCACTCTATTTAGCTGTTTATTATACAGTAGGAAAAACAGCAGTTACCTTTAAAGAAAGCCTGTGTTAAATATGGAGACCTAGACCGATGGTTTCTGTAACAGTCGGCTTTACTTGTTAAAGTTGTTAGCCACATGCACAATCTGACATGACTGACATATTATGATATTTTCTCGGCGACCCCTAGAACTTCATTGTCTTATGGCAAGTAGGTATTGACCTCGCTGAAACCTAATTAACAAATTTCCATCACAGGTAATAAGGAACATTGGTATTATAGGACTATACTTCACAGAAATGAGTAGCTAATGAAAATATAATGGAAAATAAAATTACAGTGGCAGTTTTCTCTAAACATTCATTTCGAATATGACTTATAGAACATTGAAAAGTTCCTTTACTTTTGTCTCCCTTGTTTAAAGTAAATATGTCTAGGACAAACTCTGAAGAAAGCTATATCAAGTAATACACGACAATTATGCCGTACAGTCCCGAATGGTCTGTGAAGAGACAAATAAAGAATAGATTTACTGCTCCCTCAGACATGTCGTAAAAGTCCAGTAGTGTAAAGTTGTGTGTGTAGATGGTAGCTTCAACATTTACAAGAAATTTATTCATAAACCATCTTTGACAGAGCAATGTGATTTGGCTCGGGTTTTCTCTAAGGAAACTTGTGGCTTCACGCATTGTGAAGGACGTAAATAGACATGAGTGAATAAATGGATGAATTAGACCGTCACAAGGATTACCAAGGGCAAGCAGAAATGGAAGACACGACTCATTCCCTCTTCCAAATTATGCGAAGGAAATCCAATAAGACATTATAAAATGTGGGCGTGATGTGAGAACAAGTGAAGCTGTGGAGGAACAAATTGCATGAAGAATACCACTCCTGCATCTCAATAATGTAACAGTAGTATAACTAGCGTACAACTATAATATAAAAACAATATAACTATGATATAACAATAATGTACGTTTAATATAACAAGAACACAAATACATTTGAATACTACAAGAAAGCGACACGTTAAAGCAAGTGCAAGCACTGGACAGAAAGTCTGAGAGATTCAAACAAATGATTTCTTGTGGTAGAGGCGTCAATGACAGACAAACCAAATGGAAATTGCGTTAAATAGTACAAACCAGAAGGAGTGAATCTATGGCACACGATTACTAATATACACGCACATACAGAAGGGAGTGCTACGTTGAAAAAAATCACTTGGAATTAATGAATGCACGTTGTCATTTTTCAATCTCACATACTGTTAAAAGCGTATCTAATGCGTTCGTCAGTAGCTCAATGTGACAGACCCTTCGTCTTGTCCCGTCTACACCACTTAAGTAGCACGAGGCCGGCTACAGTTGAGCACTTTGTAAAAACTGTGGCAAAGCAATTTGTTCTTTAATACAATTGTGTTATATGTCACTTTTGTATATGATGAGTTTGCCATCCCAATGCACAATTATCAGTTCTGATGAACAGATCTTTCAGATAGTGTCGTAGATTTTATCAGATAGGTAATAGATGTTTATAGTCCTGTCTGAGCAGAGGTGATAGTGATAACTATGTGAGAGTAAGTGGATGAAATAGTTTTGTTTTTTTCCCTCACGAGGTGATCGTGTAAGAGAAAGGACAGTCTCTGGATTGAGTAATTTCTCTAATCCAGCCTATCTGGACGACTAAATTTAAATCAGACGCACTTCCTCTCCTTGTACAAAATACAAGTTACACTGCACCCACATGCACACAATTATGTGACAAATACGCACAAACGTGAAAACAAACTATGGATAACATATATGGACAGGGGTTGACCAACACAATAACTTAGGTTTATTAAGTTTATTTATCACTAGAACTTTACAACATAAATCATATACATCAATAGATCATGGTTTACAGACACAATGAAAATTAATCAAATAGGTTTTCCCCTCTGGTAAAGGAAAAGAAAAAGAAGATCCCAACAGAGGTTAATTAACCCGAAAGATCAAAAGTTAACAATAAGTGTATGCAATAGTCATTAAAGAAACAAAGAACAAGTTCGCAATTAATCTATCCCGTAAATACTCAGGTTAATGAGAACAAAAGAAAAGATGTGTATGATGGGGGTAACAACAGAAAATTATGTTACTCTCTTACAGTTCATTTAATCCTTCATACTTGTGGCCACATTCATATTTGCTTACCCAATAGTTGTCGCAGGCATTCCGTGGAAATAAACACTAATAAGTTATAAGACTACTCAGTGTCATATTAAGTTTTGCCAAATCCAGCCCCAGACTCGCCGTAGTTGCGGACTGCAAATTGCACGGGAGTCGCTGGAGTTGGTGATTTAATTTTTCCTGGATAAAATACGGTATCTCTGCCTTCAGTTGGTTGGAGTTAGGTTCATACGTGGTGATCGCCGACGTAGGATGAATAATACATATATATTCTAGGTTGTCTAGCCTCTGGTTGCTGAGACACTATGTTAAGTTACACAAATGATGCTGACTATATACTCGTATTTTGCCACAGCTGGCTGATGAGATTGATATAAATGAATTGTGGTAATAGTTCTAGTCCAGTTAATATTATAATTTAATGGTTCTATTCTGGTTTCTCTCATGAAATTGAGGAAAAGGGACCGCACAGGTCACTGCAAGAAGCTCATCAATATTAAATATCCCTGGATGCTTATAGATTATAAGACTCTAAGAACGTAAGTTCATATGGCCATAAGACCGTTAGACCGCTAGTTCGCAGGTTTTGACCAGCCTATATTTTAGGAAAGAAATATAAACATTTAACCATAATAACAATAATAGATCTAACACGTGTTAAGGTAAGACCTCTTCACCATTCCGTTATTAATTAGATTTAAAACACAAATGTCTAGCTTATCCTATCGTTTTTAACGCGTGATATGAACACTAGTCATTTATAAAATTACATACAAATGGATAGAAGTAAGTAATAAATACCGACAGTAGACAATTATTTAATGTATGTACTAGTCAATTTAAAACATCTCTTACTGGGAAATAGCGAGTAATTAAATTTACTTTACAACTGGAAAAATTTGCTATAAGTTATTTAATTATGCTATTCATTTAACACAGAAAATCCCAGTGAAATATAAATGAAAACTTTAAACACACCAAATCACTGTCTTAGTATATAAATTACCGCAACAGAAAAATGAAACACTCCACGAAATCTAATAATTCCCTCTTGTACGAGAGATCTAGGATAACAAGCTAGTGAATTCAGAAAAATCTCTGAGCAACTGATAAAGACTATAGGAGAGACAAGGTATATATTCATAGATTCCGTTCTTTTCACTTCTTAATGCGAAAGTCACACCTACGTCCAGGGTCAGGCGAATTTGCCGTTCGATTCCTGAATGAAAGGATATTTCTTCACCTGCCGATCGACGATCTCTGGTTTGTCTTTGATTATCTCCGCCTTGCCGAATATCAGCTACGTAAGTTAATTCCCTAGAAAATGTAACAATTTAAGGAACGTCTCAGACTGATCGCCCCTTGATTCTTCAAAGAAACTGTTAAAGCCTGGCCTCTTGTTAACGCCTGGCCTGGCCCGCGTGTTTCCCTGATCAAAGAATGGTTACGCCATGCTGCGCACTTCGCTCTGTTCCATCCGTGCTTAATTGCCAAACGGCTCACGTGTTAATTTCATCAGAGAATCAGGCGTTCGTGTAGCAAAAAAATATAAACCTAGATGTGGGGGAGAGAAAAAGTGGACAGTCACTGCTGCGACTATTTCCGTATGTGACAGATAGTAGATAATGGCAAATTATGTAAATAGATGTGGTCCCTGTGAATATAATGAGTGGAAGAAATGCAGACCTAACAATAAATACGGGTAGTTCTTGCTTTTATTGCACACTCATTGTTGTATGTTATAAACATTTACACTTTACGTTAGTACTATATAGACGTATACCATCATCATCATCATCATCACGATTATCATCACATCATCATCATCATCATCACCATCATCATCATGACCATCATCATGACCATCATCATGACCATCATCATCATCATCATCATCATCATCATCATCATCATCATCATCATCATCATCATCATCATCATCATCACCATCACCATCATCATTATGATCATTATCATGACCATCATCATCACCATCATCATCATGACCCTTCAGCTCCTCCGCTTGTATACTGTGCTCCTAATCTGCGCCATCCGCTCAAGGTCGTTTCTTGTCTTATTTATCGCTTTAAACACCTCTCCATCTCTCACATATACTAACACATACTAACACATATACTAACACATACTAACACATATACTAACACATACTAACACATATACTAACACATACTAACACATATACTAACACATATACTAACACATATACTAACACATACATGGATGAATATCGTTCATCACAATGCTACAGTAATAAGCAACATCTTTTACCTTCGTAGTGATATAATTAAAAAATCAGTTTAACTCCTTAACGCCCAGCATCCCACGTGTGCCATTCTACACGTCTCTATAATAAAGTATGTAATAAATTTCATGTAGTCCCATATTGATCATTTCAGAGCTAGATATATAATTTTCCGGTTTATAAAACAAGCTATATTCTGAATTAGGTATTGTGCCTTAAAATTATGAACTAAATATACAATTTATTATTGAGGTTTGAAAGTTCACGGGTTTAAGGAAAGTTAAGACACAGTTAAAGCATATTATATTACCTCAGGCCTAAGGGTCTTTTATATTTGGACATGCGCCCTAATATAACCGACTAGGTTGAACGAGAGTAGTATACAATGTATGCTACGGGTCGAATTGTGATGGCGCATTGTGGTGGCGCGTAACTTTTATATAAGGAATTGTGGTGGCACGTGACTTTTTATATAAGGAAATGTGGTGGCACGTTGTGGTGGTGCGTGACTTTTATATAAGGAAATGTGGTGGCGCATTGTGGTGGTGCGTGACTTTTTATATAAGGAAATGTGGTGGCACGGTGTGGTGGCGCGTGACTTTTATATAAGGAATTGTGGTGGCGCGTTGTGGTGGCGCATGCCTTTTTATATAGTAATATATAAGTTCAAGTATGGTGGGTGTGTTGTGTGTAAGTTGTTGTGTGTTCTTGTTCATACAAAATATTTATGTTACAACAGGTAGACGATATTTATATGACAACAGTTAGATATATATTACAACAGGTAGACATATATTTAGACATATATTACAACAGTTATACTATATATATATATATATATACAGAAAAAAGAAAAAACACTAAATACATTTTATATATATTTATTGACAAAGAGGTGTTAGCTGGTCTATGGGTGCTGTAGGGTGACGTCTAACCTCACTACTACGGTCGTGCAGGCCATACGGCTACAATGTATAAGCGGTGTGGTGTGGGTGGTATTGCTTTTGGTTTGCTTGGTGTTGTGTGTTGTTGTATTGGACTGGTAGTGTGTTGGTGTGTTTGTTTATACATATATACATCCAATATATATATAAAATATAAAAATGGATAATGATGGAAAATATAAAAAATCGATAACGGCGTCTTAGGTTACTAAGGGGGGTTTTGAAGCGAGTGGAGCCTTTTTGTGCTGGCGGGGGTGACGATGCATGTTGGGCTGTAGCTGGCGGTTGTAGGTTAGGGGGATTTTGTGTGTTGTGTTGTGTGTTGGTGTGTTTGTTTATACATATATACATACAATATATATATATATATATATATATATATATATATATATATATATATATATATATATATATATATATATATAAAATATAAAACATCGATAATGACGAAAAATTAAAAAAAACGATAATGGTTGGTTAGTAGGTTACTAAGGGGGTTTTTGAAGCGAGTGGAGTCTTTTTGTGCTGGCGCGGGTGACGACGCAGGGGTGTGTACATTTTGGGATGTAGCAGGCTGTGGTAAAGTACAGTGAAACAGCGATAAAATCATAAATTATATGTAATAAAGTCATAATTAGTAAAGTTGTAACGCGTCTTCTTCCCCGCGCCAGAAAACGCATTGATTTAAGCAGGACAGAACATAGTGAGAAATCTTATCGCCGCGTTGGTAGTATTGGCCTTTAAAACGCGCCCGATAAGGGTTAACGATAAAAATTTGAAAATTCTACTAGCGTAGTGGTTCCAGGAAAGATAGAAAGAATAAACCACACGAACGCATAAGATTGAGAGAGCGGACACCTGCTGCCGGCTTGTCAAGTGTTAGAGGTTTGAATTAGCTACTCAGGCCAACAGTGCGAGACGATGCCGTTAGCTTGTGTCGAAAACGATGTCGCAAGTTTGAAAATTTAAAAATATCCCGCTAGTCCAATTTATTTCTAACCACAGACACTGTGGAAAAATATATATATACACACACGCATAATTACTTCCTATCGGGAAAAAGGAAGATTTGAGGCGATTTTTATAACATTCAAGTAGTTGAAACTTAGAAAAACAACGAACACCAAAATGGAAAATATATTGAATTTTTTATTACTAGGTTTATAATCATAAAAGTTAGCTAGTCTTAGAGCTGGTCTTGTCCTGATGGGTAATATGCTTTCGAATAAAAAATCCGACAGATAGAAATAAAGTTATAGACAAAAGACGGTATTTGTTCGTACAGACAGACCAACACATGCTCGTTTGGACTTGCACTAACGGTGACATTTTGACGCGTCCTTGAAAAAGGCAGGAAAAGGTTACATGTAGTCTGTTGCAGAAAGGGGCAGAAAAGGGGGAGAAAAATTATTGGATGGCTTAACACCAAATATATTTAGCAGTAGAAATCTAAGAATGAGAGAGGAAAAAAACTTGGTAGTGTCCAAAAATCATGTCTATTTTTGCTTTTAATTTCAAATTTCAAAATTGTCGTTCGTTCATTGGCCGAAGCCTTTCATATTATTGAGAAAATTCAAAGGCTTGACGCCATTTGTAGAAGACAGTCCCGAGAGCAGGACGTTGTGTATTTCTGGGAAAAAGTGATTAGCCTTATTAAAGCAAATATATATGAAAGTAATAGGCATCACAGTTCAGCCAGCAGTATATCTGGAATCTGCTTTTCAACGTACCTGTGTTTTTTTCATTGAATTTCTGGTAAGATCGACATTATTCATATATATTTTGTTTTAAAATGTGAGTGAGAGATGCTGCCATCACGACTGTAAGTAATCAGGTCCCAAGCTGATTTGTGCAGGGCCTGAAGGAGAATTAAGATAAAACACATTGCCAGTTTTGTAAATGCACATGTTTTGTGAAATAAAATGTTTTCTTAGGTGACCAGAGGGACTCAGCTCGCCTATCCCATTGTATGGTAGAAAAGAAAGATTAATAATATTATTGCAGATGCAGTGCCGCCTTTGTAGGAGAGACATGTGAACAACACTGGTACACTGTGGAATGGATGTGCTGGATTGGTCCATTGGATATGACCCAGCTCTTTATTTCTTATGTATGCTCTTTTGTATATAAAACACAGTCTAAATAAGATATCAACCAGGAGACATTGTTTCATTATTACAGGGTTTTATCTGGCACTAGTCCGGTGCCAGATTTCTATGGGAAAGCCGTTGAGAAGTTTGGGAGTCCAGTAGTGATAGGGGTCGCCAGTATCCCCCCTATTACTTTTGGAGCAGTGGTCATTTGGCAGAAAGAATTCAGACAGTTCCAGTGGGCCAGATAAGTGAAATATCTGGTACCCTAACAGTACATCAGCTATAAGAGCAGCATACCCCAGTATTCAAGAAATAAAATATTTCCCTAGGGAAATTAACAGTGACATTATATTGTAAAGAGACTGGGAGTGATTAAAGAATCCCAAACAGCCATCCAGTGTTAGAAACCAGTTATAGACAGATTTTAGTAACACTATTAGTATAATTTAACAGTAATTGTTTGGACACTTGTCCCTGTGGGTCTAAAATTTACATTTTGTATATATCTTGAATTCTTTTCATTTTTAAAGTCCTGACCAGAAGAATACTAGGTTCAGGACCAATAAATCATACAGAAAATTATTAATTGTACAAATTTATCCCAGGTGTTATTTCCTTTAATCTTAGACCTTAATACTTGTTTGTGTAGAGGTGTATTATTGTTAAAGTACCATCATACCACATTTGCATATCCCTAGACATTAGACGTAGCTATCATTCATACTAGTCAAGAATAAGTCTGCTTGAGGCCATAAGGTGGTAGCAGAAAGGTACCCTGATAATTCAACCCTAAATTTGTTAGAATCAGGGACCTTCACAGCTGGCCTCATTCAGTACATTAAGGAAAAATATCAACATCATTTCATAACATCAAAACCCACCACGATACAGGCGAGTGAGCCAGAATTGAGAGGTGGGATTGAAGTTTTAGAGACTTTACTAGGACCAGCATCGAGAGGTGGGAGTGAAGTGTTAGAGCCTTGACTAGGACCAACGTCGAGAGGTGGGAGTGAAGTGTTAGAGACTATACCAGGGACAGCAGCGAGAGGTGGGACTGAAGTGTTAGAGACGTCACTATACCAGGTCCAGCATCGAGAGGTTGGAGTGAAGTGTTAGAGACTTGGCTATAACAGGTCCAGCAGCTAGAGGTGGGAGTGAAGTGTTAGAGACCTGACTATACCAGGTCTAGCATCTAGAAGGGGTAGTGAAGTGTTAGAGACCTACCTATACTAGGTTTAACATCTAGAGCTGTGAGTGAAGTGTTAGAGTTCTAGAGGTGGGAGTGAAAGAGACGTGTCACTATACTAGGGCCAGCGCCTAGAGGTGGTACAGGTTTTGGTCTTGTCTGGTAATTGTGTGTGTAGGTATTTTAATTGTTGTGTGGTGTGGTGTAACTGGTGGGTGTGCGTTTTTATGTGCTGTTGTATTGTGTAGACTATACCAGGACCAGCAGCGAGAGGTAGGAGTGACGTGTTAGTGCTCGAGAGGTGGGAATGAAAGAGACGTGTCACTATACTAGGGCCAGCGCCTAGAGGTTGGAGGGCAGTGTTAGAGACTTGACTATACGTACACTTTTATACATATATACATACAATATATATAAAATATATAAAAAAATCGATAATGGCGGAAAATATTTAAAAAATCGATAATGGCGGGCTAGTAGGTTACTAAGGGATTTTTTTAAGTGAGAGTGTGGGGGGTTATTGATTTTGACTGGCTGTGGGTTATGACTCATAGATGTGTTGAGGTGTAGCGCTGGAGTAAGACAATGTAAAAGCTGTGTGGTGTAGGTGGTATTGGTTTTGGTCTTGTCTGGTAATTTTAGGTGTAGGTATTTTAATTGTTGTGTGGTGTGGTGTAACTGGTGGGTTTGGGTTTTTGTGTGCTGTTGTATTGTGTATGATTCGGCATTGTGTTGTGTTGTCTTTTTATACAATATTTATACAATATATATTTTACAACAGATATTAATACATATACACACGATATTTATACATACCATATTTAGAAAGCATAGATGACAAAGATTTTCTTAATTGTAATAAATATTTAATTCTTTTTAAAATAAGACGAAATGTCAAGCTAAAGCACAAGTCTCAGCCACATTGTAGGTTTCTTCTTCGGTGGTAGATTAGAGACATCGCCCAGGTGGTTGTCTGTGGTGGGAGCTGACGTACAAGGGTTGGTGTTAGGAAACCAACTCGGTTCTGGGGATATTGGTTGAAACAACTGGAGTTGATGTACTGGTCAAACGTGTTACTGGGGCAGGTAGTAGTAGGTCTCTGCTTCTTCGGTGGTAGATTAGAGACATCGGCCAGGTGGTTGTCTGTGGTGGGAGCTGACGTACAAGGGTTGGTGTTAGGAAACCAACTCGGTTCTGGGGATATTGGTTGATAACAACTGGAGTTGATGTAGTCGTCAAACGTGTTACTGGTACAAGTAGTAGGACAGGTATCCGTGTTTGGTGACTGTAGTCGGTCAAATTCGGCGAGGATTTCACCCTGTAAAGTCAACAAATATTCAAACTCAGTGCGAGTTAACGTAATGCCGGTTTTGGTAGGAAACTTTAGATATGATTCACCAAAGTATTTTCGCACGTGTAGTAAAGGTTGGCCTCGGTAAACACTTACAGACGCGGCCTTCAGCCCGCTCTCCAACGGTACAAGCATTTCATCACTTCTTTTGACGTAGACCCAGTTGGTGGGAACAGTGGAAGTCATCTTCAATGCGTTGTGCTTGAGAGTGTCTGTCGTTATCTTACCACCACTTCAGTAAAGTATGAACGTGAGTGTCTGGGCCTTGGTCTTCCAAGTGTCTATTTATATAAAGGAATACCAGTTTAATCTGGTTTTTGAATTGTATCCAGACTTGTGTTAACCAGGGCTTGATTAGTCGAAAAACTAATCAATAGTTGACGCGTTGTCGATGTGACCAGACTTGCTGTGCGCTAGCCAGGGCTTGATTAGTCGAAAAACTAATCGATAGTTGACGCGTTGTCGATGTGAAAATTTTTCTGTGCTGGCATTGTAAGTGTACGACTCATGGACGTGTTGGCGTGAGGATGGCCCGGGCAAAACATCGCACGTAAACCATGACTCGTTTATAAAATTCCGGTACCATAGAGGGTGACGTCAGGGCTAAATGTAGCTATCTAGAAAAGCGTAATAAAATATCTTCTTCTTCCTTCTTCCTTCCTAGTTCGCCCTGAAAAGGACGGTGGTTGCGTTGTTTCTGTTTAAGCCTAAGCTGTGATATCTGCACCTTTCGGTCGACACATCCGACTTCAGCACGGCATTTTTTAGGGACCGATAAAAAATCTAACAGGCAGAGTTTTGCGTATTGGTAGACGAAAAAGCCTAGCCGCAACAGGATTTGACTGTGTAAGACTAACATTTTACCTTTGTAAGACTAACCCTGCTGCTTATTTCTGTTCACGTCACAAGTTCAAAACACAATCGATTAATAGTAGAAATTTATAAAAGAAACATTCCTTCGTTTGTGTGTTCGAACCCCCGCGACTTAAGTTTTCACTTTTTTCACACGGGCGACATCTGGTGATAGGATTTATATTGTCTCCCAAGCGGGTCAAACATGCGGCGACCACGGAAATGTAGTACATTAAATAAATGTAACTAAGTATTTGTTCCAGTTATCAAACGGGTATCTACGTTTTGTCCTGCAATTTTCAAGCATTCGTAAAAGCTTTTCTTCCAGGCAGCAAAGATGGTCCCAAAATTTTCTCCCAGGCCTGCGCAAAGGGTCCAATCTGTAGGTAAATAGATCAACTGTCAAATACTTCTTTAAATATTTCTTCCACTTGTCAAATATTTTCTTACCGTTGTCAAAATATTTCTTACCGTTGTCAAAATATTTCTTCCACTTGGCAAAAAAGTTTCTTCCACTTGTCAAAATATTTCTTACCGTTGTCAAAATATTTCTTATCGTTGTCTAAATATTTCTTCCACTTGGCAAAAAAATTTCTTTCACTTGTTAAAATATTTCTTACCGTTGTCAAAATATTTCTTACCGTTGTCAAAATATTTCTTCCACTTGGCAAAAAAAATTTCTTCCACTTGTCAAAATATTTCTTACCGTTGTCAAAATATTTCTTACCGTTGTCAAAATATTTCTTCCACTTGGTAAAAAAAATTTCTTCCACTTGTCAAAATATTTCTTACCGTTGCCAAATATTTCTTACCGTTGTCAAAATAATTCTTCCACTTGGCAAAAAAATTTCTTCCCCTTGTCAAAATATTTCTTCCACTTGTCAAATATTTCTTACCGGTGTCAAAATATTTCTTCCACTTGGCAAAAAAAATTTCTTCCACTTGTCAAAATATTTCTTACCGTTGTCAAAATATTTCTTATCGTTGTCAAAATATTTCTTCCCCTTGGCAAAAAATATTTCTTCCACTTGTCAAAATATTTCTTCCACTTGGTAAATATTTCTTACTGTTGGCAAAATATTTCTTCCACTTGGCAAAAATTCCTTCCACTTGTCAAAGTATTTCTTCGACTTGTCAAATATTTCTTACCGGTGTCAAAACATTTCTTCCACTTGGCAAATATTTCTTCAAGTTGTCAAATATTTCTTCAAATATTTCTTACAGTTGCCAAATATTTATGCAAATGTTTTTGTTAGCTGTCAAATATATCTTCAAACGGGTCTTCCAGTTGTCAGATATTTCTAACAGTTGTCAAATACTACTAACAGTTGTCAAATATTTCTTAAAATATTTCTGCTAGTCGCAAAACATTTCTTCAAAGGCAACCATCTTTCACGCGGTGGATATGGCCAAGACAACGGTAAGAAATATTTTGACAAGTGAAAGAAATTTTTTTGCCAAGTGGAAGAAATATTTTGACAACGGTAAGAAATATTTTGACAACGGTAAGAAAATATTTGACAAGTGGAAGAAATATTTAAAGAAGTATTTGACAGTTGATCTATTTACCTACAGATTGAACCCTTTGCACAGGCGTGGGAGAAAATGTTGGGACCATCTTTGCTGCCTGGAAGAAAATCTTTTACGAAAATTTAAAAATTGCAGGACAAAACGTAGATACCCGTTTGATAACTGGAACAAATATTTAGTTACATTTATTTAATGTACTACATTTCCGTGGTCGCCGTATGTTTGACCCGCTTGGGAGACAATATAAATCCTATCACCAGATGTCGCCCGTGTGACTATCGATTAGTTTTTCGACTAATCAAGCCCTGGCTAGCGCGCAGCAAGTCTGGTCACATCGACAACGCGTCAACTATCGATTAGTTTTTCGACTAATCAAGCCCTTGGTTAACACAAGTCTGGATACGTTTCAAAAACCAGATTAAACTGGTATTCCTTTAAATAAATAGACACTTGGAAGACCAAGGCCCAGACACTCACGTTCATACTTTACTGAAGTGGTGGTGTGATAACGACAGACACTCCCAAGCACAACGCATTGAAGATGACTTCCACTGTTCCCACCAACTGGGTCTACATCAAAAGAAGTGATGAAATGCTTGTACCGTTGGAGATCGGGCTGAAGGCCGCGTCTGTAAGTGTTTACCGAGGCCAACCTTTACTATACGTGCGAAAATACTTTGGTGAATCATATCTAAAGTTTCCTACCAAAACCGGCATTACGTTAAATCGCCCTGAGTTTGAACATTTGTTGACTTTACAGGGTGAAATCCTCGCCGAATTTGACCGACTACAGTCACCAAACACGGATACCTGTCCTACTACTTGTACCAGTAACACGTTTGACGACTACATCAACTCCAGTTGTTATCAACCAATATCCCCAGAACCGAGTTGGTTTCCTAACACCAACCCTTGTACGTCAGCTCCCACCACAGACAACCACCTGGCCGATGTCTCTAATCTACCACCGAAGAAGCAGAGACCTACTACTACCTGCCCCAGTAACACGTTTGACCACTACATCAACACCAGTTGTTATCAACCAATATCCCCAGAACCGAGTTGGTTTCCTAACACCAACCCTTGTACGTCAGCTCCCACCACAGACCACCACCTGGGCGATGTCTCTAATCTACCACCGAAGAAGAAGAAACCTACAAAGCGGCTGAGACTTGTGCTTTAGCTTGACATTTCGTCTTATTTTAAAAGATTTAAATATATTTATTACAATTAAGAAAATCTTTGTTATCTATGCTGTCTAAATATGGTATGTATAAATGTCGTGTGTATACGTATTAATATCTGTTGTAAAATATATATTGTATAAATATTGTATAAAAAGACAACGCAACACAATGCCGAATCGTACACAATACAACAGCACACAAAAACCCAAACCCGCCAGTTACACCACACCACACAACAATTAAAATACCTACACATAAAATTACCAGACAAGACCAAAACCAATACCACCTCTAGGCGCTGGCCCTAGTATAGTGACACGTCTCTTTCACTCCCACCTTTAGAACTCTAACACTTCACTCACAGCTCTATATGTTAAACCTAGTATAGGCAGGTCTCTAACACTTCACTACCACTTCTAGATGCTAGACCTGGTATAGTCAGGTCTCTAACACTTCACTCCCACCTCTAGCTGCTGGACCTGTTATAGCCAAGTCTCTAACACTTCACTCCCACCTCTCGCTACTGTCCCTGGTATAGTCTCTAACACTTCACTCCCACCTCTCGACGTTGGTCCTAGTCAAGGCTCTAACACTTCACTCCCACCTCTCGATGCTGGTCCTAGTAAAGTCTCTAACACTTCAATCCCACCTCTCAATTCTGGCACACTCGCCTGCTATACCCCAATATGTACACACCCATGCGTCGACAACCGCGCCAGCACAAAAAGACTCCACTCGCTTCAAAAACCCCCTTAGTAACCTACTAAGCAACCATTATCGATTTTAAAAAATATTTTCCGTCATTATCGATTTTTTATATTATATATATATATATATATATATATATATATATATATATATATATATATATTATATATATATATATATATATATATATATATATATATATATATATATATATATATATATATATATATACTATATATATATATATATAGCTATTTGTATGTATATATGTATAAAATGGACAAATGGAAAACACACCAACACACAACACAACACACAAAAGCCCCCTAAACTACAACCGCCAGCTACAGCCCAACATGCATCGTCACCCCCGCCAGCACCAAAAGGCTCCACTCGCTTCAAAAACCCCCTTAGTAACCTAAGACACCGTTATCCATTTTTATATATTTTCCGTCATTATCCATTATATATATATAAATATATATATATATATATATATATATATATATATATATATATATATATATATATATATATATATCTATATATATATATATATATATATTGTATGTATATATGTATAAACAAACACACCAACGCACTGCCAGTCCAATACAACAACACACAACACCAAGCAAACCAAAAGCAATACCACCCACACCACACCGCTTATACATTGTAGCCGTATGGCTGGCACGACCGTAGTAGTGAGGTTAGACGTCAACCTACAGCATCCATAGACCAGCTAGCACCTCTTTGTCAATAAATATATATAAAATTTATATAGTGTTTTTTCTTTTTTCTGTGTATATATAGTATAACTGTTGTAATATATGTCTAAATATATGTCTACCTGTTGTAATATATATCTAACTGTTGTCATATAAATATCGTCTACCTGTTGTAACATAACTATTTTGTATAAACAACAACACACAACAACCTACACACAACGCACCCGCCGTACTTTAACTTATATATTACTATATAAAAAGTAATGCGCCACCACAACGCGCCACCACAATTCCTTATATAAAAGTCATGCGCCACCAAACCACGCCACCACATTTCCTTATATAAAAAGTCATGTGCCACCACAATGTGCCACCACATTTCCTTATGTAAAAGTCACGCGCCACCACAATGCACCACCACATTTCCTTATATAAAAGTCACGCGCCACCACACCGCGCCACGACATTTCCTTATATAAAAGGTCATGCGCCACCACAATGCGCCACCACATTTCCTTATATAAAAGTCATGCGCCACCACAACACGCCACCACATTTCATTATATAAAAGTCATGCGCCACCACATTTCCTTATAGAAAAAGTCACGCGCCACCACAATGCGCCACCACATTTCTTTATATAAAAGTCACGCGCCACCACAATGCGCCACCACAAATCGACCCTTAGCGTACATTGTATACTACTAACGGGACGCGCCTCGCCAAAACGAGGCAAAACTTTATTGAAAAAAAAAAAAGACAGTTATACGTTATAAACATTTAAACACATAAAGATTCTCCGATAAGCCTCTCACTTCTGTTGTTTATCTGTTGTCTAGTTTTCTACTCCTTTGTTTCTCACGAGTGCCTGAAACATACCTTTATGTGTGTAATATTTATTCATTATACGTTACAACCTATGACTTATTTCGCAGTGGTATACGAAAGAAGCAATGCATTTCATTCTCAGGGTTATGTATTAAAAATACGGAAGTGTTCCTCAAATGTTGAGTGTTGTATGTACGTTGCAATATGTTTTTTCATTAGCGGCGTTATTGACATGCCTTGTACGTGCAGCTCTATGTATTTATCTTCTTCTTCTTTGATCATTAGCCGCCGACCGTCAAAGCAGTCAGTGGCCATCACGCCTAGTGGCGTCTTGTAGGGCAACCACAAATTGATTCCACTTTGCTCGGTCGGTGGCCATCCTTTGTACAGTGCCCCAACTCTGGTTCATTCTTTGCATCTCAGCCTCCACAGTCCTCCGCCAGGTTGTTTTTGGTCGGCCTCTCTTTCGTTTTCCTTCAGGGGTCCAAAGCATAACTGTTCTTGTGATGGCATCGGGGTCTCTTCTGAGGACATGACCAACCCAGCTCCAGCGTCTGCCAGCTATGATGGTGTGCATGTCCTCTTGCTTGCTACGAGTAAGCAGATCTTGGTTAGTGATGGTATTTGGCCAAAAGATTCGGTGAATTTTTCTTAGGCATGTTGTGTGAAAAGAGGACAATTTCGACATTTCCTTCTTTGTAACTCTCCAGCATTCCGCACCATAGAGAAGCACAGAAAGCACACAGCTCTGATATAATCTTAATTTTGTGCTTGTGCTGTATTGGGAGGACTTCCAGATGTTGTTTAGGCTAAAGAAGGCTGTTCTTGCCTTATTCATTCTGATGTTGATGTCTTTGCCTGCCCCGCCGTCTAATATTACTATGCTTCCTAGGTATGTGAAGGTATCTGTCTGTACCAATTGCTGATTCCTTACTGATATGGGCTCAGAGTTGCTCACATTGAGCGTCATGACCTCAGACTTCTTTAAATTCATATTCAAGCTCACCTGCTGGCTAAACTTATTAAGTCTATCCGTTTTTTCCTGGATGTGTTGATGTGAATGTGCTAGTAGTGCAATGTCATCTGCATATTCCAGATCTTCCAATGTAGAAAATGTTGTCCATCTTATTCCTCTTTGACTGCCCTCTGTTGTCTGGCGCATCACCCAGTCTATGACTGTTAAAAATGGAGTGGTTGATAAGGGGCATCCCTGTCGTACTCCTGTCTTCACCTCAAAGGTTAGGTTGCTCTGCCCAACACTACACGTAAAGTTGGCATAGAGGCTTTTTATGATTGACACTATGCAGCTTGGAATTCCATAAGCCCTCAGTATTTTCCATAAACTGTCCCAATGTATGCTGTCGAAAGCCTTTTCAAAATCAACAAAATTAATGTAAAGCTGTCTTTGCCATTCTGAGCACTGCTCTATAATGTTCCTGAGAGTGAATATATGATCTACACATCTCCTGTTCTTTCTAAATCCTGTTTGTTCTTTCCTCAGTTTGTGGTCTACTGCCTTTGAAATTCTCTGTATAATTATCCTGCCTAGTATTTTGCTGGGAACTGAGAGAAGAGTGATTCCTCTCCAATTATTGCAGTCTGCAAGATCTCCCTTCTTGGGCAATTTGACAATTATTCCTTTGTTCCACTCTGATGGTGTTGTCCCCGTTTTCCAGACTTGTGCAAATAGTGGTTCTAATAGTTCTGCTGCTAGCTCAGGGTCTGTCTTAAATAGCTCTGCATTTAAGTTATCATGGCCCGGAGCTTTGCCGTTCTTTAACCCTTTGATTGCTGTGATGATTTATCCATGCTAGCAATATACAACATTTAATCTTGGTCAAGAGTAAACAACGAAACATACGTACTAGAAACAAAACACAAGTGTAGCTACAACTATAACAAAAATGTGATATAACAAACTGACATTGTCAGCTTACCTCCTGTCCCAAGAGAAGCATTAGACCTTCAACAAACTGACATGTCAGTGCCTCCTGTCCAAGAAGCATTAGACCTTCAACAAACTGACATGTCAGTACCTCCTGTCCAAGAAGCATTAGACCTTCAACAAACTGACATGTCAGTACCTCCTGTCCAAGAAGCATTAGACCTTCAACAAACTGACATGTCAGTACCTCCTGTCCAAGAAGCATTAGACCTTCAACAAACTGACATGTCAGTGCCTCCTGTCCAAGAAGCATTAGACCTTCAACAAAACTGTCAGTACCTCCTGTCCATGTCTTCAACCTGACATGTCAGTACCTCCTGTCCAAGAAGCATTAGACCTTCAACAAACTGACATGTCAGTACCTCCTGTCCAAGAAGCATTAGACCTTCAACAAACTGACATGTCAGTACCTCCTGTCCAAGAAGCATTAGACCTTCAACAAACTGACATGTCAGTACCTCCTGTCCAAGAAGCATTAGACCTTCAACAAACTGACATGTCAGTACCTCCTGTCCAAGAAGCATTAGACCTTCAACAAACTGACATGTCAGTACCTCCTGTCCAAGAAGCATTAGACCTTCAACAAACTGACATGTCAGTACCTCCTCAGTACCTCCAAGAAGCATTAGACCTTCAACAAACTGACATGTCAGTGCCTCCTGTCCAAGAAGCATTAGACCTTCAACAAACTATGCCCAGTCAGTACCTCCTGTCCAGTGCATAGACCTCTCCAAGAGCATTAGACCTTCAACAAAACTGACATTCAACAAACTGTCCATGTCAGTCCTCCTGTCCAAGAAGCATTAGACCTTCAACAAACTGACATGTCAGTGTCATCAGACCCTGTCCAAGAAGCATTAGACCTTCAACAAAACACCTAGACCTGTCATGTCAGTCACCTCCTGTCCAAGAAGCATTAGACCTTCAACAAACTGACATGTCAGTACCTTCCTGTCACGTGTCATCAGTCTCTCTAAGGAAGCATTAGACCTTCAACAAACTGACATGTCAGTACCTCCTATCCAAGAAGCATTAGACCTTCAACAAACTGACATGTCAGTACCTCCTGTCCAAGAAGCATTAGACCTTCAACAAACTTGACCTTTAATCAAGGACTTTCATTTTGTCTTGCAAATGATTACTCTTATGAGCCAGAAGTGCCAGGTCGTCGGCAAAGCCTAGATCACCAAGCTGTTTAGTCGTAATGCAATTGATTCCATTTCTGATGGCTAAAGTCGATGTTTTCAAAACCCAATCTATAGTCAATAGGAAGAAAAATTGTGATAAGAGACATGTCTGTCGCCCGTCAGTACTTATCCTAAATAGTTCTGTAAGTTGTCCTTCATGAAGAACTCTTTATGTCATGTCTTTATATGTTTTCTTTTTTAAGTTAATGATCTTCAGGGGGACTCCATAATGCCTCAGTAATTTCCAAAGTGTGTTACCGGGGCTTGAAAGAAAGCAAAGAATAGTAATCCTGCAACTTTACCACGCATATCGTAAGAGGCGATTAAGGACGGTTGGGCATAGGGCCGGTTACCCCATCCCTTAGAATATTTGTAAAACCACAAAATACGTTAAAAAACATAAGTCATCATCCAATGACAACTTAAAACATATGCCTGTGATAATAACCAAAAATAGTAATGCGTGAAGATAAACAAAAAACTATGTCTGTGATTGCTGACACAGCTGTGAAAGTAATTTGTGATGTCAACTAAAACATAATTATGTGACAAGGTAAATGTGACGACAACAAGCAGACATGTATATCCGTGCCAAATAAACGTGAACAAACTAGTGACACCTCCTCAACGGCTACAGACAAGTAACAAACTCCACCGTGAACACAAAGAACAAATTCTAATTCCCAGACATGAAATAGACAAGCTAAAGCCCTGTGACACCTGACCACCTGCTAAACAAAACTAACAACAAAGCAGGTTTGTTTTCATTTGTGCGTGCATAGAGCATAAATAATGTACTCAACTATTTTAGTGTGCCAGCAAAAGATGAGTTTGTTAATAACGGCAGTGTGCGATAATAAGCGGTGTTTACATAAAACATATTTATTAGGAGATATTTTACATAACAGCAGTTGTAACACTAGGGCTTAAGCTAAACTAATAGTTCGTGGTTACTTACATCCTTATATACTGTCTGATGACGGGGGCTAAAATCTGTCTCCAGGAACGTTTTCCTTCGGTTAGTGCCGGATGCCTAATTACAGGTATGTGTTCCTCTTTGATTAATAGTGCACCGTAATTTTTTTGTACGTGGGTATCAATGATTGGTATGTATGTGCAATAGTCAGGTAAACAGACAGACAGACAGGCTGGCAGACCGACAGACAGACAGACAGACAGACAAACAGGCAGGCAGGCTAGCAGATAGATAGATAGATAGATAGATAGATAGATAGATAGATAGATAGATAGATAGATAGATTGATAGATAGATAGATAGATAGATAGGTAGGTAGGTAGGTAGGTAGGTAGGTAGGTAGGTAGGTAGATAGATAGATAGATAGATAGATAGATAGATAGATAGATAGATAGATAGATAGATAGATAGATAGATAGATAGATAGATAGATATGGAGCAAAAAACCTTTAACAGTGTCTATTCTAAGTGCTAAGATTTACCGCCCTGTACCATCCATTCATATTTATTTCTTTATACTTTTGGTCTCATATTCCCGTCTCTGTGAGTGTATTTTTTTCCCTTGGTATTTCTCTAGTTCTCTTACTCGGAAGATCCAGAACAAGAACTATCATGTAATGCTATCATGTGATTTCTTCTGTGTATGTCCTATTCAACGCCAATGTTTTTTTCTCACCTGGTGTTCCACTTTTATTTACCTCGTTCCTTCTGGAAACGCCATCTTGGTGGTCTTGTCATAGCAACTTTAGAGCGACCATCCCTTTATTCAAGCCTGTAACTTTCTAGTTTCTCATTCTTTGTTGTTCTCCATGTTTGACAGTTGCGCAACAGGAAGTACTTTGGCATTTGAGTTGAAGAATCTTATTTTTACAGACTTTTCTTTAACTTGCAACGTATGTCACTGATGCGTGTCGTTTTATATAAAGTTCCGGAGAAGGTCTCCGTGGCCAAAGTAGACACTAGGGGTAGTCACACAACACGAATCAGCATAACTGCAGTGAGCTGACAAACACCTCCTTCACAATTCACAAATACGCAGTTTATTATACTTGACACAAAGCTCCATGAAATCAGTTCTTGCTCAAAGGCAAATGCAGTAATAAGTAGTTGTCCAGTCCATTCACTATCAAACGGTGGTCAATGGCAATCATACAAACTTTATTTATCACAGTCCACTGGACATCGTCATGAATAGATCTACATATCCTGAATATAATAAACCAGGGACACCTCAACTAAGTATATTGATGTCATGGTGATGGAATGATGCACGAAAAACACAGTATACTGCAGGAGCTCAATACACATACGTCCGCACACTTTCAAACACAAGCCGCATCTCTTCTTGCAGACGATCACCTCACTTCTGTTTCAAAATGTTCAGGTCTGCCTCTACCCTCTACACCATATCGGCATGACGTCAATTCATTTATTAATAAGTAAGTCCGTATAAAATTATCAGAAACGGAGCCCTGTCGAGCCAACTATTATACCGACATAATCGTTATGAATTTTAATCATAACAATCACGTTCAAATCTTGCAATCGATTTTTCGATCACTTCCAGATGAGCAATAGCTCTGAAACGTGGCATAGTTGTGTATTCCCGATGACAATACAATAATCAGTCGTAAAAATAGTAAAAATAATAAAATTAATAACATTAAAATTAATATTAATTAATTTATTGTATTGTTTCATCAGTGAAATGGGCGATAACTGCAAATAATCTAGGTGTATTCTTTCCAACAAGATTGTCTTTCTTGAGAGAAATATTGAAACTTCTCCTCCCTCCCCCTTCCACACACACGCACTATCGCACGCGCGGGCACAGACATACACGCAACTGAGAACTACATTTAAAAAAATGTAATTTACAACTCTTATCAAAATTTAAAATATATATTAACTTTCCGTGTAATATACTGAATAATGAAATCCGCCTCCTGTGCTCTGGACTCGTTTATCGCAAACTGATAATGTCATTAGCGGATCGATTACATGTGACTTAAATGTACAAACAACAACAAAAAACACTAAAATGAAGGGAAAAAAATATTTTAAACACAGGCTTTTAATGCACTAAAAGCCACACATAATTTTTCACGGAGTTTATAGCTTGCAGTAAAAAAATGTAACATCAAATTGACAAAAAGCCTACATGAAATTAACTTCTGCTTTATACTTCATTAGACACTTATGGATAAAATATATGATAAGCGCTTAAGCGCCCCACGCTTTTTGTCAATTTGATGTTATATTTTTTTACTGCAAGCTATAAACTATGTGAATTATTTGTGGCTTTTTAGTGCATTAAAAGCCTGTGTTTAAAATATTTTTTAATATAATTTTTTATTGTGTTGGGCTTGATTTCTGTTAATTTCCATTTGTGTCCAGGTGGAACGAGAAATCCTGTTGTTTGTTCTGTATTATTATTTTAATATCCCTATAAACTTGTGTTTATGTTATTACTAAGATAACATATATCATTCAACGGCTTGCAGAGATGTTTCTACTTACTGAGTCGTTTCTTTTCTACCGTGAGGTGCAGAGGTTTGGAAGAGAGAGCGCCATACTTTCCTATCGGCTGACTTCCTCCTGGCTTGGTTCTATTCTAGTCCTCGGTCCTTCAGAGATTGTCTGATGTTGTCCTCTGTGGTAAAGTGGGATGTTATAAATATTTATAGGGGACTTAGTGTACTGACTGAGATCAGCTGTGAAGGTATCTATATCTAATAAGAGTAGTGTATTATAGATAACCTTACTTACTGCCACATATGTATACCTCAGTCAGAATTATTCTGGAATAGTGTGATGACTACGTTATATGTCTAGGGTATGTGTATGATGAAGTGTAAGTCATAACAACAACAGACAGATGAACAATTTAATTTATTCCACCACACTTGACAACACTGTGACACTCACATACATATAACACTCTAAGAGGATATCTTAAAGGAGTCACTGATAACTTTTCAAATAACAATATGTATTCAGTGCTGTCATGAATGTATATGTGTCCTGATTCAAATACAAAGGGAACCAGGAATCACAATCAATTTTAATTACAAGTTATATGTACAGAATTTATTAATATGATTCTTGTAGTGACATATATTATTAATGGTATCCTATGTGTGTCAGTTGTGTAGTGGTAATATGAGGTAATACTGGTTTTGTTTTGTTCAAGCTCTGTTGGTATTTGTCATCATGACTTCAATAGTTTGTTTCTAATGGAACTAGTATTGGAGATGTTCTCAGTTCCTGGTATTAAAACAATTAAATTCCCCTCTTAATTTTAGTTTATAATGTCATTTTAAGATGGGGGGTACATAATGTTGAGCTCCATGGCCACACTCTCTTATCTTGCGTGATGACTGCAGTAAAAGACTCCTCTGCTCGATTACTTTAATGAGTTCTGGAGCCACCCCACTGGTTGCTATATGGACCAAGGAGTATGCTGTCCACCTCTGGCTTCAGCAAAGCTCTGACCAGGTGCTGCTCAATAACTTTAAGACCACGGTCCCTGAAACAAGAAGGTTGTACCTTCTACGTCAGAACTAATTTATACTCCATTTCTACACTGAGCACAATACATCACAAACATTGAGTTCAGAGCGTTAGGCCAACTGTCAGCTTCATCTGAAATACTTTATACCAGTATTTCCCTCCCTAATGGTTACTACGCCTCTGCAATTCCAGCATTATTTCTTTCTAGTTAATAATCTAGGTGTCAGTGTACTGTTTGGCCATTCCATGCAGTTTTACTTTCCTCCGACACCTTCTGTTCAGACTGGAGCACTATAGGCTTTACATCATGTTCGCTACTGAACCACACATATATACAGACATAATTTATCAATTTACATTCAATTTTCATTTAAAAATATTGAATATTTCAAGCTTACCACAATTCATGGAAATAATAATAAACAGTTTCGTTGACTGGCAATGAATATAGCACAACTCCGATCTGCCGATGTCCCAGGCTTTATTTTATGTATAAAAAATATACACTGGTGCTCAACGTACTGCTTCTTAGTAGGTTTATTACAAGATGTGGCAATGAACAGACGCTCTGAATTGAGTATATTCGCAGCTCTACCCAATCAAACCATGTCTACACATCTTTTCAAAAAAAGTACCCCTTTCTCACGTTTCCCCTGACAACACAAGATAGTATTTATAGTCCGACCAATCGTGTTTAGTCTTTCATTTGTTGCGCTCCAATCAAATAGGAGTTAACATGGTAGGCTATTTCCGTAACGTAATGTTTCTTCAAACACGTTATAAAAAAATTTTATGAGCAGAAATGATTTCATGCTGTCAGGCACCCCCACTATTTTATTTTGGCCATAACTTGGTAATTCCTAGACTATTTGCGTAACGTTTTACATATTCTTTGTCAGCAAACCCTAAGGAACCCAAATATACGAATTTAATGGAGCCAATATGCATTTTCTTCGAGGATAGTCGGGCTGTTACTACCTTCTCACTTCCAAACTTGAGGGTGTCTGGGTACTGTCATGTTTTCAAACGTAAACCGGTATAATGTCATAATTCCCAATAAGCGTTTTTCAGGATTTTTAAAACCTAACTCTGGTATGGGTAGTGAATTTTATCACTGTCGATTTGAAATAAAGTTAGTGCATGTGGCCTTACACGCGTGATGGCAGCAATTGTGTATCGCGCGACGCGTGTTTAGTGTTGCACGTGTCCCTGCTTTCTGCCTCTCCCTTCTCTCTATCCTTTAGTCCATCTGTCTTTTAGTTACGCCGTGTATAAAATGGAATGAATGAAATATTAAATTTAGGTCATTGATCAGCTTGCGTATCTCAAGGTTTTTCCAAGAAATACAGTACACGTTTCATTGAAGAAAGCGGGTAATAATACAGTAGGCTTTTACTATCAACGTGAAAGCGTTACAATTTGCAGACGAAGTAGAAAACAAGGGGGATTTCGAGTACAGTCATTGTGACAGCACTGTTCTTTACCATTCTTCTTTCCTTTTATTAAATTTATTTGTTAGGCTTTGCATTTACGTTTTAATTTATATATGGGGATTAGAATAATTCACGACATCTCCCCTCTTAAAACAGACATTATATGTCAGTCCTTTATTCTATATACACATAGAGAAATTTATTATTATTTCTGGGGTTTACGGTGATTCTCATCACACGGATGGCGGCTTAAAAAATCCGCTCCCAAATTTGTTTTTCCAGATATATACTCAATGCTAAAATTATAGGGAGCCAAAAGTAAGGACCATCGGAGTAACCTAGAGTTCTCATGCCTAGCCTGGGCTAGAAACGATAAAGGTTTGTGATCCGTTTGCAACTTAAATGCGTTCCCATACAGATAAATATTGAATTTCTTTATTGCCCATATTACTGCAAGACATTCTTTTTCGCTAGTTGAGTAGTTGATTTCAGCTTTATTCAATTTTCTGCTAGCATATGCCACTGGGCTTAATTCCCCATCCAATGCATCTGATTTCTGTAGTAGAGTTGCACCCAACCCAATATTACTGGCATCCGTCCTTACTATGAATTCTTGACTTAAGTCAGGTAATTTCAAAATAGGTTTACTTGTAAGCTTTTCCTTCAATTCTTGGTAAGCCATTTCACATTGTGGTGTCCATGTAATGCGATCTGGATGTCCTTTACGTGTCAAATCAGTTAACGGTGCACATATGGAATTAAAGTTTTTGATATACTTCTGGTAGAAACCACATAATGAGACAAAGGATCTCACGTCCTTCTTGGTTTGAGGTCTCGGGGCTTTCTTAAGAGTACAACACCGGAACTATATGAGGATTCACTGTGCGAAATAATTCCTTCCTTCAACAGATAGTCTATCTCTTCCTTCAAAGCTTTCTCCTTAGCAAACGGAATCGAATATGGTTTCATACAGACACAAGTGTGGGGTCTATCAGTTTCATATCATATTCCAATAGGTTTGTATGCCCTGGTCGGTCTGTTAACACCTCTGCATGATTATTTAGAACCTGTTGCACTCTCTCTTTCTGAGTTTTTGTTAAATGTGTACTGATTTTCACCTGTGCTGCTGTCTCACAGGGGTGTAATGGATATTCAAATGATGAAAGTGGTTCCTTTTTCATCTCCATGGCGATGGACAAGGTCAACAAGTGTGTCTCTTCCTGATGTTTTCTTTCCAAATATTTCTTCAGGAGATTCACATGATAGATTTTTTCTTTCCCCTTCTTATCTATCTTATAATTTGTTCTAGACACCTTCTCTAAAACTGTATATGGACCTTGCCATCCAATCTGTAACTTATTCTGACTCCCGGGGAGAAGAAGCAGTACCTTCTCTCCCACAGCCAAATCTCTGTCTTTCGCCTTCCTGTTATAATAGGCAGCATGTTTCTTCCTGGCTTGTTTCAAATTTTCATTGGCAAGTTTCCAGCCAGTTTTTAAACGAGTGGTCAGCTCATTCACATATTGGTATGAAGATGTAATGTTTTCCTCTGCCTTTTCATCAGTCCACGTTCTTAACAAAGCTACATATGGACCTTTAATTTTGTGGACCTATTTGTCCATGCACCGGTATGGTCTCTTCCACTCGAAGCTCTATAGTGATGATTTTTCTTCCCAGAATTATCATGCATAAAACGACCGCTACCAATTTTTCTTTTGGGGCTTTCTCCCCACTTAAAATTCTTGATGAGAGATTTCCTCTCTACATCCTCTTCCTCCAGTTTGTTTAAGTCCGATTGAGGGATTTTCGGCTTATCCTGGGTAAGACATCTTTTTGCACTCTCCGCATAGTGGCCATTGTAAAACAGTTAAGTGAAGCTTGTCCGTGAAAAGGGGCTTCCCATTCCCTTTGGTCCACTTTATCAAATCTATTTTTCTTTTTATTATCAGGCCTAATTTTGCCCCGTGGCGTGTCCAGGTCCTGATCAATGTTCCCACTTGTGGGTGTTCCCTCATGTGCTATGCTACACCTTTCTACAAAATTCTCAATGTCCCATCTTGCTTTGGGCCAATAATAATTGTGAGCCACCTTTTGGATGATGGTACCTATCTTCTCATGGTCCCCATCTGGTTTCACATGTAGGCTCCTTATTAAGTCTGCCCTATATCTTTTAGGAAGTACCAGCTGTCCCTGACCTTTGGATCTAGCTCCAGTCTTCCTATACATCAACTTGTTTTTCATGTAAAAATCTCCCTTGCCTGGAGTTGTACGACAAGTTGACAATTTCCTGAAACAAGGCTTGAGTGTTTTATCCCCAGCCTGTGCCTTCCTCATCTCTTCTGGAGTGGTATCCAACATAATATCCTCCTCCTGTCTTGAGGTCGACCTGACCTGAAGGGTGGCCATATACACAGGTTTCCTTCTACAACGGTCAGTGTCATGATTGTTCATCTTACAATTTTTACACCACCTTTTTCCTTGGTTGAAAGATTTTCTTTCATCATATTTCCTTTCATCGAATTGTGGGGTTTTATTTTTATTTTCATACCGTGGCCTATCAAACTGGTGCTCACCTTTGTTTTGATCCCTAGGATCAAATTTATTAAAGTTCTGTGGTGCCCTAAAGTTATCCACTTGTTTCTTTTTATTACCTGTTACCTCTGCTTGAGCTGCTTGATACCTTTCAGCAACATTTAGCAACTCACCCAGCCTCTCTGCACCTTGTTCCATGAGAAACTTTCTCAGGTCTGGAGCCATGGACTCTCTTAATTGCTCTATAAGGACCATTTCCTTCAGATCTTGGGTTTTCCCCAGAGAAGTCCATTTCTCCAAGTATGTCTCTATTCGTGCAGAAAACTGGTGATAGGTTTCACCTGACAGTAGTTTAGCATTCCTAAATTTTTTCCTATAAAATTCTGCATTCTTTTCATATCTTAACAAAAGAGCCTGCTTTAGCATGTCATAATTTTCCTGATCACTTCTGCTCATTTTTGCAAAAACTTCATAAGCTGCCCCACGAAGTCCCTGAGATAACTTTAAGCTCCACCTTTCTCTCTCTAACCCATATGTGGTAGCTAATAGTTCATACCTATTTAGATAGCTCTCTATATCATCGTCTTTCTCAACAAAATGATCTAAATGAAAATTCATAGCTGAAGTTGAGGCTCCTTGGCTAGCCGTGGCATCCGAGGCAAAGGGACTGGCACCATTTTCAGGAGCATGGCCCTGAAACTCAAACTCCCTTAGTCGTAACTCATGTTCCCTTTGTAATCTCTTCTCCTCCTTTTCTGCTTCCCTCTCTGCAGTCAATCTTCTTTCTTCGGCTTCCCTTTCTGCAGCTAATCTTTTGTCTTCTCTTTCTGCCTCCAATTTCTTAGCCTCAGCCTCAATCTGCAACCTCTTAGCCTCAGCCTCAATCTGCAACCTCTTAGCCTCAGCCTCAATCTGCAACCTCTTAGTCTCAGCCTCTAATTTTCTTTCGGCCTCTTTTTCTAATCTTCTTTCTTCCCGTTCAATATATTTGTCACATTCAGCAGTGACATAAGAAATCATAATTTGCCCGTCCATTCCTAACTCTTTCGCAGTCTGTACAGCAGCAGATCGAAATTTTGCCAAGTCGGCCATTGTCTAACAGATAAATGTCTAAACAATTTTATCTATGACTAATTAACTCAAGACAACACAGGCACTGTGAGCTCAACCTTATTTATTTTCACCCAAGGATACCTTTTAATTCTTATTATTCCCTGAAGTGAGTTACCCCCAATATTTGTAATAGGGAAAGATTCAAAATCCCGAGGGCGAGACCCCAATATATGTGGTAAAGTGGGATGTTATAAATATTTATAGGGGACTTAGTGTACTGACTGAGATCAGCTGTGAAGGTATCTATATCTAATAAGAGTAGTGTATTATAGATAACCTTACTTACTGCCACATATGTATACCTCAGTCAGAATTATTCTGGAATAGTGTGATGACTACGTTATATGTCTAGGGTATGTGTATGATGAAGTGTAAGTCATAACAACAACAGACAGATAAACAATTTAATTTATTCCACCACACTTGACAACACTGTGACACTCACATACATATAACACTCTAAGAGGATATCTTAAAGGAGTCACTGATAACTTTTCAAATAACAATATGTATTCAGTGCTGTCATGAATGTATATGTGTCCTGATTCAAATACAAAGGGAACCAGGAATCACAATCAATTTTAATTACAAGTTATATGTACAGAATTTATTAATATGATTCTTGTAGTGACATATATTATTAATGGTATCCTATGTGTGTCAGTTGTGTAGTGGTAATATGAGGTAATACTGGTTTTGTTTTGTTCAAGCTCTGTTGGTATTTGTCATCATGACTTCAATAGTTTGTTTCTAATGGAACTAGTATTGGAGATGTTCTCAGTTCCTGGTATTAAAACAATTAAATTCCCCTCTTAATTTTAGTTTATAATGTCATTTTAAGATGGGGGTACATAATGTTGAGCTCCATGGCCACACTCTCTTATCTTGCGTGATGACTGCAGTAAAAGACTCCTCTGCTCGATTACTTTAATGAGTTCTGGAGCCACCCCACTGGTTGCTATATGGACCAAGGAGTATGCTGTCCACCTCTGGCTTCAGCAAAGCTCTGACCAGGTGCTGCTCAATAACTTTAAGACCACGGTCCCTGAAACAAGAAGGTTGTACCTTCTACGTCAGAACTAATTTATACTCCATTTCTACACTGAGCACAATACATCACAAACATTGAGTTCAGAGCGTTAGGCCAACTGTCAGCTTCATCTGAAATACTTTATACCAGTATTTCCCTCCCTAATGGTTACTACGCCTCTGCAATTCCAGCATTATTTCTTTCTAGTTAATAATCTAGGTGTCAGTGTACTGTTTGGCCATTCCATGCAGTTTTACTTTCCTCCGACACCTTCTGTTCAGACTGGAGCACTATAGGCTTTACATCATGTTCGCTACTGAACCACACATATATACAGACATAATTTATCAATTTACATTCAATTTTCATTTAAAAATATTGAATATTTCAAGCTTACCACAATTCATGGAAATAATAATAAACAGTTTCGTTGACTGGCAATGAATATAGCACAACTCCGATCTGCCGATGTCCCAGGCTTTATTTTATAAAAAATATACACTGGTGCTCAACGCACTGCTTCTTAGTAGGTTTATTACAAGATGTGGCAATGAACAGACGCTCTGAATTGAGTATATTCGCAGCTCTACCCAATCAAACCATGTCTACACATCTTTTCAAAAAAGTACCCCTTTCTCTCGTTTCCCCTGACAACACAAGATAGTATTTATAGTCCGACCAATCGTGTTTAGTCTTTCATTTGTTGCGCTCCAATCAAATAGGAGTTAACATGGTAGGCTATTTCCGTAACGTAATGTTTCTTCAAACACGTTATAAAAAACTTTTATGAGCAGAAATGATTTCATGCTGTCAGGCACCCCCACTATTTTATTTTGGCCATAACTTGGTAATTCCTAGACTATTTGCGTAACGTTTTACATATTCTTTGTCAGCAAACCCTAAGGAACCCAAATATACGAATTTAATGGAGCCAATATGCATTTTCTTCGAGGATAGTCGGGCTGTTACTACCTTCTCACTTCCAAACTTGAGGGTGTCTGGGTACTGTCATGTTTTCAAACGTAAACCGGTATAATGTCATAATTCCCAATAAGCGTTTTTCAGGATTTTTAAAACCTAACTCTGGTATGGGTAGTGAATTTTATCACTGTCGATTTGAAATAAAGTTAGTGCATGTGGCCTTACACGCGTGATGGCAGCAATTGTGTATCGCGCGACGCGTGTTTAGTGTTGCACGTGTCCCTGCTTTCTGCCTCTCCCTTCTCTCTATCCTTTAGTCCATCTGTCTTTTAGTTACGCCGTGTATAAAATGGAATGAATGAAATATTAAATTTAGGTCATTGATCAGCTTGCGTATCTCAAGGTTTTTCCAAGAAATACAGTACACGTTTCATTGAAGAAAGCGGGTAATAATACAGTAGGCTTTTACTATCAACGTGAAAGCGTTACAATTTGCAGACGAAGTAGAAAACAAGGGGGATTTTGAGTACAGTCATTGTGACAGCACTGTTCTTTACCATTCTTCTTTCCTTTTATTAAATTTATTTGTTAGGCTTTGCATTTACGTTTTAATTTATATATGGGGATTAGAATAATTCACGACATCCTCCCAGCGGACTCTGTAGAGATGTTTCTCCAAGTACAGTCTTTCTATCATTTGCTACAATTATCATCATAATGTTGATATTTTCTCTGTGAGTTTCCAAACCCACGTGTTGTGACTTCTCATCACGTATTCTCACTTTGTCTTGCATCTGGCGTCAGTTATGGGATAGAAGAACAAGGTCATCAGTCAACTCTAGATCATAAAGCTGTTATGTCGGACAACTCTAGATCATAAAGCTGTTATGTCAGACAACTCTAGATCATTGTGGTGGGTTTTGATGTTATAAAGTGTTGTTGTTATGTTTTCTTAATGTACTGAATGAGGTCAGCTGTGAAGGTCCCTGAGGATAACAGTTTTGCTGAGTTACAGGGAACCTTGCTACTACCACCTACGACCTCAATCAGACTTATTCTTGACTAGTATGTCTGATAGCTACGTCTAATGTCTAGGGTAATGAAAATGTGGTGTGCTGGTAATTAAATACACAAACACACATACACAAATATTAATCTCTATAATCAAGTCAATTAACACTGTGTTTTAAATTTAGTAATTACAATTTTTTTCAAATTTATTTTCTCCTGAACCTAGTTTTTGTTCTGGTCAGAACTTTTAAATGAATATGAATCAATTTCAATAGAGTTACATAAAATCAAGTAAACACATGAAAGACTTGTACATATACATAATTTAAATTTGCTAATATTGGTACTAAAACTAAAGTCTTTATAATCTAGTGCTGGATGTCGGGTCCTGGTATTTGCATCATACCCAGTCTTTTAGTTAACAGTGTTCATTTGCTCTTTAAAACGGATGAATGGTGGAAAAGTTTCTTAATACACAATGGAGTTTATATTATATTATATTCGTCGATGAATCTCAGCAGGCAAGGTCCTTAATACTTATCTGGCCTGTGACGATTGAAGATAGTTGTTCCTTAGGCCCACTCCTCACATGCTCTGAGGTAGTATGGTAGGCATCTCGTTTCATACAGTGTTGTACTCTTCAGAATATCTGGCACTAGCACAGTGCCAGACAAAGAAACTCTGAAACCACAAAATTAGGCTAGGTCTTAACATAATACCTAATCCACCATGTTTACAAGCATTAATACATTGAAATAAAAGACAGGGTCAGATCTATCTGACCGACCCAGCACATCTCATTCGATGCTGTAATCAAGTAGCACTAGTTTCACATTCCTCTCCTCTAAGGGGCTGCACTGCTCTGAAATATTTTCATTAATCTCTTTTCCCATATAATAAGGTGGGTGATATGTTTCCACCTGACCACATGAAAAGAACATCTGTATTCTACATTTCTGATAGTTTATCATATTTTAATTCATCCTCTAGGTCCTGTAACAGTTGGCTGGGACCTAGATTAAGTACTCACTTGTCGTAATCATTTTTCATTATATGGGCAGTATCACTCACTCAGAATTGTTAAATAAAAAGGTTAATAATTTCTGCCTTACCACAATTCAAAATGAAAACACACAGATACGTTGAAATGGGCACAAACTCAGCTGAGCTGCTGGCTGGACTATGCGTCCGTATTACTTATATTATTTATTTATATTCAGTGGACGTCACACTTCACAGCATCAACGAATCTGCTTCTATGGACAGTCTTACACAAAATGGCAACGAGCCGTCCCAATTTTCTAATAATCTTAACTGTGTTGACCAAATCAAATAGGAAAGCCAAGCTTTTTTAAATTCAAAATGTTACACTAAGGTCCAAAATTTGGTCCAATGTGTAGTGGTATTTTCTGTCGGTCGGTCTGTCCGAACTTGGCTTTCCCCAAGATTGGACTTGGTTTTGGTCTAACACTACCAAAAAAAAAAAACAACATTCAGTTTGCGCTATCCCATAATTTCTACCCCGTGTCTACCCCTTTTCCTACAGAACACATGACCCTTTTGCTGCGTTTTCTCAAGGACGCGTCAAAATGTAACCGTAGTGAATGCAAAACTAACATCTGTTGGCTAGTCTGCCACTGAACAAATCAGTGTTTTGTCAATAACTTCCGAGTTATCTGTCCGTCCTTTTATTTGAAAGCATATTATTTATCAGGAAAAGATAAGCTCTTAAACTAGCTAACTTTTGTGATTCTAAACCTATTAATAAGGAATTCCATATTTTTTCTATAATATTCAACCTATTCATGTCTTTTTGCACTAATTTCAAGCTAATTACGAGAGTCTCTCGAAGTACGTGAGAATTACGTCATTCGCAATAAGAGCTAAGCCTGTTTTCGTGACCCAATTGTCTACATGTTCTAACTTTTACCTCGTATTTTGAAAATCGCTCAAGGCAAGTCTTGTTTCTATAGGCTTTTGCTTTGAAATCCACGCAAGACGCGTTAGCAGTGTGGCATCTATCCTTCTCTCCCCCCCCCCTCTTTTCTATAACTCTGTCTTCTAGGCAAATATTTGTTTGAACTTGTTACGTTTAATCTCAAGGTCACTTACGAACATTGGGTACCTTTTATTTGTTATCAAACTAATACGCTGGGGCGGGGTGAAGAAAACAATTCTCTACCAACTGTCGTGGAATATTCTAATCCACATATATAAATTATCAAGTAAATATAAAGCCTAATAAATACATATAATAAATAAAGGAAGAAGAATGGTAAAGAACAGTGCTGTCACAATGACAGTACTCGAAATCCCCCTTGTTTTCTGCTTCGACTGCAAATTGTAACGCTTTCACGTTGATAGTAAAAGTTTACTATATTATTACCCGCTTTCTTCAATGAAACGTGTGCTGTATTTCTTGGAAAAACATTGAGATACCAAGCTGAACAATGACCTAATTTTAATATTTCATTCATTCCATTTTATAAACGGCGGAACGAACGAACAGATGGACTAAAGGATAAAGCGAGAAGGGAGAGGCAGAAAGCCGAACACTAAACACGCTTCGCGCGATACACAAATGCTGCCATCACGCGTGTAAGACTACATGCACTAACTTTTTTTCGGACGGACAGTGATAAATTCACTACCCTTCCCAGAGTTAGGTTTTAAAATCATAAAAAACGCTTATTAGGAAAGATAACAATAGATGGGTTTACGGTTGAAAACATAACAGTACCCAGACAGCACATCTTCGAAACAGGAGGTAGAAAATACATATTTTGAACGCAGCCACGTAGCTCTTTTAAATTTGGATAATTGGGTTCCTTAGGGCTTGCTGACAAAGAATATGTAAAACGTTACGCAAATAGTCCAGGAATTAATAAATTATAACCAAAATAAAATAGTGGGGATGCCTGACAACACAAAATCATTTCTGCTCATAAAATTTTTTATAACGTGTTTGAAAAAATCTTACGTTACATAAATAGCCTACCATGTAAACTCCAAATTGATTGGAGCGCAACAAATGAAAGCCTAACCACGATTGGTCGGGCTATAAATACTATCTTGGTTGTTAGGGAGACGTAGAAAGGTAACATTTTTTCAAACACTTGTCGAAACGTGGCCTCATTGGCTAGACTCGCTGATATACTCACTTAGGAGCGTTAGTTCGAGACCACTAGTGCCAATAAGCTTGATAAAGCGACAGTGCGTTGAAGCCAGCTCACATTTTTGCTAAAATAAAAGTCTGGAACATAAGCAGATGGGAATTTGTGCCAGTTTGTGCCAGAATTCATTGCTAATCAACGTATCTGTGTTTATTTCCATGAAATTGTGGTAAGCTTGAACCATTCAGTATCTTTTAATGAAAATTGAATGTAAATTGTTAATTTATGCCTGTATATATATGTGTAGTTCAGTGGCAAACAGGAGATAAAGCCTATAATGCTCCAGCCTGAACAGAGGGTGTCGGAGGGAAGTAAAACGGCATGGAATGGCCAAATAGTACACTGACACCTGGATGATTGATTAGACAGAAATAATGCTGGAAGTGCAGAGGCGTGGTAACCATTAAGGCAGTAAATACTGGTATAAAGTATTTCAGATGAAGCTGACAGTTGGCCTAACGCTCTGAACTCAATGTTTGTGATGTGTTGTGATCAGTGTAATAGAGAGTATAAGTTAGTTATGAAGTAGAAGGTACATCCTTCTTGATTTCAGGGACCGTGGTCTTGATGGTACTGAGCAGCACCTGGTCAGAGCTTTGCTGAATCCAGAGTCGGACAGCATACTCCTTGGTCTTTTTAGCTATCAGTGAGGTGTCTCCAGAGCCCAAGGGAGAATTCGAGCAGAGGAGTCCCTTCCTGCCGCCATCACGCAAGATAAGCGGAATTGGCCAGCTGAGCTCAACATTATGTCCCCTCATCTTGAAATGACTTTGTAAAAATAACATTCAGAGGGGAATTTAATTGTCTTAATATCAGGAACTGAGAACATCTCCAATATTAGTCCCAAAAGACAAACTATTGAAGTCATGATGACAAATACCAACAGAGCTTGAACAAAACAAAACCAGTATTACCTCATATTACCACTACACAACTGACACACATAGGATATTTTTTAATAATATATGTCACTACAATATTCATATTGATAAAGTCTGTACATATACTTGTAATTAAAATTGATTGTGATTCCTGGTTCCTTTGTATTTGAATCAGGACACATATACCTTTATGACAAAAATGAATACATATTGTTATTTGAAAAGTTATCAGTGACTCCTTAAGATATTCTCATAGAGTGTTATATGTATGTGAGTGTCACAGTGTTGTCAAGAGTAGTGGATTAAATTAAATTGTTTATCTGTCTGTTGTTGTGACTTACACTTCATCATACACATACCCTAGACACATAACGTAGTCATCACACTATTCCAGAATTATTCTGACTGAGATATATAGATATGTGGTAGCAAGTAAGGTTATCTATAATACACTACTCTTAATAGATATAGATACCTTCACAGCTGATCTCAGTCAGTACACTAAGTCCCCTATAAATATTTATAAGATCCCACTTCACCACACCAACTTTTTTAGTTTCTATTTATTTTTGACTTTCTGCACTATCCTGTTATAGTCTAATTTAGATATTGTATTTAGAATATCGCCACAATCATAAAGCTGTTATGTCAGTCAACTCTAGATCATAAAGCTGTTATGTCGGTCAACCGAATTTAATTTCTATCGCTGATGTTTTTTTTGTTATTGTAATCCGATATATAGCCAGCAAGTAGAGAAATTGTGACACACACACAACGCATGTGTATCACGTTTGAGTTTTTTTAATCTCACATAGTTAGTGATAAAAATATAGTTTTTTAAAAACATTTATAGATATAATTTTAGGTTTGCAAGAAGAATTTATATGCGAATTATTTGGTTTGGTTTGGTTTGGTTTGGCTTTAAGGACCATCTTCATTGCACACGGACAACTCCATCAGTGCTCTGATTTCCTCCCGTACATCACTCAAGGAGGATCTCTGTTCAGAGTGCACGAACTCTGTAGCACCGGGCGAGAGTCCTTTGTGTGTATACAGAAATCACACATTTTATAAATATTTTTGATGCCTAATTTTTTAAATTTTGCCAGGGCAGCACCGTTGACCTTACCTCTTTACGATTTCCAACTGCCATGGGATTTTTAAACGTGCGCAACTTGCATAACGGATCCTCCTATTTTCGCCCTTATCCGAAAAGCTAGGCATCCGATCTCACTACCCATCCCAAGATCAGGAGGAGTATGACATCATTAGAACCACTGGTACTGGAAAAGTATTGCCTCGTACTGGAAGTGAACCTGACACCTTTAGAATTAGAGGCGGACGCCATACCACACAACCACTCCGACCCTTTTATATTATTTAGGTATATTACTAAATAAATAAGGTTATATAAATAACGCAGCAAATATACTGCATGTGGTTATACAATGAGTTAGGACAATAATATATCAACGGTAATAAGGAAAACGGTACATAATTCTAACATACAACATAAACTATATGTAGATAGTGAGATGTTCAGTTTGAAAACGGAAGTGATCAAAAACTCAACATGGTCTACACGTTTTATCCCACATTTGGAACCTCACAATTTCGGAACTGTGGCCCCAACCAAGTCAGCAACATCGGACACAGAAACGTCCCAACCAAGTCATGACTGTGAA
>JAMPIV010010191.1:0-242693 GCA_024509875.1 Oreohelix idahoensis
ACGTGAGTAGGTTTCACCCTTATGAATTCTTTGCAATATTGTAGTTAAGAAAAAATATTGAATGCTGTATTTCATCTTTGTCTGTCTTCCTCTCTGACTGGCTCTGCCTATGCGCGATAGCTACAGCGTATTGTATACCGCTAATAATTGCAAATACGGGTCCCACCAAACCTTGCCCATTAAAACTTATCCAAATTAAACCAAACAAAATAATACATCCCCTGGAAAAAGATCGTGCCATCAAAATCATCATATGAGAGTCCCCGCAAGCAACAACCTCTACCTACACCCAAAAAATACCCAAACTTGAGGTTTACTCTACTTTTTAATGAGGGTTCTAACACAAAAATAACTTCTACTCATATCCTTCACTCCCATACTATCCCCCCTTTCCTTATTGTCAATTTATTAATAAGTTTTTCTGTCTCTACAGAACACAACTCATCCACCCGAAACCTTTACTTTCCAAACTCATAACACTTAATACCTCTCAACAAATCCACTAACCGCAAATCAACAACTCACAACTTACCGCGCCACTTATACTGGATCCCGCCCCATTTTCTCATCCACCAAATCCCCCATTATAACACGCTCTGTAAACTCAAAACTACTTTCTATTTCTGCACACTAAACCTCAAATTGATCAAACTATTAATAACATAAACAACTCGTCTGAACTATATTCTCAACCGCACTTCAAACAAGACAAAACAGCTCAACTTAGACATCAAATTTTCGCAAATCAAACACAAATTACTCATCACCTAGAACTAATTATAACCAATAATTTCTTAACCACATCCAACCCAAAAAAACCCACCCACACACCCCAAACCCAAACACTGGAACACCACTCCTACCTATCACATAACACCGTACACAAGCAAATCAACTACGACTTCTTCCAACATCATCGCATACCGTTTCATAGAAAGCAAAAGGACAATAAAATCATCATAAAAACTAGAGAAAAAACAAAAATTAAACAGCACCTAGCTAACAGCTAAAACAGCGCCTAGCGGCGTACTACAAAATATAGTAACAAATATCAAAAAAGCCTTACTTCTACGCTACACTTCCAACTAATGCATGCACACTCACATCACAGTCTTCTCGAGTCCTCTTGGCCTTTACCTATTAACAAACATATGCGCACATATCAGTATCTTCTATGGACAACGTTAATACTCAATTCCCTCAATTATTCCTCTGCTTTTTTCAAGTAATTATCATCTCAACTTCCCCTATTTCTGACCACTATAATTCTCAACATCTGCTAAAAAAAACCTCGCTGCATCTCATATTCCAAACGAAGAGAAGTCCAATGCAGCCACTGTGATCTTTTCACTTAAGTTCATATCTTCCTTCAAACCCCTGTCCATATCCACTTACTACAGTTCTACTACCTAATAATAAGTATCTACACCCTTCTCACACCACCGAACACTAAAAAAAATAAAAAACGAAACATAACACGGACAGAAACACAACATATTATTCAACCGAAATAGAAAACCTGCCAAACTGGCTAAAGCCTTTGCGCATAGTACATTATCTACTCACTTCCATCAACTTTACAGTTTAAAAACAACCACTGACCTTCTTATCAGATAAACAGCATTCCTTTCTTGACCCCAAATTTCTACTATTCAATCTTGTGCCTGTACAGATCGACATTTGCTTGGCTGAGCTTCCAACGGGACGAGTCCTATGCCCGATAAATGAAAACCTTACTCCAATCCTGGGCTTATTTCCTAGCAATATATACATTCCATCCCGTCTCCCAAAGACCCATATTATTCGCCAAAGGAACCACTCACTTACTATCGTCGACCTTTAATGGGACGCATCCCGACGGCTCACTTAGACTTAGCTGCCCCCTATTACATTAGAAGTCGCAGATACCACCTATAATTGATGACTTCCTTACATCGATAACTCAATTTTTCTACCTTCCACAGAATGAACAATCACCTCAAAACCCCAAACCCCAAAAAACCAACACAATCCACCGCATCAAACCTCCTAACCCCACAACCAAATTCTATATTTCTCTACGTCTACACTGGGATTTTTGTAGAAACGACTTCATCACCCACCAACCATTTCTACTTTAGTTAATTAGAAAATTTGACCGCCTCTTAATAAGAGCAGAACTAACTCACTCGCTTCTTTCACTACTTCAACGCATTGCTAAGATCCATATGTCTATCTTCTCCAGAGATTTAAATGACTAAAACCCACAAATATACATTCACTAGCCACGATACACACAGACCGAGGGAAACAAAGTCGTCGATACCTTAAATCCTAGGGATGTAAACAAAAAACATTTACAGATCATGACTATAGAGTCTACCCTAACGCTTTACGCATGCACACACAAACTATTTAATCGATACGACGCGTCCATCTGAGCCTAAACTAAGCCTAGCTAATATAACTCGACAACCACACAAGGGTCTACATAAACACAAAAAATATTAAGCAAAAAATAACCACAGTGGAAAAGAAAATACAGGAGTGTAGAAAAAAAAAAAACAGACGATCGGGGAGACGCCTTCTTTATAACCGCATTAGCAATCAACCCGAACTAAAAAAATAGGAAAATCTACAAACCCCACTGAGATCAATCACAGATGGGAAACATCTTAGCTCAGTAGTTGTCTCTGCCTTACTAAACGCTCAACCCGCCCGAGCGTAGTCGTAACATTAACAAAATTAATCCTATCTCTTGACCCTCGTGGAAAGACATCCGATTTTTACTAAATCGATCGATGCAGAAATATTCTATACATATATTACAGAGTCCTCTTATAAGTACGGGTAGTAATCTCCCTCCAATAACATTAATCAGAACACAGAAACCAACTTTTTTTAATAACACACAAACTACCAACCCCCCCCACAACACACAATGAACCCACAATAGACCACTATATCTAACACAAGTTTTTCATAATCAAAATTCGAACATTCTTTTAGCAGTCGCGGGACCGTTAGAAAATTTTGAATAATATAAAACCGCCCGAAAAAGGACGTTTTTAGAGGTATCTCTGAGCGCGCAATCACGCGAACTCATGTCATCCAGTGGACCAACCGTGACCTTTTCCAAGGTCCTACCCCATCATTCAAACAACATGACTATGGCCATAAACTATCTAATCCTCAACATCACTCTATCTATCCACTCTAACAAACCCCAACAATCCCTTCAACCTCTCACTAGTCATTGCAAAACTCCCACATCCTCGCCCACACTAACTAGAAATCCACTAAGTTCATTGCTAGGGAAACAGGAACCAACATGTGAACACGACAACGGATCCCGCTGCAATGAGATTCACTAGCAATCTCACTGTCGACCACCTGACTATCCAAAACAAATATCAAGAATATCTGCGTAAACTGCGCAATACTAAAAACATGCGACAGCTTAGCATTTCGGCATTATCCCAAACCGTATACTTGACCCCCAGTCCAGCCTACTCGAGCGTGTGACTCTCGGTCTAGCTCACACTGAGAGCGCTATAGGCAATATATGCGCTACAGACATACGTGATTAATAACTGTCCCTCACTAAAAATCTGCTAGTCCTACGCTCCCAACGTCAGCACCAAACAGACATCCGCTATTACCATTACCTCTTATATTACCACAACCTTCACCATTCACAACATAGACTCTCAACATTGGACCGCGAGCAACCTACACTATCCAACTAAAATCAAATCATAAGTAAGCTACCTGCGGTTATCCTAACTTCCCGCTTCTTAACTGCTACCAGATTCCCTATACACAATGAGGCCTACCCTGAGTCATTCGAAAACTGGATCAAATATCATGATCCAACACCGCCCAACCCTCAAGTGGCAATCACTATAGCCATCAGGCCAAACAGCAAACTACATAGCAGGTGGATTCCCAAAGACTACCTACACACACTAACACTCTCAAACATTCCACCCCTACGTCCTCATGCCACTATACACCCCATACCTATCTCTATTTATACCAGACCTTTTTTTGCTTATTGGGATCTTCTATTTCTTAGACTACGTTTTCATTTTGCTCAACTTTACTTTTTATTTATACTGAGTTCACTAAACCGCTATTCTTACACACTTCCTTCAGTTTTTTATCATTGTGACATCCACCAAAACCGTTATCCTCAATTCACAAACAATGCGATTTAGCGAAGTAGTCATTCGAGCTGGAACTCTGTCCTTACCCCAGACCGCCTTTTTTCCAATTATTAATGTGTACTCCCACAACTGTTTCTTATCTAGTGAAACTTTTTTTATCAACTCAAAACCTCTCTAGCACATTTATTCTTAAATATGCGATACGTCAATCATCTTCGGATAGACTGTATCAACTCTCGTATTCAACTTGACTTCATATTTATTTTTTTTTTGTTCAAACTTATTTTCATCCCTTTTTTGAGTTTTGCATCTCAATCCTTTACCAATTACCCCCCAATGTAACCATGCATTACATTCCCACCACCCCCCCCATACCCCCACCAACCATAGGTCGAGTGATACATCGAATAAAAAAACTAGAAAAATATACCAATCCCCAATACCATAACCGCAAAAACCTATAAAATCATTGCGTACACCCACCAAGAACTTCAATTGCACGCAAATTGTTTGAAGGTTATCTCCTTTCTTACAATAAAAATCGGTGGTACTAATGTTATCTTTCTTACCACCATTTACACCATATTTCTTTTCTTGCGTCTGATATTTTTCGTATGAATATGGGCTGACGAGTTATAAACCGGGTTTCTAACATCCACTTATCACACCTTTTCATTATTTCTTTTGGTCCAAAAAATAATCTCAACCATTATCTTTTCACATCAACATCCCTTAATAACCTTCCTGTCTATTACGACATCGATCTGGGAGATATATTGGCCGCTTCCAAATGTACTCTCAACCTTCCTTTAAATCGAAACCAGGTTCTTAATGTCGTCACCCTTCATACTCTTGTTAATACTCCTATAATTTACAATTTGTCCTGGACAACCTGTCCGGAGCTCATCTGTCCTCTTCTAACCATACATTCTCTTCTCGAACCTTCTTTAGGCTCTTCTCCAGATCCTATCTATTGATTTCTCTTCTAACCCACTAAATCCCACTACCACTTCATTCCTGAGCTGTTCCTGATAACCTCTTCCAACCTTTCTTTTCCTCTATTCTCTCCTCATCTCCTATTCCTCCCTTCCCATTTTCGTTCTTTCTCCCCCTCCACCATCCCTTCACCCACCTTATGCTAATAAAACCCCCCTTTCAAACAACCACCTCCACAAATTATCACTCTCTTGCACTTCAAAAAAAAACTATAGCATAATTCACCCTCACAGCCTTCCGACTGATTTGCTCTCAGACCAAAGTAAATTCTATACCTCCCGATAAGTCTCCCTATCCTAACCCAAAAAAAAATCTCCTCTTCTCTATTCTAACCCACCTTCCATGTACTTTCCTTCCTATGCATCAGCCCCCCCCACCATTCCCATTCCCTTCCTCCACAACCATCCTCCATCCTTCTTATTCTCCAGGCAATATCCTCCTCCTTCCCTCCCACCGCTTCAGACCTTCATTTTTACCCTCTCACATCTTCATCCCATTGATCTTGTTATTCCCAAATATGGCTCCACCTATCCTGTCCTTTTTCTTTCTTCCTGTCCATCCCCCTCAAAACTTCATAATTCGCCAACGTTCTTTATCTTTCCATTCTCTCTAGACAATTTTTTCAATTCACCATTAGCAAACTTATTCACAACTAAAACTCATTACAACTCCAACTACAAAACTGGATTTTTTGCATTTGCGTGTCTCAAGGAAGAAAATTTGGACTAACCCCCTATACATCTCAGTGAGAGAAAGCAGTCCTCCGAAACAGACAGTCGCTATCGATCTGAACAACACAGTCCTTTTTGTCAATATCTTCCTTGTTTCTATCCCGTAAGTATCGAGATTTTAAAGAGATATTATATTCTCAATCTTAACATGGGCCTATCAGTACCCTAGCTAGGTTTTTTTTATATTATTCAATAACAGTATTATTAAAAGAACGAACCAAATTTTTGTACTTGTGAGGTATACCGTATTACTCAAGTCCTCCTAAAGTCCCCATTCCGTCTCAGAAATTTTGTTTCGAAACGAAACCAAGAAGGTCATAACGAGAATTACTTCATTAGAAGGTACTCTAACCAAATCTCTAAGCTCTACTATGCAAACCAAAAGATACACCTTCTCTACTACTGTGGCTTACAGACGTAATACTCTAGTTCTAACTTCTCTACATCTGCTAATATCATACTAACGATTAAACTCCTTTTCCCTACTCCTCTACCTAAACGTTATAAACACTATCCTCTAAACCTCTCTTAAAGAAAGAAAAACTCTATCTCCTCTACCCTTCCTCTCAACCTTCTCTTCACTAAAAATTCTCCTTCTAATTCTTTCCTATTGGTACTCTCTGGCACGAATGGGAGTTTCAAAAATTCATATAAACAATTGCAGTTTCTAGATGAATTTCTATAAAATCCTTTTCCTATTTCCTTAATCATATCCTTCTATGTCTACCCCCCGTTTGACACTATTTCCGACTTCTATTCTGAATACTTAAGTCAATTATTCCATTCGTTTATTAAATCTAACAGATTTTTCCTGAGTTTGGTACAATCTTCTAAAATACCATCCCCCTCCCCAAAACAAATCCGATGACATCTTCACTTTCTACTCCCTAATTGAAAATTGTCCTTAATCACCCTATTTCAAATTCCTATTCTTAAAATTATTCTAATCCTACTTTCTATTTCTATAATTTCTACCTCCCCACCACACAAACAATACAGAATTAAAATCGTCGTCATTAAAAGTACACCGAGTGCGTTATTCATCTCAACCAAATCAATTCGGTCTTAATTTTCAACATCCGCGGGGACAGTTCGATTCGAAAGTGACGACAAACTAAGATCACACTTTCAAAAGGCACATTAAAACCTCAAAATAAACTCGAACTTTTATATATTTTAAAAATGACTTTTTCGCTTTTTGTTTTTATTCCCTTGAGTTGTTTTAGTTACCCTTACGAGTGGCTACACTACCCAAAACTAAAAAGTTAATCGTATTTTGGTTTTACAAAACAAAACAACAAAAATAAATTGTGGCGGCAAGCATAACACATCATTGAAGCAATAACACAGAAGATGTAGTTAATATTGGTCACCGAATACGGTGCCTGAAGCGGACCACCTTAATTAATTCAGGAGCCTGGCCTTTGGGACACGTTAGTAACACATCGATCTTAAACATGACCATAAACTAAAACCTTAAACCCACACATACCCACACTAAATACGTAAATTCCCAATAGCTCCCTCACCGTGAAAAAAAAAAAAAAAAAAACATGGAAACATTTTTTTTTTTTTTTTTTTTTTTTTTTTGATAATACATCTAGGAGCAACGTACAATAGGCATCACTTAAGACAACCTTACTAAAGCATGAATCTTAAACATATTGGGCCCGCAGCTCTAGCCCGATGAAATATCAAACAGGAATACAATAGTAAAAAATGCCTCAATTAATAATGAAGGCTATGACTACTTATGGGGATCTACTATCTTGTTGGGAGCTTAATTTCAATTGGATCAAAACGTATACTTAAACGTATCTCTCTTTTTCTCTCCTTTTTTCTCCTCAACTACAATATTCTGCAACCCCTGTGAGTCTAGAAACTTAAATTCTTATCTGATCCATCATCTGCATTTTCTGTCATCTTCTATATCTAAAAATTTTCTTTCTGCGTTCTTCTAAATTCTTCTTTCTCTTGTTTCTTTCTCTACTTCTACTTCTCTTCTTCTCTTCCTTCAAAGTATATCTCATTTCTTCCTTCTCTTCTACTCTGTCTACAAAATGTTTCTGTAATTCAAACCTTCTCTGAAATACTTCTTTAAGCTTCTATTTAATATATCTTCACTTCTTATCTAGCCCTTCTTCATTCAAAATCACTAACTCCTCTTCTTTCTTATCTTCAAATTTCTTTCTCCCCCCCCTTTCTCATTTAAACTAGTTCCCCGCTGAATTTTTTTGAATTGGTGGGTTCTTATGGTGTTACATGACTATATTGCATGATATGTGGACGGGGATCAAACCCGCAAAGGGCGCGGGGGGGGGGATATTCTATGCGCTCTTGAGATTCATCTCATCAAGATGATCTGAAATTATCCCAAAACAACAAAAATGGATTAAAATACACAAAGACTCAGAAACACAATAAATCTCGCTAGAAAAAAGAAAATAAAACAGCAGCCAACCTTGATAAGGAGACTAACTTACTAAATCGATTTTGCCAGAACATAGTTGAACCTACAAAAACAAGTACAAAATACATAAGTCACACTAACATTACATATTAACACCCCAAATTTCTACAACAACCAACAAAGCAATGGTACAAGATCTATGTCGAAAAGAACCCTCGGAATGACCTGGGGTGTCTTAGATATCGAAAACGCGGCGGATAGAAAAGGAGGACGACCACTTCACAGATGCCACAAGAAACTTTAAACCAAATTAATTGTAGAATAATACCCCCTAACCCTCAGCACTAGAACCCAACCCTAATTCACCCACACAAGACCATGCACAACCTATCTCCAGATACATAGTACCCTTACCAACTGGTACCCCATCATACCAGGGACCAACTTTTAAATATTGGTCCACAGGGAATTCAGCACCCACACCACCCTACCCCCCGCGCTACCAACACCCCCATCCCCCATTCACGCCAAACAACCCCAGTCCAAGTTTTTTATTTCCCTCACCACATGAGGATCCTTATATACTAACCCCCATGCAGACGATCGGTTAATACACAGTACATATGGTATCCACAACCAACACCACCCCACATTACCACCATGGACATTAACAGACCCCCCATCCTTGGATCATGTAGTCTGGGCTTTCAATGTCACCACCCCCCCACAATTTTATTATGATGTGTCCCATGGCCCCACCCCACTGTCTGATTGTCTGTAATATAGTCTAGGTTAGACCTGTGATAATAGGCCCTCCTGAGATTTTCAAATCATGTCACTGCTAAGTTTACTTTTTATCATATACACCATCCCCCCCCCACAACAACTTAACATCACCAAATAACAATCTAACTCAAAATCATCCTCTATTACACAGAAAAACTTCTCCTACCTCCCAACTTGCCAATAGCGACAGCGGACAAAATGTACCTATCTAATCTAATTTCCCCTAAGTGAAAGTGGCAAACGCAAAAAAAAAAACAATTTTTACCAACATATAAAAATTTTTTATAAATGGTTGAATTGCGTACCATATTACAAACCCCAAAAATCGACAGATAGTTAAATATTATAGTTATAACTCAAATAAAAAAAAACCAACAATGCAAAAAACCTATTAACATTAACCTTTAAGGGTTGAAAACAAATGTTCAACAAAAATACACCAATAATATTTAAGTTTGAGAGTAGTAAATATGTTTTACTGACCCACCCAAAACATGATTTTCATACAACCCCCACCATTTACATATCGCGTTAAAAGGTTGAAAAACTAACCTTTGGATTACCAAATGAGTAAAATTTAGAAGCAGTGAAAACAACAATGTTCATTTATAAATCTAACCCTAAAAAAAAAAAAAAAAACAGTTTAATAACAACGATTACACGGACACTCACCTAAACATATTAATCAATACCAACAGTATCCAAGGCATAAAAAACCTAAAAAAAAAAAAATATTAGAAACCACCTAAATAGAGACGATGAACACACTAGTTTGAAAAGGTTATAAAAGCATTTTTAACAATAAGTATCTTAAGGTACATAAAACAATCCGCATCATTACTTCCTACAACGATGGGTCTTTTTTAGGTCTATATTCCCCTTCATCATTCCCTCCTCTTCCGGATTATACCCCCTTCCACCAGGATATGGGTCTGCTATTAGTAGATTCTTCACTTTGTGGTGCTCATTTCTTCTTCACTTAATATAAAGTTAAAAAGTAAAATCCATTGAGCGAAATGACCTAAAGCAGCAAGTCTTACGAACAGCCCTCGAACGTGGTACATGTTCATCGAAATCATCGGATACTCTGGTGGGCAATCCACCCTCCTCCAAATGACTTGACAAAAACACTATCAATTTTCACATGCTGTAGGTATCCACATTGTCACTATATACATCTTCATAAATCATAGGGTGGACAATATCTTCACAGCACAAATCACTCTCAAACGGTAACTGTAAACTGACGCAATAACATCTCACGTAGGTGATCAGTCTGACAGCAGGTCCGCCAAGAAAGAGCGAGCTACAAGTAAAACTAGTACACTGCTCGGGATACTAAATCCCTAAATCACCTGACTAATTATTTACACAACAGCAACTGACAAAGGCAATAAATACGTCGTTAAACATAAAAAAAGCGACATCTAATTATTAGGAGAAAGGGTTTGGTCGTAGGGGGGACACAGCGGTCCGCGAACCAATGGGGGGCTGGGGGTTACCCGCTGGCCACACCAAAGGCGTACCCCGTAAAACAAAAAAAAAGGTTTTAAATATTACTTAAAAAAAAAAAACGCACACTTAAAATATAACTGTGTTCAAACACTAGGACAACTAATTGTACCAATTGGCAACACAAGAACGACTGCGTCATTGAACTGCTAAACTCCTTATAACACAACTAAACAACTCAGGTATTATATAAAGACCAAGAAAGAACACGGTAGCCTTCTCAGATCCACAATCTGTGTGGAACCAAAAAGAGTCAGGACGATATGGAAAAACGCCAATAGGAGAAGTCTAAAAAACTCGACAGTCATGCTTCGAAGTCAAAAAAGCGAAGTCTTATCCTGGGGTAGTAACCAGGTCCGTCCCTGCTACTTGCGTTTTCGGCAACCGTAAAACAGACGTACCTCGAAATATCCCCCAGAAACTGAATCCCCAATCTCTATCTCCGTTCCCCAAAATAACTCCAAATTTTGTTCTGTATCTACATTATTCTTATCATTTCACCCGTTACCGCACTACATCGACTAACCGGACCAAAACAAAAGTTTTCCTCCCTTCTCATCTTCTAAAGATAGATAAACACATAAGGGAAATAGGCGTAAAAGCCCGAACACCACAGCAAACACGTGCGGCTGAACACGACGCGGTTTTTGTCAGCGGATTCACTGACATGTTTGACCTGATCCATATAGGAAGATAGGGCCCTCTACTCGACTGACACAGGTGTAACCCCACAACACATATCACACCAGTTCTGTGTGTCCCCAAAAGCTCCAACACATGAATTATCGGCAGCCGACTGTATAAATAAAATCAGGCTCAGTGTTAAGACTTGAATGGCCACTCAACATACACCACCCACCGTAAGACCGCAACCACCATTTTTTCACTACCTCTCCAGAGATCTAAAACAATATGGTGATCATCAGAAACAGTCTACGCTGATAATTTCTCCGAATATATACCATATCATACATCAAAAACACACAACCAAAATGCTCCGTATTAGAGTCACAACACTGAATTCAGTTCACCATATAATGGCTTGAGTGAAATATGCGGCAAACCCAAGCGTCAAAATCTTTTTTAAATTACCTCGTAATAAAATAGGGGATAAGGCAATTCATTGGTCAGAAACACACAGTGAAAATTCATCCTAAAAACATTTTACCAAACAAAAAAACTTAAAACATAAAAAAAACTCCCTTACAAAGAAAACCGAGCCGAAACATTTACCTATTAAACGCAATTTTACAGTACATCATACAATCCATTGAGCCTCCCACCGCGAACCTCCACACTTTGCTGGCCCATCACGTTCCAATGAGTATCACTACTAATCCCAGCAACATACCCAAACCCCCAAAGGCGGTATACCAAAAACAATAACCACCAACCGCCACGGCCATTTTGTAAGCCGGATCATGCCACTGATCCAAAGATCACTTTACCACAATAGTTTTACCCATTCCCCGACAGGTGTGGTATTAGTTTTAGCAGAAAGCAACAAACACACCTAGAATACCCACCCGTAATCTCCCCTCCCCAACTATTATAGGATGTGATGGTACATATACAAGCTAAGATAGGGGGTGCTCTAGGGGCGGTGGGGGACTTTACTCAAACACCAAATTCAATGCAAACACTCCTCCCCCTCCACTACTCCACTCATTGACCCATTATTACAGGGGACGGAGATCCCCATCCTACAAACTTAACAACCAGACATGACCCTAATATACACCTTCCCGTAAAAACTCCCTCCCTAATCCGACCTCCACCCCGCAATTTGACCAACCTTCCTACAAGTAGCCTTCCCAACCTTATGGAACTTACCTACATGTAACCTGTCTTTTATCCATATTTTTTATTTTTATTTTATTCCTTATGTCCCTCACGCTAAGTACCCCCACCATTTTCATTTACCTTTTTCTTTCCCAATGCTTCAACTGTAGTACCAATAGCATGTTTTTTATTTCCCCCTATCCCCCCCTTTTCCCCAATTTCTTTCCCTTTTTTCCCTATTTTATTTTTTTTTTCTTCTCCTCATCCATATAGATTCTTAAACTTCCTGAGCCGTCAGAAGAATTGACAAATACTCCTTAGTGTATACTCAAGGACAGATATTCTAATAATACAAGAATATTTTCTCCATCATTCTGCTTGAATTACACCATCCAGGGTAATTCATAAACAGGGAACATAGTTGTCTGCGCAACTTCTCAGCGAAGTAGATGAGTTCGCCTAATTTTACCATTACAAAGTCATATTAGAACGAGCACATTCAAAAACTGATATTAGACATAACCACTTTAGAGCACATGTGAATAGTAATCAATACCAAAGTCATCACTTTGCCTCAATTTCGGAGAACATGTCTTAGTTTTCCCTAGATGACCTCTGGTTCTCCAGTGGAGATTTGCTCCTTTCCGCAAGACTAGCCAGAATAAAAAATCACGCAGCGACTTGATCTGCGTTCACGTGGCTCTAATGAATACTAATCTACTATTCATTACTGTTAAGAAGTAGATCAACCTTATATATTAAAAACCACTTTGCATTAAATCATGTGTCATATGTCACGCATTTGTAAAATAAATTAATTACATCTTAACCCATCAAAAGTTTTGGTGAATCTACACTAATACTCCACGCGCAGTAAACAGTTAGATGGACACGAGCATTATATAAAGTTATATGCACTCGAACCACAAGTGTCATGAAATATTTTAAAATCCCATAATAATTACAGGTTAATCCTATCGAAATAACTTGAACGTGGGAAAGTATCTCTTATGACGGTTGATCAATTCCTTAGATTCTCAGTGTTGGTATTTAAATTCCTGGTACCCTTAAGTTTTTCAGTCCTCAGTAAAATAATAAAGTCGGGCTTAACTATTTAAAGAACAAAGGATTTTACATTAATTACCCCAAATACATAACCATCGTATCTTTACACTAATATAAGTTAAATATATAAGTCCGTATAGCTATCAAATGTGCTTCCTGGGAGTACGCTCAATATGGAGCTTGCCATGTAAATAATTAAGAACCAAGTCTCTACTGTTACTGTGTCCTCGTTAATTTATGAACTATACTGTGCAGTCTTCCGAGATCAACAAACCTATCGCAGAATCATAATACATGGAGCTAATCCACGTTCCGGACTTCCATAATTTGAATGACACTCCAATAAAAAGGTGTGGTCTCATAGGACCATAGTTATTCCGCCATATCTTTTAACTATAATCCAATCGTAACTCTATAGCAAAAAAAACACTGGGGTTTGGTGACTTGATCGTAATCTCTTACTCAAAATATCCCCAACGTGGTTTTAAAAAAACAATTATTTTAAATTTAATATTCAACAACACGTGTACTTCCTTTTCAAATCATGCGTTAACAATAATAAAAACAACCCAACATACACAAAAGCTAATATTGTGGACCATTGTACATTTTGCCGTTTGCCGGCGAAATGTCTATCACGCCAAGGATTGTCGACCATTAACAGATTATATAGGTAACAAAACATACAGTGTGATTGTTAAGGACCACAAAAAGCGAGTCCAAACGCATCGTACCCTCCTGTGAATTACTGTGCCAGAACAAACAGACAACCCAACCAACGTCGGCAGCCCAGACAAAGACAATCTTAGGTTCCTATGTCATGGTCGGATCCGTACGAGACCGCTCTGGCCTGCTCACCATCTTTTTCACCTGTAGTTCTCCAAATGGTTGGACTCCGACCGCTTTTCAAAAGATGGTCCGACTGAACAGTAATAGATTAAGGCGTAATGAAACCGGTATAATTACCCGTGGTATTAATCGTATTTACCCTTACGTCGAAACAAGTAAAACAATTCTCTGCGTGTAAACTGCCTATACGGTCCGTAGGGTGAAGTACAGTGGTTAGATACGTTCATACCTACCTACACTCCAAACAAAGCGTCTAGACAGAGAGGCACGAAGCATAGACTGAAAAGGTAAGATTTTATGCCAAATAAAAGCCGATTGGTGAGAAAAAATGAAGAAAAGAAATGATACTGCCGTATACATACAATGGGTTCGGAGGGTGTCAGAGAGTATCACACATAGAAGACCATCATTCAGTCGTTCCTGTGACAAACACACCACGAAGTTTCTATTCACTGCCCCTTAACATTCCAACTGTAAGTGGGTGCCATATTCCAACATGGTGGAAAAGGAAACAATCAAAGGAATAACTGTTTTGCCAATTTCAGTTTCTATCATCTGCTCCATCCTTTGCGCAAGGAAATTTCCCAGCACGATTGCTATGATCTCCTGACCTGTTCAACTCAAGGATCAAGAAGATTCGCAAGCGAAAACAAAATTGTGCCTATTTTTTTTTTTACATTAGTAGACACAAGACAGATTCTTATGTCCGAGGAAGTTATTCTGACTCAGCGCTAAATTATCTTCCCCAGCCGTTGCGTCTGACAGGTAGTTACAGACAAATATCTAGTACCACAGAATAAAAAAGATCAATTGGTTCAGCTGTGTCATAAATCGGTAGTATGTTTGATCTTAGTCCTGCCCACAGTTTAACAAACATAAACAGAAGCGCGTGTCCCTTAGTTCATGATGCCGACTAGAGATCATCATAGATATGCCAGCACCGCTGGAAAGTCTTTGAAGGGGCCTGACCCTGCCCTTATATAGGCGCTACAAATAAATATAGACAAAATAAATGTATTCGCCGAAAAAGCCATTCGGTATTCGTACTACTAGAGTTGCCCATAAGCTATGACACAATTCGTCCCGTCATTGCCATGAGCTAATACTTCAAATGTAAACTTCTCTTATTATAGAAAGTGCCTAATTCGGCTACGTTACTCCCATCTTTTCAATCACTCAAAAGTATGCACATTCCCTTTTTCATGTTGCGGATCCGGGCGGGAAACTATTCTTTGTGCGCGGCTAACTGTTGAAACACGCTCATTATCTACTCCCCAATCATACTGTTGTTGCGCAGCTTTTTATGTTTTAATTCTTATCTGCTGCTCCAAATTTTCATGTGAACAAAATTTTCTGGATATTTTTGTACCCATTTATGTTAAAGGAGTTCGTGTATAAGGATGAAATAACTTTGTCTTTATTATATAATATTTATACATATTCGCAGTGAACCCTCATTACTCATGCTCGATAGAATAAATAAAGTTTCGAACTTGCGGTTTTTTCGTGTTTCCAGTATTTGTCTCTGAAGCCCAAAATATGGAAATTCGAATGAGCAATGGACTCACGATGGAGAGGATCGTAAGTGCCGGTCATCCAGGGCATGTAGCAGACCGAGAGCATAAACATATAGACCACTTTTTCACCGGGCATATTTTTCGAAACGCGCTAACTTTCTTTCACACTCGTCTAATATAAAGACAATAATTAACAAAAGTGCGACATTGCTTTAACATCTGTTTTTAGTTGTTATCATGCGCTTGTTTTTTGTGTGTCTGTAATAACTAACTAAAACTGATCTGCCAGTTTATTTGCGAATCTTATTTGTCCAGTAGAGTTTAACTTTCTCTAAACATAAGTGTGGAAAGAGGTGGGGAGAGGGGGGGGATCGTGGAGTGAGATCTGGGTGTGTGGGAGGAGTATATTGTTAAAAAACTGCTTCGCCGTCCAAGCCGCCAAAATACGCTAAATAGCTCGGCCCTGTGTCAATTTCCCGAAAAATCTGTGAGATAATCGCTTATTCTTTCAACGTAAGATATTTTAGAGTCCTATGAATAAAAAATAAAAACCCTCCCTCCCTATGTAAGTAAGCGTGTCATCTGACTCGTTGGCTATCCATCCAACCGCCAGAAGACCGGCTGACCTGTCTTTGATGGTCAGTGGAACATCCGCATACAAAAAATCGATCCCGCCGCCCAAAAACACATTTTCTACACACGGCAGGCCGACCTTATTAAGTTTACGGTTTCGATAACGATCACAATTAATTAATTTAACATGTTCTTGCCCGAATCCTGTCTGCACGAAACTGAGGCAAGCCCTTATCACAAGCACAACGATCTGCCATGACCCCTGCGAAAACCAAATCACCCCACACACCACCCCTATTGAATTATACTTAGAAAATTAAAAACAATAACCGTTTTAAAAGACTATAAAGAATACACTTCTGACAATATTCCAGAAGTCGAGGCAAGACGAACACTACTGTTAAAAAATTAACGTCCAACCACTACCACTACGTTTTAGAAAAAAAAGAAACACAAAACCCGCCTCCCTTCGCTTCTCACACAGCTGGAACCCATAACCTAATATATACACCAGACACTGTGGGCTGCAAAGCCCCGTCAGATATAAACACTACACACAGTTTAAATTACGACGGCCTCGTAGTGTAATTATCTGACGTAACCCCACAACTATTTGGTTTCTATTTGGAATGAAATAAGAAACCGCTAATGGAGAAGAGGGAGGTGGAAAAGAATCGGCCGACCTATGTAACACTTGTAATTGCGCAACGATTGACTATTGACAAAAACTAAAATCCTAGAAAACAACCTCAAAACATAATAACGTAGTCCAATGAACAATTACATATGATTTTTAGGATACGCTTAGTGTCATCCTGAAGCAAAATTATGTTTATTAAAATAGCTATTGAGTAGTGTCCAAGTATTTCTAAGCCCACCGTTATTGCGCAGATTATTTATATCTAATATGACTACTACGCACGCTAGGATAACGGGACAGACATGCTGTACGTTGCTCGTTTACATACTAAAACGTGTATTGGAACAGCAGCGCAAGTTAAAAAAAAGCAGGATCAATTGGATGTTAGATTCAAATCTGAATTGGTGTTGTATAGAATATATAGGAGTTAACACGAAGTGCGGGAGGTAGGAAAATAATGTTAAACCCAAAACTAGAAACGTCTTTACAGAATTGGCATAACCTAACGCAGACTGAGCCGAACTTGGACTCCCGAGACCCTCACATAGTTTGATTATTCAAGCTTTTTATTTTTATGCTTTTATTATTTCAAAAGTACTAAGCACTTCAAAATTTTGACAAGTTGCCCTGATTTCATTGGCCAAGCGTCTAATGATACTATTGTCAACCAGGCGAGTTATGGGTTCTCGTGGGCCACTTTTACAAGGAAAACTTTTATAATAACAACCAATTACCTTTGAGAGCAGAATGTATGAGTAAATATCGTAAAAAATGAAATACTCACATACGTTTTTCAACAGTTCTGGACAGGGCAGAAAGACAAAACCTGATGGCCATCATCTACAAAATTTTGCCAGTACACACGTTATTTTGTGCACATAATTTCTTTAGAATTTCTGTGGAAAGAAAATGCCATCTATGTCACATTAATAGTGCTTGATGTAAAACCGCCTTGCAAAAAGTTAGATACCTGCACGCCAATCTTACGATGGCTGCTATAGGGCGCAAATAGGAGAACGAACCATCACCGGGAACTAAACATTACTATTGTAGTCCCCCCCAACTAGGTTGAACTTGTAAATTTTGGGACTGTATGCACATTGAATATTGAATTATGTAACTTTACAAAATATTAGTATTGTACGAATGAATGTTAGTAAAGTGAAATGAGCGTACCTCAGTGTTACCCATGATCACTCCCTTACAACATTAACCTAGACGGCGTTTATAAATTAAACATAAAAAGAACACACAAAAGAAAATCCAATACAAAAGAGAGATGTGGTTACTCCAATCGTTCATAGGTAAGTTCTATGACATAGAAAAACACATGGAAATCGTGGTCTCACCAGTCAGCTGGCGCCATAACCTGCCATAAAACGCTCACCCTACACACAACTTAAGGGGGGGGGGGGGGGGGGTGGTGGAACATTACGTAGGAGTGGGGGGGGGGGGGGGGTGGGGTATGCTACTTACTTGAATTCTCCAAGATCGAGTTCACTTTACACACACGTGGATGGGAGAAATAGCGATGTTTGGGGGAAACTACATTCAAAAAAAAAATAAATTTAAAAAATATAAAAAAAATAAAATAATAAATTAAATAATATAATAAAAGATTATTGGTGGTATTATGAGAACAAATAGAAAAAGAATTTTTAAGTCATAAATATATTAAAGAATTTTATAAATAATTATAATAAGTAAGAAAATGTTGGGAGGGTCGTCTATCTATTGGAGAATTAAATATATTTGTTTATCTTCATACCAAGAATCCCAGGTGATATGTTAACATCTGGGACATCTGACACTTCATTCAAATAAACATTGTTATTTCCAAGAATAAACAGAATTATATGGGGCGTGACGAAACAACAGCTCCTCCTAACAAATGACTACCATTAGTAGATATTAAAGTTTTAGTCTGTGAATACACCTACAGGAACAATATAGTGACATTATACTTATAGGACAAAGAGTCCAGACATTTTAGTTAATCAGTATATGTAATATATATTTTCCTCATTTTCAAAGACCTGTCCAAAAGAGATGGCAGGACAGGCAGATTAAATTGTACAAAGAAAAGAATTCAATTTTAAAGAAAACTTTAACTACTGTCTTATTCATTTCCTTATAGTGAGTTAAAATGTATTGTGTTGATGTACCACCATTGTCATTTCACCCCTAGACACTAGTCACATCAGACACCAGCCACTAGAATCAAAATACAGACCGTGTGAGATCTAGGGAAGTAGCGTTAGGTACCCTGATAATACAGCATCATCATCATCTTTTAGAGTCAGGGGCCTACATTTGCTTGACCTCACACGGTTGACACAGACACAGCTTTCTTTCCTTTTAGATAACATCTTAACCTCCCCAGCAAATTACACTTGCTACATATATTGGTAGGCTTGTCCGGGATTGGAACTTCTAGTACTACATAAATTGGGGTCCTGGTCTGGGATTTAGCCGTAACAACATTTCTATTTACCCAGGGAATCCCCATTATTAATATTTCCCAAGATTTGGGAAGTTGATGAAGTGTCAGAGCCTGGAATAAGTTAATTAAAGTAGTACTTATTTTAGAAATTGAGTTAGAACATTTTAGTATTTATCAGGTGGAGGATTTGGCCAAGTTTCGCTCTGCTGCTGTGCAGACTGCCAGAGACATGAACATGGAGGGTCAAGTCTTAATTGACTATGTCACCTCAGAATGTGATAAGTTTATTGCTAGGGAAGAACATAGATTAGCTGAAGAGAGGAGAATGCAGTTAGAAGATGCTAGGGAGATGAAGAAATTAGAGTTAGATAGGGAGGCTGAGGCTAAGAGATTAGAGGCTGAAGAAAAACGACTGCAAAGGGAAGCAGAAGCAGAAGAAAAAAGATTACAGAGGGATCACGAGCTGCGACTGAGGGAGCTGGAGTTACAAGGCCATGCTCCTGACTATGGTCACAGCCCCTCTACCTCTGATGCTACTGCTAGCCAGGGGGGCCTCCAACTCAGCCATGGGGTTTCACTTAGATTATTTTGTTGAGAGAGACGATGATATTGAAGCATATTTAAGTAGGTACGAGGTATTAGCTACAACTTATGGGCTAGAAAAAGAAAGATGGGGCCTGAAGTTATCCCAAGGTCTTCGGGGAACGGCTTATGAAGTTTTTTTCCAAAATGAGCAGGAATGACCAAGACAATTATGACATGGTAAAGCAGGCTCTTTTGCTAAGGTATGAAAAGAACGGAGAATTTTATAGAAAAAAATTTAGAAATGCCAAGCTACTGTCCTGCAGCCTCTTAAGTTCTCTATCAGCCTCAATTTGTAACCTCTTCTCTTCAGCCAACCTTTCAGATTCTAATTTTCTTTCGGCCTCTTTTTCTAATCTTCTTTCTTCCCGTTCAATATACTTATCACATTCAGCAGTTACATACTGAATTAAAACCTGACCATCCATTCCCATATCCTTCGCCGTTAGCACAGCAGCTGATCTGAACTTTGCTAGCTCAGCCATCACACAAAATAACAATGATCAGGGTAAAAATCCAACCAATAAATAAATAAAGTAATTCTAATTACTATAGACTAGGGTAATTCTAATTAGCCAGTTAACTAATTAATTACCACTGGCTGTGAAGATTCACCAACTTTTATTTTCACTTTCAATTTTAAGGGACAATTTTAATTTTTACAATTTGTTCCCCTGATTTTAATTCTCCCACCAGGAGATCCTAATATTACTGATAAGCTAATTATCCCGGACGAGCCCCCAATATATGTAGTGGATTTTGATGGTATTGTATGGTTGATGTCACCTAGTGTGATGTATGAGGTCAGCTGTGAAGGCTCCTGAGATAAATGTAGATGTGAATTACAGAAGGCCCTTCTTGCTACCACTTACGACCTCACACATATCTTTTTTACTAATGAATGTGGCTACGTTAAAAAAATCTAGGGTACTGATATGTAAGGTGTTGTGGTAAATTACACACACACACACACACACAGATATTTAAGAAGTCTAATAATATTAATAAAATTTATAACACACTGAACTAACTCAGGCTGTTTTAGTTTTTAAAGTTAAATCTTTTGATAAATTTATTTTGTTCTGAACCAAATGTTTAGTTGGCCAGTACATAAGAAATATTATGGAGTCATAAAAGGAATGCAAAATCATATGACATAATAAAATGGAAAATGTGTACTTAATTATTTCAAATGACTGGTTAATAGTAATTATCTTAAGATAGTCACAGGAGAACTTATTACTAGATATGCTGTTGGGATGGTGTAATCACTCCCAGTCTATGACTGCCAAATATTGTCCGTTGACTTAAGGGATATATATATATAGTTTAATTTCCCCAATGTCATGGCTTTCTTTAATGGTGAATTAGGGATAATTTAGTTGAAAATATCGTTGGTGAAAGTCCAGCAGGCCAGATATAACTCATCTCGCCTGCGTCGATCCTGTACAAAAGTCTTGTGGCCCCACCTCTCCGTGCTGGGGGCAATATACGGCTGCTCTGACACAATGATAGACTGCTCTGGTCCACACTTGTATATATTACTACAGCATTTGACACCGCTTTGGTGCCAAATAGAAACTCACAGTTCTGAAACAAAAGTATTGGTCATGTGTCAGAACTCTACTTCCTGAACCACATCTGCACACAACACTACACAACAATAACACCACATAGACTGGGTCAGATCTCTCTGACCACACAGCACATCTTACCAAGTTGGTTTCACATAGTATTAGTCCCCCAAGACTACATTACATCTGAGATATGTTCAATAGCTTCCTGCTATTAAATAAGATAGGTGATATGTTCCACTGATCTCAACACTAGATCCTTTTCCATAGTTTCAGTTAGGCGTGCCTATATATTTTCTTTGTATGTATGTCTCTAGACCCTGAACTTGGGCTGGGGATCTAGAGCGAACACTTACTAGTCGTAATCATTTTTATGACATGGCAGTATCAATCACTCGAATTATTAAAATATACAGAATAAATATTGTTCATTCTTACCGGAATTCAGAATTGAGAACACAGTTAAAGTTTGCCAGCAAAACTCAGCTGAGCTGCTGGCCGTATGATGGCGTCCCACTATATAGTTATATTCTTATGGAATCAACACCACCATGGATTCAAACTGCGTCTCTGAACATACTTATGTCGAATGGCAAACTTTCACCTCTCTATCCCGCTACTATAAAATGCGTTGGCCAATCGCCGACTTCCCCCCTAACTTTCAAATTGCCAACCAAAAGTCACTTCAGTCAAATCTCAGTCAAGTATGTATTACGGTCTGTTAGTCCGTCTGTCTCTACTTGTTTTTTCATAAAAACACACTTGGTTTTACATGTATTTCCTACACGAATTCAAACTAGCTAGGTTTTATTTTCATAACTCTAGTATTAAGAAAAAAACATATTTTTCTCAAGTTTAAATTTTGAAATTTGTTCGAGAACCTTCCCTCATGTGTTTTGCCGCGGCATTCAAATAAAGACCAAGTATCGAAACACGTCCAAGAAATGACTGTCTCGATCAAGAGCTAATGTCCATTTCTTGTCCATTTCCTTACTTTATGTCAACTAGGGGACGTGATTTTTTTTTTCTTTCACCCCCACTTGCGTCTTTTTGCCGTTCGAACTTCAAACACGTGTTCAGTCATATTTTTCCTTTTTTTGTGTCCTCCGTTCTCTCCCGTCTACAAAGGGTAAACGTTTCGTCTGCACTTCTAACTTGTTAGTTTTAAATGGTGGTGGGAAAGACTGGCATGGGCGAGCATGTCTCCTAGTATCTTACGCATTATTTTCAACCCTACATTTCATCGTTAATTTTGGAGATATTGTGGTGAAGTGGGATGTTATAAATATTTATAGGGGACTTAGTGTACTGACTGAGATCAGCTGTGAAGGTATCTATATCTATTAAGAGTAGTGTATTATAGATAACCTTACTTGCTACCACATATCTCTATATCTCAGTCAGAATTATTCTGGAATAGTGTGATGCTACGTTATGTGTCTAGGGTATGAGTATGGTGAAGTGTAAGTCACAACAACAGACAGATAAACAATTTAATTTAATCCACTACTCTTGACAACACTGTGACACTCACATACATATAACACTCTATGAGAATATCTTACAGGAGACACTCGTAACTTTTCAAATAACAATATGTATTCATTTCTATCATAAAGGCATATGTGTGTCCTGATTCAAAGACAAAGGAACCAGGAATCACAATCAATGTTAATTACAAGTTATGTACAGAATGTATTAATATGAATCTGGTAGTGACATATATTATTAAAAATATCCTATGTGTGTCAGTTGTGTAATAGTAGTATGAGGTAATACTGGTTTTGTTTTGTTCAAGCTCTGTTGGTAGTTGTCATCATGACTTCAATAGTTTGTCTTAAGGAAACTAGTATTGGAGATGTTCTCAGTTCCTGATATTAAGACAATTAATTTCCCCTCTTAATGTTAATTTTACAAAGTCATTTCAAGATGAGGGGACATAATGTTGAGCTCAGCTGGCCAATTCGCTTATCTGGCGTGATGGCGGCAGGAAAGGACTCCTCTGCTCGAATTCTCCTCTGGGTTCAGGAGACACCTCACTGATAGCTAAAAAGACCAAGGAGTATGCTGTCCGACTCAGGATTCAGCAAAGCTCTGACTAGGTGCTGCTCACTACCATCAAGACCACGGTCCCTGAAATCAAGGAGGATGTACCTTCTACTTCATAACTAACTTATAATTTCTTTTTACACTGATCACAACACAGCACAAACATTGAGTTCAGAGCGTTAGGCCAACTGTCAGCTTCATTTGAAATACTTTATTCCAGTATTACCCTTCTTAATGGTTACTACGCCTCTGCACTTCCAGCATTATTTCTTTCTAGTCAATCATCCAGGTGTCAGTGTACTGTTTGGCCATTCCATGCCGTTTGACTTTCCTCCGACACCCTCTGTTCAGGCTGGAGCATTATAGGCTTTACCTCACGTTTGCCACTGAACTACACATATATATATACAGGCATAAATCAACAATTCACATTCAATTTTCATTAAAAGATATTGAATGGTTCAAGCTTACCACAATTCCTAGGAATAAACACAGATACGTTGATTAGCAATGAATTCTGGCACAAACTGGCACAAATTCCCATCTGCCTATGTTCCAGGCTTTTATTTAGCAAAATATAAGCTGGCTTCAACGCACTGATGCTTTATCAAGCTTATTTAAACAAGTGGTTTCGAACTAACGCTCCCAAGTGTGTATATCAGCGAGACTGGCCAATGAGGCCCCGTTTCGACAAGTGTTTGAAAAAATGTTACCTTTCCCTGTTTCCCCTAACAACGAAAGATAGTATTTATAGTCCGACCAATCGTGGTTAGGCTTTCATTTGTTGCGCTCCAATCAATTGGGAGTTTACATGGTAGGCTATTTATGTAACGTAAGGTTTTTTTCAAACACGTTATAAAAAAAATTTTATGAGCAGAAATGATTCCATGCTGTCAGACATCCTCACTATTTTATTTTGGGTATAATTTATTAATTCCTGGACTATTTGCGTAACGTTTTACATATTATTTGTCAGCAAGCCCTAAGGAACCCAATTATCCAAATTTAAAAGAGCTACGTGGCTGCGTTCAAAATATGTATTTTCTACCTCCTGTTTCGAAGATGTGATGTCTGGGTACTGTTATGTTTTCAACCGTAAACCCATCTATTGTTATCTTTCCTAATAAGCGTTTTTTATGATTTATAAACCTAACTCTGGGAAAGGGTAGTGTATTTTATCACTGTCCGTCTGAAAAAAAATTAGTGCATGTAGACTTACACGCGTGATGGCAGCATTTGTGTATCGCGCGACGCGTGTTGCATGCGTTCCTGATTTTCAGCCCTCCCCTCTCTTTATCCTTTTGTCCATCTGTTCGTTCGTTTTGGTAACGCAGTGTAGAAAAAGACATGAATGGAATTTAAAATTTAGGTCAACTTGCATATTTCAAGGTTTTTCTTAGAAAGGCAGCACATTTTATTGTGTGTTTGGGAAACGCGTGTATGTTGCAGAAGGCTTATATTTAACGTGGAAACGTTACAATTTTCAGACGAAGCATAAAACAAAGGGGATTTCGAGTACTGTCATTGTGACAGCACTGTTCTTTACCATTCTTCTTCCTTTCTTTATTATATGTATTTATTAGGCTTTATATTTACTTGATAATTTATATATGTGGATTAGAATATTCCACGACACCTCCCCTCTTAAAACAGACATTATATGTCAGTCCTTTATTCTATATACACATAGAGAAATTCATTATTATTTCTGGTGTTTACGGTGATTCTCATCACACGGATGGCGGCTTAAAAAATCCGCTCCCAAATTGTTTTTTCCAGATATATACTCAATGCTAAAATTATATGGAGCCAGAAGCAAAGACCACCGGAGTAACCTAGAGTTTTCATGCTTAGCCTGTGCTAGAAACGATAAAGGTTTGTGATCTGTTTGCAACTTAAATGCCTTCCCATATAGATAAATATTGAATTTCTTTATTGCCCATATTACTGCAAGACATTCTTTTTCGCTAGTTGAGTAGTTGATTTCAGCTTTATTCAACTTTCTGCTAGCATATGCCACTGGGCTTAATTCCCCATCCAATGCATCTGATTTCTGTAGTAAAGTTGCACCTAACCCAATATTACTTGCATCCGTCCTTACTATGAATTCTTGACTTAAGTCAGGTAATTTCAAAATGGGTTTACTTGTGAGCTTTTCCTTCAATTCTTGGTAAGTCATTTCACATTGTGGTGTCCATGTAATGCGATCTGGATGTCCTTTACGTGTCAATTCCGTTAAAGGTGCACATATGGAATTAAAGTTTTTGATATACTTCTGGTAGAAACCACATAATGAGACAAAGGATCTCACGTCCTTCTTGGTTTGTGGTCTCGGGGCTTTCTGTAGTTTTTCTAAATTCTTTGGGTCAGGGGTCATATTTCCCTGATAAACTGTGTGTCCCAAAAATTCCAATTCTTTACATCCAACGCAACATTTGGTTGGTCGGGCTGTTAAATTTGCCTCCCTAAGTCGATCAAACAGCATGTTCAGAGAGTCAATGTGTTCCTCAAATGTTTCTGTTGCTATAAGGATATCATCCATAAAATTTGTTATACAGGGATTATTCAGAGGATCCAATAATCTTCTCATCATTCTAGAGAAGACACTAGGCGCATTCTTCAATCCAAATGGCAATCTATTAAACTCATAGTGTCCTTCTGAGGTACTAAAAGCTAGGTATGGTCTAACCTCAGGCTTTACTGGAATCTGATAATATCCTTTACTCAGATCCACTTTTGAGAAATATTTGGCTTTATTTAGTCTGGCAAACAGCTGATTTGTATCCGGCAATGGATCCACCTGTCCTTCTGTAATAGCATTCAGTCTCCTGTAATCTATACAGAGTCTATGTTCTCCAGAGGGCTTCCTTAAAAGTACAACACCGGAACTATACGAAGACTCACTGTGCGAAATAATTCCTTCCTTCAACAGATAGTCTATCTCTTCCTTCAAAGCTTTCTCCTTAGCAAACGGAATCGAATATGGTTTCATACAGACAGGTGTGGGGTCTATCAGTTTCATATCATATTCCAATAGGTTTGTATGCCCTGGTCGGTCTGTTAACACCTCTGCATGATTATTTAGAACCTGTTGCACTCTCTCTTTCTGAGTTTTCGTTAAATGTGTACTGATTTTCACCTGTGCTGCTGTCTCACAGGGGTGTAATGGATATTCAAATGATGAAAGTGGTTCCTTTTTCATCTCCATGGCGATGGACAAGGTCAACAAGTGTGTCTCTTCCTGATGTTCTCTTTCCAAATATTTCTTCAGGAGATTCACATGATAGATTTTTTCTTTCCCCTTCTTATCTATCTTATAATTTGTTCTAGACACCTTCTCTAGAACTGTATATGGACCCTGCCATCCAATTTGTAACTTATTCTGACTCCCGGGCAAAAGAAGCAGTACTTTCTCTCCCACAGCCAAATTTCTGTCTTTCGCCTTCCTGTTATAATAGGCAGCATGTTTCTTCCTGGCTTGTTTCAAATTTTCATTGGCAAGTTTCCAGCCAGTTTTCAACCGAGTGGTCAGCTCATTCACATATTGGTATGAAGATGTAATGTTTTCCTCTGCCTTTTCATCAGTCCACGTTCTTAACAAAGCTTCAAGTGGACCTTTTATTGTGTGGACCTATTTGTCCATGCACCTGTATGGTCTCTTCCACTTGAAGCTTTATAGTGATGATTTTTCCTCCCAGAATTATCATTCACAAAACGACCGCTACCAATTTTTCTTTTGGGGCTTTCTCCCCACTTAAAATTCTTGATGAGAGATTTCCTCTCTACATCCTCTTCCTCCAGTTTGTTTAAGTCCGATTGAGGGATTGTCGGCTTATCCTGGGGTAAGACATCCTTTTGCACTCTCCGCATAGTGGCCATTGTAAAACAGTTAAGTGAAGCTTGTCCGTGAAAAGGGGCTTCCCATTCCATTTGGTCCACTTTATCAAATCTATTTCTCTTTTTATTGTCAGGCCTGATTTTGCCCCATGGCGTGTCCAGGTCCTGATCCATGTTCCCACTTGTGGGTGTTCCCTCATGTGCTATGCTACACCTTTCTACAAAATTCTCAATGTCCCATCTTGCTTTGGGCCAATAATAATAATTGTGAGCCACCTTTTGAATGATGGTACCTATTTTCTCATGGTCCCCATCTGGTTTCACATGTAGGCTCCTTATTAAGTCTGCCCTATATCTTTTAGGAAGTACCAGTTGTCCCTGACCTTTGGATCTAGCTCCAGTCTTCCTATACATCAACTTGTTTTTCATGTAAAAATCTCCCTTGCCTGGAGTTGTATGACAAGTTGACAATTTTCTGAAACAAGGCTTGAGTGTTTTATCCCCAGCCTGTGCCTTCCTCATCTCTTCTGGAGTGGTATCCAACATAATATCCTCCTCCTGTCTTGAGGTCGACCTGACCTGAAGGGTTGCCATATACACAGGTTTCCTTCTACAATGGTCAGTGTCATGATTGTCCATCTGACAATTTTTACACCACCTTTTTCCTTGGTTGAAAGATTTTCTTTCATCATATTTCCTTTCATCGAATTGTGGGAATTTTTTTTTATTTTCATACCGTGGCCTATCAAATTGGTGCTTACCTTTATTTTGATCCCTAGGATCAAATTGATTAAAGTTCTGTGGTGCCCTAAAGTTGTCCACCTGTTTCTTTTTATTACCTGTTACCTCTGCTTGAGCTGCTTGATACCTTTCAGCAACATTTAGCAACTCACCCAGCCTCTCTGCACCTTGTTCCATGAGAAACTTTCTCAGGTCTGGAGCCATGGACTCTCTTAATTGCTCTATAAGGACCATTTCCTTAAGATCTTGGGTTTTCCCCAGAGAAGTCCATTTCTCCAAGTATGTCTCTATTCGTGCAGAGAACTGGTGATAGGTTTCACCTGACAGTAGTTTAGCATTCCTAAATTTTTTTCTATAAAATTCTGCATTCTTTTCATACCTTAACAAAAGAGCCTGCTTTAGCATGTCATAATTTTCCTGATCACCTCTGCTCATTTTTGCAAAAACTTCATAAGCTGCCCCACGAAGTCCCTGAGATAACTTTAAGCTCCACCTTTCTCTCTCTAACCCATACGTGGTAGCTAATAGCTCATACCTATTAGGTAGCTCTCTATATCATCGTCTTTCTCAACAAAATGATCTAAATGAAAATTCATAGCTGAGGTTGAGGCTCCTTGAGTAACCGTAGCATCAGAGGCAAAGGGACTGGCACCATTTTCAGGAGCATGGCCTTGAAACTCAAACTCCCTTAGTCGTAACTCATGTTCCCTTTGTAATCTCTTCTCCTCCTTTTCTGCTTCCCTGCAGCTAATCTCTTCTCTTCCCTTTCTGCAGCTAATTTCTTCTTTCTTCTGCAGCTAATCTTTTGTCTTCTCTTTCTGCTTCCAATTTCTTAGCCTCAGCCTCAATCTGCAACCTCTTAGTCTCAGCCTCAGCCTCAAACTGTAACTTCTTAATTTCCTTGTCAGCCTCTAACTTTCTTTCGGCTTCAAACCTTCTTTCTTCACGTTCAATAAATTTGTCACATTCCGTCGTGACATAGGCAACCATAACTTGCCCATCTAATCCTAACTCTTTTGCAGTCTGAACCGCAGCAGATCGAAATTTGGCCAGGTCCGCCATTGTCTATCAGGTAAATTTCTACAATGTCTAACCCAATTCAAATTCTAAATATATATAATGGACAACACAGGCACCGTGAGCTCAACCTTATTTAATTCCACCCAAGGATACCTTTTAATTCTTATATTCCCTGAAGTGAATTACCCCCAATATTTTTAATAGGGAAAGATTCAAAATCCCAAGAGCGAGACCCCAATATATGTGGTGAAGTGGGATGTTATAAATATTTATAGGGGACTTAGTGTACTGACTGAGATCAGCTGTGAAGGTATATATATCTATTAAGAGTAGTGTATTATAGATAACCTTACTTGCTACCACATATCTCTATATCTCAGTCAGAATTATTCTGGAATAGTGTGATGCTACGTTATGTGTCTAGGGTATGAGTATGGTGAAGTGTAAGTCACAACAACAGACAGATAAACAATTTAATTTAATCCACTACTCTTGACAACACTGTGACACTCACATACATATAACACTCTATGAGAATATCTTACAGGAGACACTCGTAACTTTTCAAATAACAATATGTATTCATTTCTATCATAAAGGCATATGTGTGTCCTGATTCAAATACAAAGGAACCAGGAATCACAATCAATTTTAATTACAAGTATATGTACAGACTTTATCAATATGAATATTGTAGTGACATATATTATTAAAAATATCCTATGTGTGTCAGTTGTGTAGTAGTAGTATGAGGTAATACTGGTTTTGTTTTGTTCAAGCTCTGTTGGTATTTGTCATCATGACTTCAATAGTTTGTCTTAAGGAAACTAGTATTGGAGATGTTCTCAGTTCCTGATATTAAGACAATTAATTTCCCCTCTTAATGTTAATTTTACAAAGTCATTTCAAGATGAGGGGACATAATGTTGAGCTCAGCTGGCCAAATTCGCTTATCTTGCGTGATGGCGGCAGGAAAAGACTCCTCTGCTCGAATTCTCCTCTGGGCTCTGGAGACACCTCACTGATAGCTAAAAAGACCAAGGAGTATGCTGTCCGACTCTGGATTCAGCAAAGCTCTGACCAGGTGCTGCTCACTACCATCAAGACCACGGTCCCTGAAATCAAGAAGGATGTACCTTCTACTTCATAACTAACTTATAATTTCTTTTTACACTGATCACAACACAGCACAAACATTGAGTTCAGAGCATTAGGCCAACTGTCAGCTTCATTTGAAATACTTTATTCCAGTATTACCCTTCTTAATGGTTACTACGCCTCTGCACTTCCAGCATTATTTCTTTCTAGTCAATCATCCAGGTGTCAGTGTACTGTTTGGCCATTCCATGCCGTTTGACTTTCCTCCGACACCCTCTGTTCAGGCTGGAGCATTATAGGCTTTACCTCACGTTTGCCACTGAACTACACATATATATACAGGCATAAATAAACAATTCACATTCAATTTTCATTAAAAGATACTGAATGGTTCAAGCTTACCACAATTTCATGGAAATAAACACAGATACGTTGATTAGCAATGAATTCTGGCACAAACTGGCACAAATTCCCATCTGCTTATCTTCCAGGCTTTTATTTAGCAAAATATAAGCTGGCTTCAACGCACTGATGCTTTATCAAGCTTATTTAAACAAGTGGTTTCGAACTAACGCTCCCAAGTGTGTGTATCAGCGAGACTGGCCAATGAGCCACGTTTCGACAAGTGTTTGAAAAAATGTTACCTTTCCCCGTTTCCCCTAACAACGAAAGATAGTATTTATAGTCCGACCAATCGTGGTTAGGCTTTCATTTGTTGCGCTCCAATCAATTGGGAGTTTACATGGTAGGCTATTTATGTAACGTAAGGTTTTTTCAAACACGTTATAAAAAAAATTTTATGAGCAGAAATGATTCCATGCTGTCAGACATCCTCACTATTTTATTTTGGGTATAATTTATTAATTCCTGGACTATTTGCGTAACGTTTTACATATTATTTGTCAGCAAGCCCTAAGGAACCCAATTATCCAAATTTAAAAGAGCTACGTGGCTGCGTTCAAAATATGTATTTTCTACCTCCTGTTTCGAAGATGTGATGTCTGGGTACTGTTATGTTTTCAACCGTAAACCCATCTATTGTTATCTTTCCTAATAAGAGTGTTTTTATGATTTATAAACCTAACTCTGGGAAAGGGTAGTGTATTTTATCACTGTCCGTCTGAAAAAAAATTAGTGCATGTAGACTTACACGCGTGATGGCAGCATTTGTGTATCGCGCGACGCGTGTTGCATGCGTTCCTGATTTTCAGCCCTCCCCTCTCTCTTTATCCTTTTGTCCATCTGTTCGTTCGTTTTGGTAACGCAGTGTAGAAAAAGACATGAATGGAATTTAAAATTTAGGTCAACTTGCATATTTCAAGGTTTTTCTTAGAAAGGCAGCACATTTTATTGTGTGTTTGGGAAACGCGTGTATGTTGCAGAAGGCTTATATTTAACGTGGAAACGTTACAATTGCAGACGAAGCATAAAACAAAGGGGATTTCGAGTACTGTCATTGTGACAGCACTGTTCTTTACCATTCTTCTTCCTTTCTTTATTATATGTATTTATTAGGCTTTATATTTACTTGATAATTTATATATGTGGATTAGAATATTCCACGACAGATATTTTAACGTTGTATCATGGTGACATCATCACAAACTCTATATGTGCTCCTCTGACGGATTTAACTCGTAAGGGACAACCTGATACAATAAATTGGTCAGCACAGTGTGCATTGGCTTACCAGGAGTTAAAAGAAAAACTCACAAGCAGGCCGGTATTGAAATTGCCTGACTTGAATCAAGAATTTGTCGTTAGAAGTGACACAAGCAATGTGGGCCTAGGCGCTACATTGTTGCAACGGTCCTTCTCACAAGATGAGGAATTATTCAACAAGTGAAAAGGAATGTTTGGCGTTAATATGGGCTATAAAAAAATTCCAGATTTATCTATATGGCAGGACATTTGTGGTCCAAACAGATCATCAGCCTCTAGTATTCCTATCACAGGCAAAGCATGAAAATGCCAGGTTATTAAGATGGTCTTTATTGTTACAGTCATATTCATTTATGATTGAATATATTCCCGGCTCTCAGAACGTCGGTGCCGATTTTTTGAGTAGACATTCTTATGATGAGAATAAGAAAGACGCGTAAGACTTCATTTGCGCTAAGTTATCTCACAGATTGTAACCTGCAATGGATGTATGTTTAAAGGAAGGGAGGTGTGTAGCGAAATCTGTGAGATAATCGCTTATTTCAGTAAGATTTTAGTCCTATGATAATAAATAAACCCGCCATCAGGTGTCTGACGATTGGCATCATGAACGCCAGTAGAGCGCTGCCTTTGGTGCAGTGGAAATGCTTACAAAAAATGACCCGCCGTAAAAATCTAACACGCCTTTTAGTTTCGGTTTCGAGACGTACAATTAATAATTTAACATCTTGCCCGATCTGCTGCACGAAACTGAGGCAAGTCTTATAATTAACGATCTGCCAGAACTGCGACACCCAAAATCCCGTTGAATTACCGTAGTATTTTAACTTTAACGTTAAAATTAGTAGTAACTCGGACATTTTCCAGTAGTAAGAACGAAACGACTGTAATAATTAACGCCAACACTACCAACGTTTTGAAAAACCCCTCTTCACTCTGCACGCGGTTCCTTTACTATATACACGCTGTGGGCAAAGCCAGCAGATATAAACACACAGACAGTTTAAATTCTCGCCGCGTAGTGTATTTCTGACGTAACACAACTAGTTGGTTTATTTGAATGAAAAGAAAAAAATGAGAGAGGGAGGGGAAAAGATGGCCGACCATTGTAAAAGTTGTAATTGACGATTGACAGTGACAAAACTGAAAATCTAAACCATAATGAAACTGACCATAAAAATCATATATTAGGATAGCTTAGTGTCCTGGGCAAAAATATGTTTTAAAATATATGGTAGTCCAAGTATTAGAAAAGTTATTGAGATAATACTATATGTCTACGCACGCTAGGACGGACAGACTGTTGTTCTTGCTCGTTACACATAACGTTATTGGGGACGCAAGTTAAAAAAAGAGGCATTGGAGTAATTCAAATCTGATTGGGTGGTATAGGAGTAGAGGAGTAAAGGGGAGAGGTAGGAAAATGTTAACCAAAACTAAACATCTTTTTGTATTGGCATAACTAACGCAGACTGACCAATGGACTACGAGACACATAGTTTGTTTGGAATTTTGTTTTTGTTTTTTCAAAACTAAATTCAAAATTTGGTAGTTGCCTGATTTCATTGGCCAGCTCTAATAGATATTGGCAAAAGGCTTAGGGGTCTCGTGGCCATTTGACAAGAAATTTTTATAACAACAAGTACGTTGAGAGCAGATGTGATAAATTGTAAAAATAAATACTAAATTCACAGTCTGGACAGGGCAGAGAAAACTGAGGCCATATCTTTTGCCAGTCAACGTTATTTGTGACATATTTCTTTGAATTTTGTGGTAAGAATGCTTTATGTATTAATATGCTTGATTAAAACTGCAAAAGTTAGATACTGCTATTGGGGAAAGGGAAGGACATGCCGGGAGCTAACATTATTGAGTCGTCACATTGAACTGTATTTGACTGTTGCACATTGTTATGATTATGTATTAATATTATTGTATTAGATGTTAGTAAGCCTCAGTGTTCCATGAACACTCTTCAACATGCCTAGAGCGTTTATAATTAATAAAAGAAAAGAAAATCATACAAAAGGAGATGTGGTTACTCCACGTTATTGTATTGAAGAAAACAATGGAAAAGTACAGTGGCGCATCTGCCATAGGGACCTGAGGTGTGGTCACAGAAAGGTGTGAGTCATATAAATTAGGGGCTGGTGCACCTGTATGCACAAGAGGCTGACCCCATACCATCATGTGTACATAGTGATAAGAAATTGTGATCAGATGTGAAAAAGCCAGGGTGTCTTTTATTGCAGGGTTTTTTATTTCCTGTTACCAGCCGGTGACAGGAAACCTGATGAGTGATTGTAAGAAAAAAGTCTCCTTTCAACAGTTTATGCTGTCAGCAGATAGCCTGAAGCAGCTTGTGTGTGCTGATCTATATATTCTCTGCAGCGACATACTGACTTGTTATCTTCATACCAAGAATCCCAGGTGATATGTTAACATCTGGGACATCTGATTCTTCATTCAAATAAACCTTGTTATTTCCAAGAATAAACAGAATTATATGGGGCGTGACAAAACAACAGCTCCTCCTAACAAATGACTACCATTAGTAGATATTAAAGTTTTAGTCTGTGAATACACCTACAGGAACAATATAGTGACATTATACTTATAGGACAAAGAGTCCAGACATTTTAGTTAATCAGTAGGCCTATATGTAATATATATTTTCCTCATTTTCAAAGACCTGTCCAAAAGAGATGGCTGGACAGGCAGATTAAATTGTACAAAGAAAAGAATTCAATTTTAAAGAAAACTTTAACCACTGTCTTATTCATGTCCTTATAGTGAGTTAAATTGTATTGTGTTGATGTACTACCATTGTCATTTCACCCCTAGACACTAGTCACATCAGACACCAACCACTAGAATCAAAATACAGACCGTGTGAGATCTAGGGAGGTAGCGTTAGGTACCCTGATAATACAGCATCATCATCTTTTAGAGTCAGGGGCCTACATTTGCTTGACCTCACACGGTTGACACAGACACAGCTTTCTTTCCTTTTAGATAACATCTTAACCTCCCCAGCAAATTACACTTGTTACACTCTGCATCCGTAACATGACTTCGGTGGTGTTTGCGTACATACATACATACATACATTTCAGAATCTTTATCCTCTATAAAATACATTGGCATGTTGTGAATGATATGATATAATAAATACAACATGCCATATAGGAGCATTATTAGAATTGACAACAGTGTGAGGGAAAAGTCTTTCTTAATTGATTTTGCGTGGTGTCAGACCACTAATAAGGGTTCTACCACTGTCCGTGCTGGTTTTAACTTAAACAAACAATGACTCGTGTACTCTAAGGGACCACACGAACAATGGCTAACACGAGAAAATAAGGCTTCCAAGCAGCTAATATCCATTTATTAGGAACACCACGAATTGGCCACACACGGCCATAATGAAATGCATAAATATAAGCGCTACCACTGCAACTCAGTATACAATATATAACTATAGGTATGAACAGCAACCTAACCGTTACGGTGAACTCCACTCACACGAGTGGCAAGAATATGAATACGTTAAACTGACAATTGCATAGCAAGCATCGTACTTACGACATAAATCTCAGCTTCCAAAAACCACAACTGAGAGAATAATCTAACTCCCTAGAATAAACTATACCAGGACTACAAACTAATGGCAGGCGTTGTATCGCTGATTCGGCAAAAGATAAACAACCCGAAAGCTGGCAACTTCTTCCTTCCTCTTTGATCCTTAGCCGCCGACCGTCAAAGCAATCAGTGGCCATCACGCCTAGTGGCGTCTTGTAGGGCAACAACAAATTGATTGCACTTTGCTCGGTCGGCGGCCATCCTTCGTACAGTGCCCCAACTCTGATTCATTTTTTGCATCTCAGCCTCCACAGTCCTCCGCCAGGTTGTTTTTGGTCGGCCTCTCTTTCGTTTTCTTTCAGGGGTCCAAAGCATAGCTGTTCTTGTGATGGCATCGGGGTCTCTTCTGAGGACATGGCCAACCCAGCTCCAGCGTCTGCCAGCTATGATGGTGTGCATGTCCTCTTGCTTGCTCCGAGTAAAGCTGGCAACAGTCCGCCCGAACTGGGCGACAGACGGAAAACGTATGGCGCTGAAATCCACTTGGCGCCAAAATACGAACTCATCACGATCGTTATGCACTTGTATCCTTCACGCATATATTTCTTTTAGTTTTAAACAACCTTATTTTGGCTAATTTACTTTTGATCTTATAACTAGATGGGTCGTAATTTCTGATGTTATTCCTACATTCACCGGCCACAGTAATAATTATATATTGACTTATGACGTCAATTATAATATTAAGCAGGTCAGAATGGCATACTCTCGGAGCATTAGTACCAAGTGGCAATAAATACGTCACGAACGGAAATAGAGATCGTGACAAAATCGTTAGCTATGTTATAAACAATCCTATTGGACCTGAACACGTTTGCTGAAGCAAGTCGTATTCCCATGGACGTATGAAATGCCGTAGTTTTAGTATCTCCTCAACGTTGAAGATTGAATAGGAAGAACTTCGATTTTCCTACGTCGTCAATAAACAGATCACGTACGTGGAGCACCCAGTTACTTTTATCAATTGGAGATGATCATTGAGTATGTAAATACGTGGGTTGTGTGTTGTCTTTAGCCCAATTTACCCAAATGTCTATGTGTCAGTATGACTATAAGTTCAATGTGTTTACATTTACACCTCGGGTTTCCCTTCCTTATATGTTATCAATGTTGGACTGAATAGTCGTTGTTCTTTGTTTTAAGTGAATAATGGAAGGTGGAGACTTTCTCGTTAGTGAAAACAATTCAGCTCAGGAGGGAACCTGTTTAAAACCATCCTAGTCTCACGTATTTAAGGGGAAGAGAGACAAAATTGTGCAATATGGAATTTCAACGGAGATTCCATCAGTGAAAAGATAACTAACAAATTGGGGAAACTAAATAATTTACCAAGACTTTAAAATTATGTGACAAGTTTGTTTTTAATATAACAAATGAGAAAACAAAAAGATTCTGATATAAAGCTAAGATGGATTATTGTATTCCTTGTGTTACATCAAGACTGAAACTGACGTTCAAAACTTGACACAAACTAATTACAAACTTACATTAGAAAAGAAGATGAACTATTTATAACACGGAGTACATTTTATTGACTTCATTTTATTTGTTGAGAATTTGAGTTAGTTCAATTCAGAAGTTGAGTTATACTTTATTAAGTGAATGAGTTTAATTATGAAGCAAAGAACTTTAACGGCCAAAAGAAAAATTATATAATTTAACGTACTACTACTATACGAAGACTCCAGTTAAACAGAGGGAGACATAGACAATATTTGAAGAAACATTAATAAAATTCTCCCATGTCGCTGTCAGAGATCGATATGACATTTTAATATCGCCACACAAGTATGGGGACATGTACTGTGGATATTGTTAGGACATCTCGACATTGGTGACATGGGCGAAAAGCTGCTGATCGTGACCAGGATATGAGGGTGACACACATACTTTGCTGATGTAATGCTTTTGTATAAATATCCAGAGTTCAGTCATCATAATCTTCATCATCATCATCATAATTATTTCCCTTTGCGCTCCTTACGTAAAATAGAGCCACCACTATAGCGGGTCCCCTTGCAGGAAACCTGCATCACATATTCAAATGCTTATGCAGCGCTGGTTTGTGTGGTAGTTAGTTTGACATGATGAGGTTGCCAGCCCCATACACAACCTCATATTAGTCGTCTTGTACGTCATTCCTGGAGGGGTGGGGTTTGCCCTAGGCTTATTCTTTCTTCGTCTTTTCAGAGACCTCGGGATTTGCACTAGGCACAGAGTTCAATGACATCGCTTTAATAAGACTGCCATCACAATTTAAAAGGAATTAAATAATTCGTGGGTGGAATAATAAAACAGGGTTTGGTATGTCAAGTCCACCTTTCGATCAAGGAAAAAAAAAAGTATCACTCTTGGTCCATGAATCGTTTAGCTCTATCCATGTTCTCACATACATATGTACATTCTTACATATCAGAATTTTTATTCTTCTTTAAGTAAATTGATATATACTGATATGATATAATAAATACAACATACCTAATTGGAGAATCATTAGAATTCACAACAGCGTGGAATGCATTTCATGTAGTTCAATATTGGTGCTGTGCGTTATATATTGACACGTACTGTTGTGATACATTAAATACATGCTTGCCTATATACTTACGGATGTATGTAAATACGCCAATCCAGCAACACACACACACTGATTTATATATATATATATATATATATATATATATATATATATATATATATATATATATATATATATATATATATATATATATATATATATATATATATATATATATATATATATATATATATATATATATATATATATATACAGTACATTGCAAAAAAAATGGCAGTCATATTGCTCAGCTAAATATGCTGAAATCTAATTAAATATGCATGTTCTGCCCCAAATTTACACTCCACTTAAGTGAGCAAACACTACCAAAAGTAAAAAAAAATTAGCGTAGAGTACAGTACCTTGATAATAGAGCAGACGACAATTTCTAATGCTAGTGGCAGAAAATGGATACAAAGACAAAGTGTATGTTAATTTCACAGCTTTGGAATGAAGGAAATCAAACATGTTCCAACATTTCTAAAACCTTGAACATTCCTGAGCAGACTGTCTACAGAGTTGTGAGTAAATTAAAAGCAGGTAATGGAATCGAGCGAAAAGAAGGTAGTGGGGGGTCAAGAATTTTGGACACAATGGACCATCAGCGTCTCGCCAAAATCGTTCGGGCTGGGCCAATGAAGAGTGTAGACAACATACGGCGGCGCATAATCGATTTGGGAAACCCAGAGGTATCTAATGCTACTGTCAACCGGGAGCTACACAGGATGAATTACACAAAAAGCGGGTAATTTCGTCACCATTTCTCACAGAGACTCACAAACAGATGCACTTGAACTGGTGCCACGAACACCAAAATTTGTCATGGGACAATGTGATTTTTTCAGATGAATGTTCTGTTTGGTCTTATCCTGCTCAGATAAATATTTGGATGAAAGACTCTGTAACACCTGTGTACCAGCGACCGAAACATACCCATAAATTCCATCTTTGGGGAGGGGTGGCAGCAAAAGGTGCCACCCCACTGTGTGTTTTCACAGGAATTCTCACGAAAAAAAAGGTACATCGACATACTAGACGGACACCTTCTGCCATTTATGCAGGTCATGTACCCCGATGGGTACACATTTCAACATGACAATGACCCAAAGCATACAGCTCATACCACAAAAGCATGCCTGCAAGAGAAGAATGTGATAGTGCTGAAGTGGCCCAGCAACAGTCCCGACCTAAACCCAATTGAAAACGTTTGGGCACTACTCAAGCATCATTTTAAAAAAAAATGGACTCAGAGACGTTGAACAATTGAAGAAGGTAGCTGAAAAATACTGGGACAGTCTGACTCACAATTACCTACAAACACTTGCGGGAAGTATGCCTCGCCGCATTCAGGCTTGCCTTGCTGGAGAAGGCAACATTATATTGTACTGAAACCACTGTTAATAGATAGGGGAGATACCAATCTTCCTCTGGACATACAGTTTTTATTATTATTTGCTTCTATGAGTGTGCTGCGTTGCAAAAATATGACTGCCATTTTTTTTGCAAAGTACTGTATATATATATATATATATATATATATATATATATATATATATATATATATATATATATATATATATATATATATATATATATATATATATATATATATATATATATATATATATATATATATATATATATATATATATATATATATATATATATATATATATCCAGCGGGGTGGGGAATAAAGATAATTAGAGACATCAGATGGCGTTAGAGAATCTTCTTTCTTCTACTCCTTCAGGTGACTTCGCAGACTGGAATGTCGCCAATAAGTATTTGCATTTTCATTTTATCTTGCATCTGATTACGGATATGGGACAGCAGGGCAAAGTCTCGGCAAAATCTAGATCGCCAAGCTGTTTAATCAGAGCCACTGAATTCCATTTCTGTTGACTGACGTCGTTTTCATAACCCCTTTTAAAGCCAGTAAGAAGAGAGATTGTGACAAGAGGCATCCCTATCGAGCTCCAGTTCTTATCTCTATTATTGTACGTAGCAGTGTCTTGTCTAATTCAGGGTTTCCACTGGCTAGTATTCTTACATTTTTCTCTTTAAATGCTCTATCTACAATATTACTTTTTCTCTTGTCATCTTCCCTATATATCTTACCTTGTAAGAGCAGGAAAAAGTACACTTTATGTTTCACATTCATTCATTCATAACCCTCCACTCCCAAAGGAGCATAGGCCTTCAACAAACACATGCCAAGTCCTCCTGTCCCGTGCCATCATCTCAAGTTCTTTCCATGTTCTCCTCATCATTTTCACCTCTGTTTCCAACTCTCTTCTCCATGTACTTCTTGGTCTTCCTCTGCCTCTCTTGCCCTGGGGGTTCCAGAACAAGGACTGCCTTGTAATGCTATCAACAGGTTTCCTCAGTGTGTGTCCTATCCATCGCCATCGTCTTCTTCTCATCTCTTGTTCCACTGGCACTTGTCTAGTTCTTGTCATCAGTTCCACGTTGGTAACCTTGTCATACCATTTTAATCACTCTATTCTACGCAAGCACCCATTTATGAAAGTCTGTAGCTTTTTGGTTGTTGTCTTTGTTGTTCTCCATGTCTCCGAGCCATACAATAGGACTGACTTCACATTTGAATTGAAGATTCTTATTTTCGTGTTGGATCCGATTTCTCTTGATCTCCATATATTTCCCAATGCAATGAAAGCTCCTCTTGCCTTTTGTATTCTTATTTTGATATCGCTGTCTGTCCCTCCAACTTTGTCTATATTACTGCCAAGATATGTGTATGATTCTACATCTTGAATTGGTGTTTCTTCAAGTTCAACCCTGTTATCATTACCTGCATTTATTCTCATTATTTTTGTCTTTTCCCTGTGTATTTTCAGACCCAATTGCTGTGACCTCTCATCGAGTGTTTTCAATTTGTCCTGCATCCTCACAGATGCACTGTCTGTCCTGCAAGCTCTCAAGGGTGGTAAACTCCCGCATCTGAGAAATGAACTAAACAAGGTAGCTGCCAAAAAGAGAACCATACTTCAGTGGGTACCATCTCATTGTGGTGTACCCGGAAATGAAAAGGCAGATAAACTTGCAAAAAAGGGAGGAGAATGTGAACAAGAAGATAATGAAGTCACATACTTTGAGAAAAAGAGAGCTATCCAGACTATCAGAAGAGAACAGAACCAACCCAAAGACGACTATCACACTCTCGACCGGCAGGGACAGATAACTATTTTTCGACTCAGGACAGGGCATAACAAACTGAATAACACATGCACAAGCTACGATTGTCTGCTTCACCACTGTGCACATGTGGATTAAACGAACAAACTGCTGAGCATGTTCTACAGGACTGTCCTCTGTATGACCAGTTAAGAAAGATATACTGGCCGAATGACTCAACACTAAACTCAAAGCTATATGGAGTTAAAGAGGAACTTCAAACAACAGTCGAATTCATCATGAGAACTCATCTGACGGTGTAATCATCAAAGATGCGATCGCAAGAAGAAGAAGAAGAAGATTACGGTTATGGGTCAGAAGAGCCAAGTCATCAGCAAAATCCAGATCATCCAACTGCTTAGTCAGAGTCCACTGGATTCCATTTCTGTTGTGTGTTGTCGATGATCTCATAACCCAATCTATTGCCAGCAAGAAAAGAAATGGAGACAAGAGGCATCCCTGTCGCACTCCTGTTCTTATCCCAAACGGTTCTGTAAGCTGTCCTTCGTGAAGAACTCTGCATGTCATGTCTTCATATGTTTTCTTTATTAAATTAATGATCTTCAGGGGAACTCCATAATGCCTCATCAATTTCCAAAGTGATTCTCTGTCTACACTGTCAAATGCCTTTTCGTAGTCCACAAATCCGATGTATAGTGGTGAATTCCATTCCAGACTTTGTTCAACTATTATTCTCAAAGTGGCTATCTGGTCTGTACATGATCTGTTTTGTCGAAAACCTGCTTGTTCATCTCTCAGTTTCTTGCCTATGGACTCTTTTAATCTCTCAAGGATAATCCTGTTTAATACTTTTCCTGGCACTGATAGTAACATTATTCCTCTATAATTTGTGCACTCTTGTAAATTTCCCTTCTTAGGCAACTTAACCAGATATCCTTCCTTCCATTCTGCTGGTATCTCTTCCTTTTCCCAGACTTTACCAAGTAATTTATATAACATCTCTGTAGCCGTGTCGATATCTGCTTTGATGGCCTCTGCTGGAATGCCATCAGGTCCAGACGCTTTTCCCTCTCTTAGAAGCTTTATGGCTTTCTTTATTTCTTCCTTCGTTGGTCTTTCACCGTTAATTTGTAGCTCTTCTTCTGCTGGCTGGATGTCCGGCGGGTTTTGTGGAGCTGGTCTATTGAGAAGGTCCCCAAAATATTCTGTCCACCTCTTCATTTGCTCTTGTATATTGCTGAGCAGTTTCCCATTCTTGTCTTTTATGAGGCAACTTGTTTGCTTGTATTTCCCTGTTAGCTTCTTTGTGCTGCTATACAGTTCTCTCATATTTCCTTTGGCTGCAGCATCTTCTGCCTCTCTTGCCAACTCCTCAATATACTTCCTCTTGTCTCTTTTGATACTTCTTTTTACTTCTTTGTTTGCTTCTGTGTACACTTCTTGAGCCTTGGCTTTGGAGCTTCTAGTTTTGCTTGTGTGTTTAACTCTGCTTTCTTGTTTTTTCTGTCTTTTATCTTATTGATGGTTTCTGTTGTTATCCATGCTTTTTGTTGTCTTTCCCTTTTCCCCAGTATTTCTTCACATGTCTCCTTCCATACTGTTTTGACCTGCTGCCAATAGTCTTCTGTATTCTCTACATCTTCCAGCTGTTGGAGCACTTGGAATTTGTTGGATACTGTGACCGCAAATTTGTCTCTTGTTTCTTGATTTCTTAGCTGTCTTACATTAAACTGTTGTCTATAATTTTGCATTGTTGCATATCTCTTGAGTTTCATTTTTACTTTGGCTATCAGAAGATGGTGATCTGATGCCACATCTGCTCCTCTATATACCTTTACATCCTGCAATGATGATCTAAACTTCTTGTTTATGCATATATGATCAATCTGATTTTCTGTTCTATGGTCTGGTGATATCCATGTTGCCTTGTGTATTCTCTTATGTGGAAACATGCTTCCTCCTATAGCCAGTTGATATGAAGCACAGAAGTTTGCGAATAGCTCTCCATTTTCATTCATTACTCCTAGCCCATGTTTTCCCATGACTTCTTCAAATCCAGTGTTGACTGTACCTATCTTTGCATTCATGTCACCCATCAAAATTGTGATGTCTCTTCTTTTTACTTTATCCATAATTTCCTGTAGTTTAGTATAAAATGCTTCTTTCACAGACTCTTCTTTGTCATTAGTTGGTGCATAACATTGGATGACATTTACATGAATTTTCTTTTTAGCTGTTTTGAAAGAAGCTGTTATTATTCTGGGTCCAACAGCTTCCCATTCAATTAGTGCTTTCTGTGCTTCTTTAGATAACATAAGAGCTACCCCTTCACTGTGGTGTGAACTTTCGTCTTCATGTCCTGAGGACAGCACCAATTCACCTGTGATGAGTTTCTTCCTGTCTACCCCCTTCCACTTTGTTTCACACATTCCCAGAACCTCGATTTTGTATTCCCTCATTTCTGCTGCTACTTGCGCCACTTTCCCTTGTTCATTTAATGTCCGAACATTCCAGGTGCCAAATCTGGAAGTTCTCCTAGAAGAAAGAAGGTTAGTCAGCAACACAGACTCCTTTCGGCTTTCTCTGTGTTGCATCATACGCCTCCCCGCGAGAGGACCTTCCCCTGTCTTGGATGGCTGTGTTTTATTTTCTTTATTTGACTTGTCCATATTTGTTGAAGTTTTTTGTGGTTTAAAATTTTTTTACAGGATGGTGTAACCGGCCCCATGCCCAACCCTCCTTAGTCGCTTTTTACGACATGCTTGGTAGGGGACAGTGTTACTATTCTTTGCTCCCCTTTCGGGCCCCGGTAACACACGGGTGTTTATGTTTCACATCGGAGGTTAAAAGACGACGCTAACTTTGGATTGGGCACACATTAAAAAAATACAGCTGATATTATTACAGGGCAGACCCTGTTCTGGAATCTCCAGGGTAAGACAAAAAGAAGAAAACCAAAAAATACACACACGTACACATGGAGAAGAGAACTGGAAACATAAATGAAAGTGATAATGAAGACATCGATAGACACTGAACAGATGGCACAGGACTTAAAGGTTTGCGGTGATTTTTTTTAAAGGACGTGTGCTCCAGGGGAAGCTGAAATGTTTTGATAGAGATGATGTTTCCGATGATGATGATTATGAATGAAGTCTAATGGCAGTAACAGTCGAGCCCATCACAATGTGACAGTTTTTTAATAGCTGGTCTGCTTTGCCTTCAGTTAAACATTCCCTGCCAAAACGTATTTCCACACTTAAGACCATTCATTTGAACGTGACCAAAGAACAGTCAATAGACGTTCATTACGTAATAAATTACAATACTTGCCCGAAGAGTTACTGTTCCTCCTGGGAATGATTCATAGCGGGTACTTGGGCTTTCGTTCCTCGACAGAATGTCATTTCGTGAAAGTTGCGGGTTGACTGAAATTGCTGTTGTGATGTGTAGGGTTTGTTGTGAAATTCAAGAGTCCGCCGGTTGTAGAGGACACCCTTTGTTGAGAAATGCTGAGGATGTACAAGATTGTTGATGAAGGCAAAGTACACGTGCAAGTAAATAAGCCAAAGTGCCAGACAGAGAGACAGATAGACGGACGGACGGGCAGACAGACATAAATGGCCAGACAAAGAAATGGACAGACTGATGGATAGATAGATAGGCAGTCAGGCAGGCAGGCAAGCAGCCAGGAAGCCAAGCAGGCAGGCAGGCAAACAGGCAAGCAGGCAGGCAGGCAGACAGACAGACATACAGACAGACAGACAGATAGACAGATAGATAGATAGATAGATAGATAGATAGATAGATAGATAGATAGATAGATAGATAGATAGATAGATAGATAGATAGATAGATAGATAGATAGATAGATAGATAGATAGATAGATAGATAGATAGATAGAACTAACTTTATTTTCAAAGGGTTGAGAATTGGGCACGCAGGCCTGTCTGACAATCTGCCCTTCCTTTCTCTCGTCTTTTATACTGATTTCATTTATTCTCACATGCATTTTACCCGTCAATGTAAAGGAATTCAACGTTGTAAAGGTAAAATAATAGCATACTCACATTCACACTATCTAATTATAAATATGAAATAAAATATGTTGAAAAGTACAAACTAAGTATCACCATGAAATAAAATATGTTGAAAAGTACTAACATCATCATTAAACCTACATTCGATATTATATCATTTGTTCGGGAAAATAATCACATTAGGGGGGCAGATAATCAGAACTCATAAAGTATTCGAAAAGTTTACGATTGTATGAATAGGGACTGAGGTTGTTATGTTTTAGATAATGTGGAAGATAGTTCCAAAGATGAGCAGCAGAGTAAGCTAAGCTTTTCTTGAATAAGTCAAGCCTAGGCTTGGGCACTTGTATTTTGTTAAGGCGTTGACTGCGTCTTTCATTGTATTTGAACATTGGCCACAGATATGTTGGAGCATTCTGTGACAGGATTTTGTGAACAAATTTAGCTTTGTTGAACAGAAAGCGCTTTCTTAGAGGCAGTATTTTAAGATCTTTATATAGATCTACACACTGTGTTTGGCAGTTGTCAGAAACTAGACGCACTGCACGCTTTTGTAGGGAATGGAGTCTTTTTGTGTTGGACTTAGAACAACCATCCCAGATTGTGGAGTAATAGTCAAGGTTTGTTTGTATGTGAGATATATAGAACAATTTTCGTGCATCTTCATCTAGGAAATGTTTGATTTTAGCTAACTGGTAAACTTTCTGCGCCGTTTGCTTGGTCAGTGCATGTACACGTGAGTTCCAATTTAGATGCTGGTCAACGACTATTCCTAGAGTTTTATGTTCATTAACGTTTTCAATTGGTGTGGTACCAATGTAGATCTGAAGTTTTGTTTTCTCTGAATTTCGTAATTTTTGTTTAGTTGATATTAACATGCACTTTGTTTTAATTATATTTATTAGCATGCGATTTCCGATGCTCCACTTAATCAGATTATCTGTATCTTTTTGTAACGATAGTTCGAGTGTGTTGCAACTTGTATCACTCGTGTAGACAGTACTGTCATCAGCAAATAGGTCACAGGATGCGTGCTCGACGTGTAGTGGAAAGTCATTAATGCATATGGCAAAAAGTAGAGGCTCAAGAATAGAGCCCTGAGGAACGCCGGTATTTATTACGTTTGGGTTTGAACAAGAGTTATTGTAAGAAACTACATGTTTTCTGTCTGACAGGAATGATTTAATTATCGTCACTAGTTGAAGGTTTACTTTTGATGTTTCTAGTTTTCTAATTAAAATAGCGTGATCTATCATATCAAATGCTTTTATAAGTCTACAAAAACTGCCCCAGATATGTTATCGTTATTAATATTTAAGTGCCAGTTGTCAATCATCTTAGTTAGAGCTGTGTGACTTGAATGTTTAGGTCTAAACCCCGACTGACTATCAATTAGAAAGCCGTTGTTAACTAGGTGTTGTAGTGTTATTTTATGTATGTGTTTTTCTAGTGGTTTGGATAGCGATGATATTAAGGAGATTGGCCTATATTTACCAAGGTTATTATTGTCGGAAGAGCCAGGTTTTAAGAGAGGATATACCTTAGCGAATTTAAAGTGCCACGGAAAGTAACTCCGTGCGATACATTGATTGTATATGTATGCAAGCGAATCACTAATAGCTGGAGCCGCATAACGCAGTATTCGATTACTGACTCCGTCAAGTCCTGATGAGTTATTATCTTTAAGGTCAAGAAGATGGTTATAAACTTCATTAACTGTCATAAGCGGAATGTTGGATGGGATTGTGTTGGTACATTTGTTCTCACACAATACTGACAGCCTGCTTAAGTCACAAGGTGAATTTGGTATTGTAGATATTTAAGACTGTTTTTTTCTGCCTGAAAATAATTGTTGACGTCTGTGCAAGTAAATGAAGTATTAGGGGTTGACGAGACTGACAGATTTCGCTTGTTCGCTAAAGTGTTGATTGCTTTCCATATATCTTTACTGTTTGTTTTGTTCTGAACCAAATTTTTTAAGTAATTTTTTTTTCTCTACGAATTAAATATTGCACGTTGTTCCTCTGTGCTCTGTACATGTTAAAGTCCTTGTTTTTGTGAGCTTGATCTCTCTGCCTCATGGCGTCTAGCACTGCTTGTGTGATCCAAGGAGATTTGATCTGTCGTTTCACACGAACTTCTTTAGTTGGTGCGTGGTTATCAAACACACAAAGAAAGATAAGTATCCAATGGGCAATGGCGTCATCGGGATCAGAAAGCTGGTAAACACTGGCAAGAGGTGCAGTTCGCAAATCATGTAAAAATAGTTCACGGTTGAAATTTTTAAAACTTCTAAATTTAATACTGATATGTTTATTTCTTGGAGCTTTATATTTATTCTTTGACCACGTGCAACATATAGGATAGTGGTTACTCATCGCGACAGTAGGAACAGAGCATTCTATAATGTTTTCTGCACAGGTGACGTAGATGTGGTCAATTGCTGTGGATGATGATTTTGTTACCCTGGTAGGCTGGTTGACTATTTGTTTTAGGTTGTATGATAGTATGATGTTTTCCCACGTTTGGTTTGTGTTGTGCATGTCGATGTTGAAATCGCCTAGAAGAATAACTTCTTTGGCAGTGGTAAATACTTTATCCCTCATAGTGATGAAATCTTTGTACCAGATGGCTCCTGCACTGGGATTTCTATAAAGATACCCGACTAGAAATTGTCCCTGAGTCGGTAGTTTTATTTCTAACCATATGCACTCGGTCTCTGCTGTCTCTAAATCGCTTCTGCGGCGATAACTAATAGAAGTGGAAATATAAACTACTATACCTGTTTCTAGCTTTCTACTTGAGTCTCGCCGAACAGTTTTAAAGCCGTTTAGGGTAATTTCATCATCTGATATTTTGTCGTTTAAACGACTTTCGGAAAGTCCAAAAACACGATTTTTTTTATTCAGAATTCGTGTAAGCTCAGGAAGTTTGCCTAATAAATGGTAAATGTTCAGGTGGCCCAGCCGTAGACCATCCTTAATTAGCCATTGTGTCTGATAGGTATGCATTTTATTTTGGCGAGTGGTTTAAAAATGAAAATAACAAAAGCAGTTTTAAATACGAAACCCACGAAAATTTAAACTAATTAACGTCACCAAGTAAGTGAAAATACAAATGTAAGTACTTAACGTACGAACACTTGGTACAAGTATTGCTAAAAATTACAACTGAGATTGTCAGTAGTATATTAAAATAGTCACACAAAAGTAGGCACGCACGTTTTCACACCACAACACTAAAATATTAACAAAGTAATTAAGTAACACTGAGAGAATACGAATTAAAAAAATAAATAAATAAAAAAACAACTTGCAAATAAGGAAAAAAAAACTGTCGAAGGCCTGTAGCCAATGAAATTAGAGTGTTTTGAGAAAGTAACAAACTACTTATTACTTTATGCGTTACAGTAATCAACTAATTTTCCAGGGGAGAGACGGCTTTGGTCGCAGGGATTAAGTCAATGAAAAACAATGAGTATTCATCATCGATAATGGATGTCTCTGTCAGGTATATAGTAGGGCCCGCGTTGCACAGACATCATTAGTGCTTGGCTGAGTGACGCAGGACTGAATTGCATCAGGTAGCCATGTTCTGGGTTCCACTGAGCACGGACCAGGAAGGCTACGGGAGGAAGCATGACGACTGTAGATTTCGTCTGCTGTGGTTCCAACACTTATAGAAGATTTTTGGGTCTGGGACATTGTGGCACTGCTTGTTGAACTGTCATATACTGTGTTTGTGAGGGACTGTCTTACAGGTAGTGGAGGAAACATAACATCGTAACGTTCGGCTTCCTGGCTGTAAGTGGCGTTCTGTTTGTTGTTAGGTAATTTGTTGGTTACAGGAGCGCTTCTTTGAGGGGTGGGTAAGGTGTGTTGTGCATTTTCATGAATGGCTGATCTCATGGTAGATCGGTTTGTGTTCTTTGTGTCTGGTGGTTTGTCGTGTTGCGTCCGCTGCGGGTACTTGATGTTTTTTGCAAGGATGCTGCTACCTAGTTTTGATGTAAGTAAAGGCGTTTCTTTGGTGCTCCAGAGTTGCTTGCGAAGAAAGGAGTGTTGTTGATAAAGCCAATGTTGTTGTGTTCACAATAGCTCTGGGGTGTCTTGTTGTTGGCGTCGGCTACGCGACGCTGGAAGCCATAGCAAGGCGGAATAATGGATGACATAAAAATTGAGGTGTTAGACATTTTTCTTTTATTGTAGTGGTCAGTTTGGAAATCGCCGAAGGGTTAACGCTGTGTCCATTCATTATGTCGTTGATCCCTACATGTACTGTTGTTCTTGTAATGTTATGATGTATGTCGAACCTATTAATTCTATGAATTAATCTTTCAGTTTCAGCTCCAGGTATCGCTAAAACTGAGACAGTTTCCTCTTTTGTAGTAGACATCCGATCATTGTATATGCCTTTTAGGAGAGAGTCACCAATTATAATATGTGTTGCTTTACTACATGGTTGTTGACTGGGCTTTCGTTTTGATTCTTGCTGCCGCCATTGATTTTCCTGAAGTGAATCGTCCTGACTAGTCTGGGTGTTTTCATCGGGTGGTTGTGGTGTCAGTATCTGATCTGGTAGCGGCGTTAATAACAGGTCTTTTTGTACTGAACTCTGGTTAAGGGCGGTAAACCTGTTGCTTACTTTTACACAAAAAGGGTAAGCTTCGTGCGCACGTGTATCCTCAACTTTTTTGATGTTACATTGGTGCTGCTTGCGGGGTTCGTTTGATGTATGTTCTATGGAGGGATCTCCAAAAGCTTCAGGTACTATAAGAGGATGTTCCGAGTGCTTTGTTTTATAAATAGAAAAAAATCGCTTCGTAGTTCCTCAACGACGTGTTTCATATTGGAATTATCTTCTCTCAGATGCAGTATTTCTTTTTTGAGTAGTTCGTTTTCTGCGCTGATCGATTATTTAGACATTAGTCGTCAGATCGGCAATTAGTGTTCGAAGGGTGTCCTCCATTTTAAGCATCAGCTCCTGGCAGCACTGCGCATTTATTATGTGAGTGACTTCTGGATGATTTTCTCGTGATATGTTTCATCTGTTTGTGTGCTAGTGTCTTTAGGTCCCATTGGATATTCTATGGCCAGCATAGGTTGAGAAAGTGGAGTATTTGCTACTTTGTCGCTCATTGGAAAGTCGCGTGCTGCGGGAGGCAAAGTGGATGTATTTGTGGGAGAGTGTATGCTAGAGTTAATGTTGAGGATTTCGCTATCAGCAGATGAGAAGTTGGCAGCTGATGATGTGATGTCTATTGCTAGCTGGGGTAAACATATTGTCGTCCAATTTTGTGGCACAAATTATGTTTTGTTCAGACTCATTTAAACTGACAAAGTCCGTTTCCAGCCATGACTGAATAACAGTGGCAGTTCCTTGAACCATCACCTTGTTTTTAGTATGGTAAAGGTGCACAGATAGTTGTGGTATTGTGATTAAATCTTCTACAAAGGCACCTTGTTTACCTGCTCTCGTCTCGACATGGTCAGTCTGGTAGTGTTTGGTACACGTTGTGCGAAATGCCTCATAATGATTTGTATTGTGGAAGAGTACATTATCACATTTACCGTCATTTGCTATTTTGAAGGTTAAATCCGACTCTTTGTTACATCCCTGCAGTTTAACGCGAAGAGCTCTGTTTTGGTCTAGTGAGTAATTTTTGATCGTGGTCGGGCGCAATCTACAGTCCCTAGCGGCTTTCATTACCTGCGAGCCATGGCCGATCTCTAAGTGTGACATGTTTACATGCCCACTGGGGTTAATTGCAAGTGAAATACATTGATCCGCTGGAAAACTTATCTGTTTAAGAGGGGCTGGTAGCCAATACAAAACACTGGCCGACCGTCCCTTCTTTACAGCGGTCAGTAACGAGTCACGTGGTCATTGTTAAAAGCTTTGTAGACGGAATTTGCAGTAATAAATTCCGGGTATTTTTCAAATACCATCTGTTAAATCAACACAATGTCATTTTCACAAAATTCACAATCCAAAAAGGAATACACCGATATAAAAATCCTTGAAATATAATTTGAAATGCCTGTGTCAAAAATTATAAATGTGAGACACGACCCACACACGTCTGCTCAGTATGGATGCGAGATAGATAGATAGATAGATAGATAGATAGATAGATAGATAGATAGATAGATAGATAGATAGATAGATAGATAGATAGATAGATAGATAGATAGATAGATAGATAGATAGATAGATAGATAGATAGATAGATAGATATATAGATAGATAGATAGACAGATAGATAGATAGACAGACAGACAGACCAGACCAGACCAAACCAGACAAACCAGACAGACCAGACCAGACCAAACAGACCAAACCAGACAGACAGACCAGACCAGACAGACAAACCAGACCAGACAGACAAACCAGACAGACAGACCGGACCGACAGACCAGACAGACAGACAGACCAGACAGACAGACCAGACAGATAAATCAGACAGACAGACCAGACAGACAGGCTGACCAGACAGACAGACAGACCAGACAGACCAGACCAGACTGACAGACCAGACAGACAGACATATTAGACAGACAGACATATTAGACAGACAGACAGACAGATAGACAGACAGACAGATATACAGACAGATTAGACAGACAGATTAGGCAGATAGATTAGGCAGACAGACAGACAGATATATTAGACAGATTAGACAGATAGATTAGACAGATAGATTAGATAGGTAGATTAGATAGATAGATTAGATAGATAGATTCGACAGATAGACAGATAGATAGATAGATAGATAGATAGATAGATAGATAGATAGATAGATAGATAGATAGATAGATAGATAGATAGATAGATAGATAGATAGATAGATAGATAGATAGATAGATAGATAGATAGATAGATAGATAGATAGATAGATAGATAGATAGATAGATAGATAGATAGATAGATGGGTATGTGGATAGATAGATAGATAGATAGATAGATAGATAGATAGATAGATAGATAGATAGATAGATAGATAGATAGATAGATAGATAGATAGATAGATAGATAGATAGATAGATAGATAATATAATATAAGATAAAGGTTAAGGTTAAGGTTAAGGTTTAGATTAGATAGATAGATAGATAGATAGATAGATAGATAGATAGATAGATAGATAGATAGATAGATAGATAGATAGATAGATAGATAGATAGATAGATAGATAGATAGATAGATAGATAGATAGATAGATAGAACGAACTTTATTTTCAAAGGGTTAAGAATTGGGCACGCAGGCCCGTCTGACATTCTGCCCTTCCTCTCTCTCTCTCATCATGTATACTAATATCCGTTCATCCTCACATTTACTTTAATCATAATTAAGGCATTTATCATTATAAAAGTAATATTATATTTGCAATAATCATCATAATTAAAGTGTTTTTAAAATAAAAAAAAAAAAAAAAACCCCCCCCCCCCCCCCCCCCAAAAAAAAAAGTTAATAATAATAATGAATTTGAAAAAAAAAAATAATAATAATAACAATAATAATAATAATAATTTAAAAAAAAAACAACAACAACAAAAATACAATAACAACAAGACATAAAAATCGAATTCTTCGTACTGTAAATTAGTGATTTGAGACATATTCAGAGGTATGTTATAAGAACTTGTAAAATGTTCATACGGTGTTCAACTGAATGACTCAGGGCCTTTTTTTTTTTTTTTTTTTTTTTTTTGGTTCATCAAGATGAGGTGGGTAAACAGTTACTTTCCTCGCTGTCTTTGCGTCCCAAACTCAAGACCAGAATCAGACAAGGTCGATAGTTAGATAGACATATACGAAAGCAATTAATTTGCCAAGGGTTGAAAATCGGACACAGTCCCCTCTTGCATTCTTCCATCCTCTTGCTCATCTTTTATTATTGTTACTCAAACATTCTCCAGCGTACTGAAAGTATTAATTTAAGGGCAGTGCAACATTACAAGGAAGTATAACAGCATACATTAACAGTATCTGATCATAAAATTAAGAATATAAGTTATTAAGAATATAATATTAAGAATAAGTATATTGTAATGAAAACTAGATCATCAGAGCCTCCATACAGTATATTAGATAAAAGTACAACACAATCAGTTAGGGTGGCATATAATCAGCACTCATAAAGTATTTGAACAGTATACGATTGTATGATTAAGGACTGTGCGTGTTTTTCAGGTCATTGGGAAGATTGTTCCAAAGATGAGCAGCTGAGTAAGCCAAACTAGTTTTAAATAGGTCAAGCCTGGGCTTGGGTACCTGTAATTTGTTTAAGCGCTGACTACGTCTGTCATTGTATTTTAAAAGCGGCCAAAGATACTTTGGAGCATTCTGTGACAGGATTTTGTGAATAAATTTCCCTTTGTTAAAGAGGAAGCGCTTCTTGAGGGGTAATATTTGAAGATAATTATATAAATCTATACAATGTGATTGGTGTTTATCAGCAACAAGGCGCATTGCGCGTTTGTGAAGCGAGTGGAGCCTTTTTGTGTTGGAGATAGAACAACCATCCCAGATTGTGGAACAATAGTCTAGATGCGTTTGTATATGAGATATGTAGAACATTTTCCTTGCCTCTTCATCCAGGAAATTTTTAATTTTGGCCAATTGGTAAACTTTTTGTGCTGTTTGCTTTGTGAGTGCATGTACATGTGAGTTCCAACTTAGGTGTTGGTCAACAGTGATACCTAGATTTAAGCAGATAGATAGATAGATAGATAGATAGATAGATAGATAGATAGATAGATAGATAGATAGATAGATAGATAGATAGATAGATAGATAGATAGATAGATAGATAGATAGATAGATAGATAGATAGATAGATAGATAGATAGATAGATAGATAGATAGATAGATAGATAGATAGATCGATGGGTGGGTGGGTGGGTGGGTGGATGGATGGATGGATGGATAGATAGATAGATAGATAGATAGATAGATAGATAGATAGATAGATAGATAGATAGATAGATAGATAGATAGATAGATAGATAGATAGATAGATAGATAGATAGATAGATAGATAGATAGATAGATAGATAGATATATGGGGAAGGGTTTGGGTTTGTGGGTGGGTAGGTTATGGGTAGGTAGGCAGACAGACAGACAGACAGACAGACAGACAGATAGATAGATAGATAGATAGATAGATAGATAGATAGATAGATAGATAGATAGATAGATAGATAGATAGATAGATAGATAGATAGATAGATAGATAGATAGATAGATAGATAGATAGATAGATAGATAGATAGATAGATAGATAGATAGATTAGACAAAAAGACGGACATACGGACGTAGGGATGGATGTGTGGGTGGATGGATACGTTTAAGAAGGCCGATATAACTCAGATAAAGAAACACACAGACATACACACAGACAGACACATAGTGCTTTCCACAAACTTCCCGTTACAAAGTATTTTGTAACTCTTGTAAAGTATTGATATTCTTCTCACAGAATACATTCTAGACCCCTCTGTGTAAGAATATTATGTAGGCACCGCATTTTTCTTACTTGTATTTGAGTATATAGGGCAGAAGAATTCCTTTCCTGAAAAGGTATTCTCGTTTACTAGATTTCAGATATAGACTTTGTGTCTGAGTATGGTAGCAACGTTCAAATTCATATTTGACATGAAACACCATATACCGAAGGAATCCTTCTTCAAATCGTTAGTCCAGTTCATTTGTATCTTTTCATGGCCCGTCCGAACATCCATTCATCCGTCAACCCGTCTGTCTGTCTGTCTATTTCCCTTTCTGTCTGTTTCTCTTTATAACTAGTTTTCCATCTGTCTGTTTCTCTGTTTATCCTATTTTCCATATGTCTGTTTATCTGTTTATCTAATTTTCCTTTTGTCTGTTTCTCCGACTATTTAATTTTCTATCTGTCTGTGTCTCTGTTTTTCTCATTTCCATCTGTCTGTTTCTCTGGTTATCTAATGTTTAACCTGTCTGTTTCTCTGTTTATCTAATTTTTCATCTGCCTGTTTCTCTGTTTATCTCATTTTCCATCTGCATGTTTCTCTGTTCATCTAATTTTCCTTCTGCCTGTTTCTCTGTTCATCTAATTTTCCATCTGCGTGATTCTTTATCTAATTTTCCATCTGTTTGTTTCTCTGTTTATCTAATTTTCTATCTGTCTGTTTATCTTTTTCCATCTGCCTGTTTCTCTGTTTATCAAAATTTCTACCTGTCTGTTTCTCTGTTTATAAGATTTTTCCATCTGCCTGTTTCCCTGTTTATCTAATTTTCCAGTTGTCAGTTTCTATGTTTATCTAATTTTTCATTTGTCTGCTTCTCTAATATTCTCATTTTCCATCTGTCTGCTTCTCAGTTTATCTAATTTTCAATTTGTATGTTCAGAAAGCAATGGCAAACTACTGAATGAAAAAATTGCCTAGAAAAATCACAAACAGCCAATAAAAGCTGGGGTTGATTGCCACGTCCTGTAAAGGATAAGCAACTAACTTTATGTCTCTATATCATCATCTTCTATCCGCTTTGTTTTTTCTTTGTTTTCTCCTTGTCCTTCAATTGAAAGGTCACGTATCAAATACTGCCGTAGGGGAAGGAAGTGTTACAGGCCAATATATAAGGTTCAGCTTTATGAAGTGGGGGTTTCCTGTGCCTTCCTCGCTGCCTTTGCTTCCTCTAGGCAAAAGCAGAGCCATGTATCCATTTACATCTGGGGTAGACTGGCGTGTGACTGCTACGAGATTTTGGGGTACTGCTCATCTAATATACCTACTAACATAACTACTAAAACCATAACAACAATTACTACTATTACAACTAATGCTGCAGTGATTACTGCTACTTTTACTGTCGCTACAACAACTATCACTACAGCTGCTGCTGATACTATACGACTACTACTACTACTACTACTACTACTACTACTACTACTACTACTACTACTACTACTACTACTACTACTACTACCGTACTATTACTACTACGCGGTATTCTTCTTCCTTAATGTTTGTCGGGTTCAAGTATTTTGTCTATTTGTTGGAGTGATGATACAGGAACACTCAGTCTGTCAATCATGCTCAAGCAAACTGCGATGACGGTCCTATACACTTTATTTGACATCACATGTTAAACAGCAAGTGAGACCATTGAATAGATCAGGCAGATGAATGAAACAACTCTGGTATCTACACTCTGATACTAAACATTAATTTTTCCGCGTCCTATTCCAGCGATGGACATTCACAGTTTGAGTAATAATTTTTCCACAGCAAAATACACTGTCTTAATATTTCCGCGATCTCATATCAAATATCATACAGACGCTACACGCAGTCTGGACACCTCGAATGGCACACACAAAAGATTATAATCACACTTGTCATAAAACACATCTGGTTGACACACATGAGACCGTTGTAATCACGCATACGTCAGGCTTGACAACTTGCTCACGTATTCATTCTTACTAAGTGACGTCATGCATAACATGCGTTCAGTGGGAGTGCTACGTGGTACACATACAACATGAACAGATTAAATGAAGTTTTGTGCACTGCAAAGCAGCTACCAACAACGTTGGCAATGTTCATTGGTCACCGGCCATTTATGCTCTTCACTTTTTCTTTCAAATATTGTGGATCCAGGTTTTAAACTTTATGTTTTTAATTTCTAACGTGGCCTTAATCTTAAACCTCTCGTCTATCTGCTTTATGTATTCTTTCTTCGTCTGCTGACATTATTCATTGTTTTGTTTTCTGTGGGGAGGTCATCAACCTTTGCCCTTCAGTGGTTATCCTCCCGTTGGGAAATCACGGGAAATGAGAGAGCAGATGCTTTATCTAGAAGTGGCAGTAAAATGGTACAATTTAGCCACCTATTGCCCTATAGAGAAGCTAAAATCATAATCCACAACAAGTACAAAAATCAGTGGAAGGGGGAAGGTGCTGCATACAGCAGAGATGACCCAATCCACCAACTTCACAGACACCAACGGACCATCATATTCCACCTGAGAACTGGACACTGCAGATTACTAGGCCATCTCTATCGCCTCAGGATATCTCATACAAATGAATGTTCACGTGGAAGTGGAATCCAGACCCCCGTAACGCATTCTCCAAAACTGCCAAACCAATGATGACCCACGATATCTGAACTGGGACAAGGGGGTGCTGAGCTGAAGCAGAAGCTATGGGGCTGCCGCGCTGACCTGGAAACGACTGTGGACTTCGTCCTTGGAACAACCCTGCAGATTAAGCATGACTATAAACTAAACGCAGAAGTTTCTCTGCTTTAAAAAAAAAAGGCGAGGGACAGTCTAGACCAGGGTTTCTTAACCTATGGCCCACAGACAACTGAGTAGGGGTGTCTATGTGTGGATTCTAAGAGGTCCGTGGAGTCAAAACCTTTTTAGAATTTTATTTTCACTAAAATTTAATCGGAAAATTGTCATATAGTGTTGCATTTAGATAAATATAATCTTGTTACAGATTATTTTTGTATTTCTTTTTGGCTATATGTTTCTTTGTAATAAAACATATTATTTGTATGCAAAAATTTTAATTATGCGTCTATGTACATCTTTTCTACAAAGAGGCCCGAAGCCTTCTTCTTCTTCTTTGATCCATAACCGCCAACCGTCAAAGCAGTCAGCGGCCATCACGCCTGGTGGCGTCTTGTAGGGCAGCAACAAATTGATTCCACTTTGCTCGGTCGGCGGCCATCCTTCGTACAGTGCCCCAACTGTGGTTCATTCTTTGCATCTCAGCTTCCACAGTTCTCCGCCAAGTTGTTTTTGGTCGGCCTCTCTTTCGCTTTCCCTCGGGGGTCCATAGCATAGCTGTTCTTGCGATGGTATCAGGGTCCCTTCTGAGGACATGGCCAACCCAACTCCAGCGTCTGCCAGCTATGATGGTGTGCATGTCCTCCTGGTTACTCCGAATAAGTAGTTCTTGGTTGCTGATGGTGTTTGGCCAAAAGATTAGGAGTGTTTTCCTTAGGCAGATTGTGTGGAAGGAGGACAGTTTCGACATTTCCTTCTCTGTTACTCTCCAACATTCCGCACCATAGAGAAGCACAGAAAGTACGCAGCTCTCATACAGTCTTAATTTGGTGTTTGTGCTGTACTGGGAAGACTTCCAAATGTTGTTGAGAATAGCAAAGGCTGTTCTCGCTTTATTCATTCTGTTGTTAATGTCCTTGCTTGTTCCGCCGTCAGGTGTTACTATGCTTCCTAGGTAAGTAAATGTGTCTGTCTGTTCTAACTTCTGGTTCCTTACTGTCCATTTATTGCTGTTTCCGTAACGTGTGTGATTTTTTACACAGACAGGGGTCCGAAGCCTTCACCGGACAATAAAAGGGTCCGTAGCCTTTACGGGCAATCAAAGGGTTAGTTGCCTTTACCGACAATCAATGGGTTCGTATCCTTCACTGGACAATCAAAGGGTCAGTATCCTTCCCCGGACAATCAAAGGGTCCGTGGCCCTAACAGACAATCAAATGGACCGTATTTTTCACCGGACAATCAAAGGGTCCGTAGCCTTCACCGGACAATAAAAAAGGGTCCGCAACATTCACGGACAAAGGGTCCGTAGCCTTCATCGGACAATAAAAAAGGGTCCGTAAGATTCACGGACAAAGGGTCCATAGCCTTCACCGGACAATAAAAAAGGGTCCGCAACATTCACAGACAAAGGGTCCGTAGCCTTCATCGGACAATAAAAAAGGGTCCGTAACATTCACGGACAAAGGGTCCGTAGCCTTCATCGGACAATAAAAAAGGGTCCGTAACATTCACGGACAAAGGGTCCGTAGCCTTCATCGGACAATAAAAAAGGGTCCGTAACATTCACGGACAAAGGGTCCGTAGCCTTCACCGGACAATAAAAAAGGGTCCGTAACATTCACGGACAAAGGGTCCGTAGCCTTCACCTGACAATCTAAGGGCCCGTAGCCTTCACCGAACAATAAAAAGGGTCCGTAGCCTTCACGACACAAAAGGGTCCGTAGCATTCACCGGACAATCTAAGAGGTCCACGGCACAAGAAAGGTTAAGAAGCCCTGGTCTAGACACCATCTTGATACTCGTAAATTCTGTCCTTAACGATCAGAGATGTGTCACTTTCCACTTCAGCCAGCCCCATCTTTTCCAAACCCCAGGAGGACAGTTTTTTTCTCCCTCTTAAGGAGTTGTTCATTACACTTTCTCCCCTCGAAAATGATCTCCGCTCACAAGTGTATGTCACTTAGCGCCATAGGTCAAAGCTCAGTATTTCTCAACCCGTGTCGTCTAGGTCACCAGGAGTTGGCATGAGGTCCCTAATGGGTCTAAGCACATCTATTATTGCTTCCGATATGACGTTGCATCATATAAATCTGTCAATATTTTGTCGTTGTTTGTTTATTTGTTTGGGTTTTTTTTTTTTTTTTTGGGGGGGGGAGTGATGGTAAACTTCAGATGACATGATTTATTGGGAAGTCCACAAACTTTCTCGCACTTTTTACAAGGCATCTGCATATAATAAAAGGTGAGAACCACTACCATAACTGATTTTCTAGTTCAACTATCACAATCATCATCCTTTCATGATGGCCCACAACAGGAGAACGTGGCATTTGTTCGCTGAAGGCCTATACCCAAGGAGCCAAATGGTGTTTATTGTGAATCATTTTTTTTCCTTTTCGCGCCCAATGGAGCATGGAGCACACCACTGCAGCTGGCCCCCTTGCAGGAAGCCTGCACAAAGCATTCACATGTTCTTGCGGCAGTGGTTTCATGTAACAATTTGTTTTACATAGTGAGATTGCCAGCCCCATTCACAACCTCATAATTAGTCGTCGTGTATGACGTGCGGGAGTGAACAGAAGTCTTATTTATTATTTATCTCGTCAGAAATCCCTCGAACTGCTCGGGACTAGTTTAACTAAGGTGTCGACTAATGAGTCTTTGTCTAGGGACAATAATTGTGTGCTCCTAACCAGTACTGATATCTTAAAACTAGTTTTTAGCTGTTTACTCTATTCGAAAATTGAAATGATGTTGATAATGATGATGATAAGGATAATGATGATAAGGATAATGATGATAATTTTGGGATGGTGGTGGTGGTGGAGTTGGGATGGTGGTGGTGGTGGAGTTGGGATGGTGGTTGGATTGATGATGATGATATGATGGTGGGGATAATGATGATGGTGGTGGTGGTGCGGCGGTGGTGATGGTGGTGGTGGTGGTGGCGGTGGTGATGGTGGTGGTAAGAGTCATACAAACACTATGTGGAGTATATGTTGCACCACTCGTCTGAAACATACAGAGCACAGACGATGTGGAGTTGCGTGCTCTATTCAGGAAAAAAAATTCCAAAAGTAGGTTATTGTCGTTTGAAGATCACCATAATTAATTCATGTTTCTTTGCACTCCTGACGGAGAATAGAACCACTACTGCAGCTGGTCCACTTGCAGGAAACCTGCACAAAAGCAGTCACGTGATCTTGCAGTGGTTGTCTTTCTGGCAATTTGTTTTACATGTTTGAACATCATCATCATCATCAGCTGCCATCTCCACAACGAAGGTTGGCTGTAATGGATCTCCAATGTCTTCTGTCTCTTGTCTTGGTGGTGCACTCTGATAGACTCTTTCCTGTCCATCTCTTGATGTTATCTTCCCACTTATAGCGCTGTCTTCCCCTTGCACGTTTGCCTTCAACTCTCCCTTCTGTTACGGTCTTCTGCAAGGTGTTATGCCTTTTTACATATAACCTCTTTAATAGATGGATATGAAGGGGAACTGTGATATGACGTGGAGTACAGTGAAAAAAAATCGAAAAAGTACAGCAGTTCCCCCTCATTTTCCTCGAATTAATATACATTGTTTTTACTACACCATCTCTCCATTATCTCGTGTCTCGACATATCCTGCCTATCCCTCGGCTCCTATCCTATCTCCCCTTTTTCCTCAATGCATGTGTCCTATCTAGCCCTCACTTTCCTACCTTTCCCTGACGAAGGCTTTGTGGCCGCAACGTTGGCTATTTTCTTTGTCTTTCGTCCTCGTAATTCGAATCACCTTTTTTCGATTTTTTTTCATACCCATCCATCGTACTCCACGTATTACCGCAGTTCTCCTGATTTTCCTCAACCTCTTTAATAGCACGTGGAAGACGCTAGTGATGGATAACACACACATTATGGAAAACCCGTGTTAGCATTAAACTGTTGGCTTTGTTGTGGAATACAGGGAAAAGACAAAGATTATGAGAATAAATGCAAGAAATGATAACAAGGTTGAACTTGAAGAAACAACACTAAAAGATGTAGAATTGTACACATATCTTGGTAGTAATGTAGACAAAGTTGGAGGGACAGATAATGATATCAAAATAAGAATACAAAAAGCAAGAGGCGCTTTCATTGCATTGGGAAACATATGGAGGTCAAGAGAAATCAAGTCCAACACGAAAATAAGAATCTTCAACTCAACTGTGGTCAGTCCTATTGTATGGCTCTGAGACATGGAGAGCAACAAAAACAACAACCAAAAAGCTACAGACTTTTATAAACGGGTGCTTGCGTAGAATAGAAGGACTGAAATGGTATGACAAAGTCACAAATGTGGAATTGATGACAAGAACTAGACAAGTTCCAGTGGAACAAGAGCTGAGAAGAAGACGCTGGCGATGGATAGGACACACATTGAGGAAACCTGTTGATAGCATTACAAGGCAGTCCTTGTTCTGGAATCCACAGGGAAAGAGAGGAGAGGTAGACAAAAAAACACATGGAGACAGGAAGACTTGGCATGTGTTTGTTGAAGGCCTATGCTCCTCGGGGAGCTAAAGGGTATTGATTGATTGATTGATTTGTTCTGGAATCCGCAAGATAAGAGAGGTAGAAGGAAACCAAAACCACACAGATGGAGAAGAGAGCTGGAGCCAGAAAAGGAATAATGAGACATGAAAAAAACCTTGAGAGGATGGTATGGGACAGGAGGACCATCATCATCATCATCATCATCATCATCATCATCATCATCACAATCATTTTTTTTTTCTATAATAGAAGTTTTGCCTCAATTTGACGATGCTTGTTCTGTTCAACTTAGACATAAGGTCCGCCGGTTATATTAGGGTACATTTCCAAATATTAAAAGACCCTGTGTGATGGAATTTTTAAAGAGTAGTACTATCAGTCCCATAAAACGTTGTCATTGGGACATCGCAGTCGATAAAAGCGTGACAATTATTATAGTTGCGGCTTTTGTGTGTTGGCTTAAGATTGTTTAATACCGAGATAGGCAGATTTTCTCTGACTCAGTCCTTTCATTATGCATGGTTAAGATTCTTGGACGTAATTGCTTGCCTTCCTATTCGAATGTACATTTCCGATAAGCTTGCGTCGGCCCACATATTTTATCCTACATGTGGATATCAAAAATCGATTTTTAAGCTGTTGAATACTGATGTTCTGACTTCTGTAGTAATACGATTATGATCAAGTGGGTTTAAGATACTGGTTTGCTCTTGCAGTCCTTGAATACTATGACTGTTATCTGACCACCCCATTTGGTCAGGCAGTCAGTATTTTGTTTAAAATAAAGCGTAACCTGTTTTCATACTAGCGTGTCAGACATTGCTAGAACTTGAATGATTCAATAAATAACCTAGCTCCCCACGAAGCAGAGGCCTTCAATAAACCCAGGCCAAATCCCCACCTGTCGAGTGCCATCAGCTCAAGTCCCACCTGTCACGTGCCATCAGCTCAAGTCCACCTGTCACGTGCCATCAGCTCAAGTCCACCTGTCGAGTGCCATCAGCTCAAGTCCACCTGTCGAGTGCCATCAGCTCAAGTCCACCTGTCACGTGCCATCAGCTCAAGTCCACCTGTCGAGTGCCATCAGCTCAAGTCCACCTGTCGAGTGCCATCAGCTCAAGTCCACCTGTCGAGTGCCATCAGCTCAAGTCCACCTGTCGAGTGCCATCAGCTCAAGTCCACCTGTCGAGTGCCATCAGCTCAAGTCCACCAGTCGAGTGCCATCAGCTGAAGTCCACCTGTCGAGTGCCATCAGCTCAAGTCCACCTGTCACGTGCCATCAGCTCAAGTCCACCTGTCGAGTGCCATCAGCTCAAGTCCACCTGTCACGTGCCATCAGCTCAAGTCCACCTGTCGAGTGCCATCAGCTCAAGTCCACCTGTCGAGTGCCATCAGCTCAAGTCCACCTGTCGAGTGCCATCAGCTCAAGTCCACCTGTCGAGTGCCATCAGCTCAAGTCCACCTGTCGCGTGCCATCAGCTCAAGTCCCACCTGTCACGTGCCATCAGCTCAAGTCCACCTGTCACGTGCCATCAGCTCAAGTCCACCTGTCACGTGCCATCAGCTCAAGTCCACCTGTCACGTGCCATCAGCTCAAGTCCACCTGTCGAGTGCCATCAGCTCAAGTCCACCTGTCACGTGGCATCAGCTAAGGCTCTGTCCATGTCTTCCTCATCATGTTCATTTATGTCACTATTTCTCTTCTCTATTTATTTGGTAAACCTCTGACTCAGTTACCTTGAGTAGTCCAGAGCAAGAACTGCCTTGTAACGTTATCAACAGGTTTCCTGAATGTGTGTCTTATCCAACGCCAGGTCCTCTTCTGATCTCTTGTTCCACTAGTGCTTGTCTGGCTCTTGTCAGTAGTTCCACGTTAATGACCTGTTTTGCACAATTTCAATTCTTATATTCTACGAAAACAAATATTCATAAAAGTATGTAGCTTTTTGGTTGTTGTTTTTGTTGTTCTCCAAATTTTAGAGCCATACAATCAGACTGACTTGACATTTCAGTCGAAGATTCTAACTTTATGCGTTGGGTCTTGATTTCTCAGCTTGAATAATTGCACAACAAATATGTCTATCAAGCGCCATCTAAACACCGTCAATGCCGGCGTGTCCTGAACTATTTTTCCAGATGATCGAACTCCTTTCTCGCTTTGCTCTCGATTTACAAGAATAAGAATGTCAAGTATTTTTTTCTGTTTTCTCAATTCGTTTTCGACCTTTTCTATGTCTGAGAATGTTTCCTGTTCAAATGAGTGGTAAATGCAGCAAAATAACGCATTTCCATCTTGCTTCTCGTTTGCATTCATTGAAATTTTCCAGATGATTTCAGCTCAGCATATGCTGTATGAGATTACGATTAGTAAAGTGGTTAGAGCGCTGACCTCTCGCGGAAAAGACGCAGGGTTCGAAATACTGTGGCGTCACGCTCCAGTTTACCTAGATGTAAATGAGTACCTGGCTCTGCTCTTGAGTTAAGAAGGAAAAGACAGCAAGGAAGGGACGGGAACTGGTCACCCCACCTTTCGATGCTGGACCTAGTGTAGTGAAGTTTTTAACACTGTGACAAGTCATATATGCTGTCGTTACATTTTCCTGTGACATACTTCAACCCTCTCCTGTGCCCTTCTTTCCCTTCCTTCTCACCCACTCCTTATCGTAACTTTTCGCTTTCATCGACCAAGTTTATCTTTTCAACTAAACAGGATGACCCAGGTACTTTACCAACCCGAAGTCTGCCTGACCTGTTTATTTTTCTTTGTGATTATCGGAGTCTATCGAGACGGGAGACAAAGCAACATTTACATCTGTTTTTGTTCGTTGCGAAGTTGTTTGCCTACTGAGCAGATTATTGCCTGTCAAATTACGTAACAAACTTCCGGCCAGACGGAAAAGTGTTTGATAGTTTAAAACAGCTGGCAAATGGTGACAAACACCTGTGGAATGAGTTTGACATCTGAACTACAAACGGCATTTTTAGATAACGTATTAGTATGCAAACATGACTTGCCCCAAACACACGGCCTGTCTTCACATTTATGTCTTGACACGACTAGCTAGAAAGGTCGGACAAACAGGATTGTGGAAAGAAAAACATCTTTACATTGGTGCAAGAGGACTGATAAGACACCTCCGATGACTTTGTTGTAATAAACGACTATGAGAAAGTAACACCGTGGTAGAGATTTACAAGGCGTAATAATTAGGATAGATCGATGATGTAGCGATTTTGGTAAACACAACAAGTAACACGGAAGTGGCAAGACCTTATGTGGTCATGGAGTATGTTCAGATGAGTTTGAAAATAGCATGTAAGGGTACCTTATGTTATCATGTAGTAATGTTCACATGAGCGTTGGGGAAACCATACCAAAATCAGACGCCTTGCTTGTGGTTGGTTTGATAATGGAATGCTGAACTAAACTATTTATGATTGAATATTTCTCCTACGGAACCTTATAGTAAGCCATGTGTAGGAAGAAAAAATTTGCTTATAACCTAGAGCATTGTAAGACTTACGCACTGACTTCTATCTTAGTCAAGGAGAGATCATAGAAAGCCAGGATAATCAGTAATATTAAGATCACAGTACAGGACATGCCATAGTACTGAAAGGGAATTCTAACATTAGAAAGGAGTACCTCCAGAGTTATCACTTAGCGGCCTAAGTTCTAAGATCATACTTCAAGTGCACTCAGTTAGGCACCTAACCCACATGAAGGTGCATGGCATATTAAACAGTTGGCCGGCATATTATGGCCGTTTTCTATGCATCAAGGCAGGATATAATTCTTAACCCAAATCTATTGGGGTAAGTTGTAACGTGTATATTTTATCATTTTATATTTGACATGTATAAATTGCTTGTGGATGTACAGTTGCACATGGTGCTGGCAACCTCATCATTTAAAATAACTTAAACTACCACTGCAAGAGCTGGTGACTGCTCAATGCGGGTTTTCTCTCAAGCAACCAACAGCAGAGGCTGTCCCAGACCCCATAGAGAGCAGGGAGTGAATGATGATATCAAGGTGTATATATTCATTATGCCAACATTTTAGTAAGTTTAATGTGTATATTTATATGTACAACGTTTCATTTGTCGTGTTCCGCTGTCCAAACATACTTTCATTTGACTCGATGGGTCCAGAGTTAATGCTCAGGGAGAGGGACAAAATTCTGAGGAAGATGAAATGTTGGATGGAAGCCGAGGTCATCTGATGTTTATATCAGGAGACCCGATACTTAGAAAAGACCTTTGTCTCCTTTCAGTTTTTGGTTCTAGTTGACAGAAATCAACGTTAGACACCGAAAACAGACTTATTTTGAGTACACGTGACGAAGCTATCTGAGTAGTAACCCCGGGCGTATTGCAAGAAACGTGCTACTGCCAAACTATCCAACTCCTGAAAAGAATGAATAGTCCAAACACCTCTGGGGACCAACAGTGACGGAACCAGACTCCAACAGACCCCACACTGCTATTAAGTACAAAACTAGCACCGCGACTGGACAATTTTTTTTTACCTTACCCACCTACAACTATGATCTTCCAGGAAAGAAACATTTAAACTGTTTTGTTTTGATAAAACACCTTTTTTTTAACCTTGTTAACCAATAATTGATTGTTAAACCTGTTTATATGTAAATTTAATCTAAAGTTGAAATAATCACTGCGTGAATTTTATGTCTGCACTCGTATGACTCGTTTTGTTTTCGAAATACATAACCATAGAGACCTACTAAATTAATATTTCGCTGAATCACCTTCAACTGAAGGCTCAGAAAATACGAGTTGAAACTTTTCCTCACAGAAGGAGCGGAAAATAATAAGTTTATAACGGCTTACATGATCTCAGTTGTTGTAACTGCAATTCTGTAAAATTCCTGTGAGGCTAACTGAAATAGAAGCATCATTATTCTGTTGATATCTCTGTCAAGAGTAATCTTGAGCGAAGGTTGACACCTTTGAAGAACCTCATCTTTTACTCGGCTTTTGGCCATTATTAAACCACCTGTAGAGCAGGGGGAACAGCCCCTGCGACACTCCCCTACGGCAGGATCTGCTATCGGACTCTCTTTATATACTGTATATGGGTGCACCTTCCGGGAATCTCTTTATGTACTGTATATGGGTGCACCTTCCGGGAATCTCTTTATATACTGTATATGGGTGCTCCTTCCGGGAATCTCTTTTTATACTGTATATGGGTGCACCTACCGGGAATCTCTTTACAAACTGTATATGGGTGCACCTACCGGGAATCTCTTTATATTTTGTATATGGGTGCACCTACCGGGAATCTTTTTATATACTCTCTTGCTGCGTCTTCGGTCCCGCTGAAACATATGAAAACTTAATGAACAATTTGAAGCACGAGGGCAAGGAACGAACCTTTATTCTGAAATAATTGAGAACTGGGCACGCAGGCCCGTCTTACATCTTGTCCGGGACCCAAAGATGCAGCAATAGAGAATGCAGTCAGCGACCCATAGCTTGACTGCTTGCGTCAGGGTCAGCAAACCAGAGCTGACCAAGACCCTACTCCACCTCCATGTGGTGGTCCTGGAAACAGGCTGCATCACTGCAGCGTGGCTGAGAGAGTAGGGATCGAAGAGGGAAGGCAAACCCGGTCCCAAAAAATGCCTAATTGAAGTCGGATGTGTCGGCCGAAAGGCGCAGATATCGAAGCTCCGGTGTAAACAGACACAACGCAACCAACGTCCTTTTCAGGACGAACGAGGAAGAAGAAGAAGAACATCTTGTCCTTTGTCGTTCATGAGTTGGTAAAGTGATTGAAATTTATAACGGACTCTGATTCCACTCCACTCCCCCAAGTTTGTAACATATTTTATTAATTGTGTGTCGTGTGTAGTTCCCGGGGGTCTCAGAAGTGACTAATAAATAATAGGATTACTGCACGCTCAGGCATGTCGTACGTGGCAACTAATATGAAGTTGTGCATGTGGCTGGGGAAACCTCATCATGTCAAACAAATGACCACATAAACCATCAATGCAAGAGGACAGGAATGCTTTAGTGAAAACGTGCTACAAGGACGCCAGCTGCAGTGCTAGTTCATAGTCTGCAATGAGCTAAAATGAAAATAATGATGGTGGTTGTGGTGGTGATGATGATGTGCTGATGATGTATGGCGACAAAATTCGAAAACAGGAAAGGAACAATGAAACAATGTAGAACCGGATGAAGTCGGAAAGAAAATTAATAGGCGGCACGAAAATTCAATTCTGTGAGGACAACCAATTAATTATATATTCAATACATTCTATAAGCTAGACGTGAGACAAATATATGCATTAAAACTCAAGGAGATAGACGAGTAGATATCGGAACAGATTCACTCTATTATGATTGCAAATGCAAGAAGACATATAAATAATGTATGTACCAAAAAAGTCACGCAAAAAGCGATATAACTCAGAATATAAAGCGCCGGTGCTAACAGCTACGCTTCTTTTTTTTTTTTTTTACGTTTATATAACTCAAGAACTTTTAAAGCTTCTATGTAGCTTACGTGCTCTTAAAGGTAGAAAATAAAATTTTGTTAACTCATGGTAACTGCTAGTGTTCCGAAACTGACGTTGTATAGTAAAGTGCATTTAGAGAAGTCGATATTTAAAAAATCAGATCTATCCACATTCGATATTCGTAAAAAAGCAAACAATGGCGGGAAACATTTGTTTTTCAAAACTTCTTTTGTTGTTGTTTAACTAAGGCTACTGAGCTTTTTGCACTTTTGTAGCCAATACCAAGATGAAGACTCCTTGGTATTATCTACACTGTACTGTAGATCTCGGCTTTTCCTGTGGCTTTTCTGCCACTCTGAAATGTTCTGAGTTGAAGTCATGAGCTACAGTTTCCCCAGCATAGCTGGCAATTAACGGATCTTCACATCTGGTCCCAAGCTAGGTAGAGAAAGCATGTGGAATACCGTGCATTCCCCGCCATCCAAGGGGGCTCTCCAAATACGCAGAGCTAAAATACTGTGCTCTGGTTCTAGGCACACCCAAGGAAAAGTCATGCCCTTCACAGAGCCTCTTCTCAGCTCCCCCTGCCCATCATGGGGTCCATAGTGATGTCCTCCTGCATGCAAACAACCAGCTAAAAGCCAGCATTACGTCTGGGGCTCAAGTGACTCCTCCAAGCGTAGTGTGCAATGCTGGGTTCTTAACATGTTTCACCACAGGGGGAATCACCGAAAGTGTGTGGAGGATTTCAAGAGTCAATGAGGATCTAATTAGCCTCACAGACAGGTTCACTTTCACGTCTGAATACTCAGCAGCATTCTCCTTAGCTGGTGGTCATATAAGATGACTCCAGATATGCCTCCGTGCATTCAAAACTTCTATCTCTTTAAATATACTTCATCTTAATTGGATTCTTTTCGGAAAACTCGTCACTTTACTACATGAAACTATTATTATTTTCCGAAAACTTTGTCACAGAAAATTGGGTCGATCTTTTCTCCTCTCCGGTAGCATTTAGTTACATTATTTGAGTGGACTAAATTACGTGCTTTTCTGTGGTCGGAACATTTCTTTCCCTGTTATCAAGCAGATATTTAGTACTTTCAAATCATCTCACACATCTCTCAGTGATAAGTCGTCATGTCTGTTTGTTTACCCGTTCATCCCAGCTGGAAAAGGAGACGGATGAGATAATATTAACCGACAATCACGTTGGAAAATTTCGGGTGTGCCCGACATCAGGCTATGGATTAGCACTAAAATCACCCAGCGAATTTGTTTAATCGCTGATACGACTGATATGCCTTCTGCGTCCAGATGGGTAAACAAAGAATTTTGTTTGCACAAGCGACGGGTAGTTAGATTACTCGCCTGCGCCCCACATTTCTGGACAGACAAGAAGGACATAATCGTTTCCGGTATACCTTGTTGTGGCAGATTATGATAATTGATTTCATATATCTATTTTCTTTATCTTCATTTGTCTTTTTACCTAGCTTCGCCTACGCCTGTTGGGTTAACTTAAACCTCCTATTACTCAGAATAGATCTGTCTCTCTTTCTCATTTAGCACGCATTTAATGCTGGTCGCTATATTTCTTTGATGAGAGTCTACCAGAGACCTATTAGCTAACGTGAGCTGTAATTGTAACACCAGCGCCAGAGATCTAATCGTTGTAGAGATCAGACAGAGACCAGATTTGAATAAATTTAAGTAGATCCCGGGAACCAAGTGAGAAATCTTTATTACCTTTCCCTGAACCCGCTCGCTAGAAAGTAATTAAACACGGCGAATCGGAAGATCTAAAGACATTGCTCGCTGAATACGAGCAGAGAGACGAAGGAAACTCACACTGATTAGCGCAATGCCGATGTCTGATCGAAGCGAGAACGAAGATCCTGGGTGTTCGGCTTTGAATTACGTACAAGCTGAAAAATGAACGTAGAATGTACCGTAGGTGAGAACATCTGGTAGGTCTGGTTTTCGGGGGGGGGATAATTAACTATCTCCTTTCATCTTTTAATATATATACCACATAATCTAACTCAAGTCATCCAGAACCTCACAGATTTCTCTAGACAAACTAGCTTCGATTCTAGAATAACTTGTATGAGTGAATTTCTTAGTAGTCGTTGGAGAATAGCCTCAGTTGTTCGGTGTTGAGGTAAATACTATACTAGTAGTATGCGTGATTTAATCTTTTAAATCGTCAATTATATTTTACTAGTTATTTTCTGTGCAGAGTGATTTACTAAGTTAGGTCCGTTATATTATTTCTCTAAGTTTTACTGTGTTACAGCGGATAGCAGAACAGATAATAATTTCTAAATAAACTCTTCCAGTCATGAATAAATTTTATTAACTGCTAGTAACCATTCAGTGAATATTTTAACCAACTAGTAAATGCACTGATTCATCATGAGTATTGACGAAATATGTATTTATTACTAAAATCATGATGATTGATTCTTTTTTTAATGACTAGAATTTATTTCACGGAAGTTTTTTTAAACGATGAGACTAGCTCTAAGCTTATAGTTTCTAATTTAAGTTAAATAACCGAAGTGGATAATATCTTCTATGTTACGTGGGGTAAGGATAGGATTGTGAATTATACTATATTCTGTTAAGTATTTGTATTTTCTTCCTATACAGTATTTGGGTCAAACCCTAAACCTTACCAGTGGCTTCCATTCCATATGAAACTGGAAATAAACTTTATCAAAGAACATTCTGATATAATATCGGGTTTTTTCAAGGTGACTTGCCTAGTCTCGTGGTACACCCAGAGAGAGAGACGTACCAACCCAAATAATATTAAGAATAAATGATAACTGGACTTGTAGAATATCCAGATTTCTTTTCCAAATTTTTCATAAACATTCAGCCTGTTGTGGCTACCAAACCTAACATTTACATTACCTGTATAACGACCCCGTGTTGTGAAGATGATCGATCCTGGACCGATTGTTTACCTGACATTTGATGTAACTATTGAAGATTCCAAGCTAACGTACACTGTGACATTTAGATCTCTTAATTATTTTACTACCTGGACAAAAGTTGAAGTGACCTTTATCAGCATCCTACTTACAAGAGTAAATCAAGCGTTTCCCAACATTTGATTAATTAGTCGTTGGAGAAACTGGGGCTTGATTCGCCAAACAACCAACCGTGGATGGGCTGTGGGTGCCATTTACAATTGTTCCAGATGTGGTGAAAGCACCTTTGTAGGTAAGAGAGACTGAATTTGTGATCACATGTTTGTCAGAGCGAGAGAAAGCGTGGGAAGAATAATTCTATTTGGATATAACCCATGTACTGATTTTGTATTTGCTTATGCAAGTTTTGCTAAAGCGACTCCTCTATTTCACTTCAGAATAGATTAACTTATAACTCTGTTCTTTACTGTAGAGGGAATTTCAGACCAAAGCGTAAAAACCTTTGACTCTTTCGGGGGTTAATAACTTTACTCTAACGGGATATTGTCTCAACAGAGGGAGGGAGGATTAAACCTATGAGTCTAACTCTGTAATTAACTCATTAACCTATGTTCATTGTATTTGATTTTGATATTCAAAGATATTGTTGTGTTGTATTCTTTATGATAAATAAAATTTACATAAACTTTATTTACGTGTGTCGGTCATCTTGTCCCAAAAGACCCCAATTCCATAGATATAGTTTTCACGTCTGTGCGTCTAAGTGTCGTCACGTATCTGTGTGTGTGTGTGTATGTGAGTGGGTGAATATATCAATATATATTTATAGGAAGGTCTGTCTGATCTAAGAATCTCAGTCGTAGCCGATATGCTGGATAGATTATCTTTCTAATCCAGTGACAGATTTTTACCTTTCACCATTTCACTTGTGAAAAATCTATTTCTTTACCTGATCTCTCACTGAGCTATCACCTGTTCTAGTCCTATTCAGGCTGGGCCAAAATTGATCTTAATTACCTATCAAAAATATACGACACTTGTGACAAAGACATTACTTTTAATGAAAGTAAGATATTGTATTGGAGAAAACATTGCCGAAAGAGGATCGGATATTTTCATTCTATATTTGGGAGACATGACCTTTGCAGTAACGCGCAGAAATTTCCATGTAGAAATAATTTCAATTACCCCACAAAACACGCATGTTTGAAACAATTGGCAGACATTCGGAATGAAGGCACAACACCCCTTCCGATTGGAGCCCTGCTTAACATGGTAACAATCAAATGCGGAGGAAGACAGGCAATATAACCTGACACTTTAGCCGGTTAAAGCACTGTGAAAATTCACTCGCGCCAAGAAGACAAACAGACCTTGCCAGAGTAATGACTAAAATCAGCTTCCATTTATCGGACCGGAATTTGTTGGAGCATCTTGAGGACTTAAGAGCCCAGGAAAACTCTACCATTGTTAGCAAGGAAAACCGGACTCTGAGGAATGTGAAACACGGAGTCAAAGTGGGAACTTATTGTTAAAGTAACAACACCCCAGACCAAGTGTAAGAGGCCTCTACAGGTGCCTTTATTTCTCTGAGCCAGCAGTCTGTGAGCCTAAAGATTGGCATAAGTTGTACATTTTGAATTCTATATGTTTTCATTATTAACATGTGAACTAATACGTATATATTGACATGTGAAGATTGATATGTAAAAATTGCTAGTGAATGTCCAAGTCATTTCAGGCTGGCAACCTCAGCATATAGAATGATGATTTCATGAACCACTACTGCCAGGGCTGGTGACTGCTTTCTTGTGTGTTTCTTATAAAGAACCAAAAGCAGAGGTAGTCGCAAGTTCCATATGGAGCAGGGAGGGAATGATGAAAGAAATGATGTACATACTTGTTATATTACTAACCTTTCAAGCAGTGTAAATGTAAAAAATTCACTCTAAATGAAATGAAAGTTTCAACCTTTTCAACCAGTGTAAATGTAAAACATATTCACTCTAAATGTAATGAAAGTTTACAACCTTTTCAGCTGATGCAAATGTAAACATATTCAAACTATATTGTTAACATTTTCAACTAGAGTTAAATATAAAACTATTAATTTTAAATGTAAACATAGTTTTCGCCAACTGGGATTAAGATTAATTCTCAGAGAGGGTAAAAGTTCTGAGATAGATGGGATGGTGGAATAGAAGGATTGGGACACATAAGTATGTGTCGGGAAACTCAGTACTGAGAGGGTATTTGTTTCTCTTCTTTTGCCATACAAGTTGGTGGTACCAGTTGAGGGTACTATTTCTGGAACAAGTGAGGGTATAAGTGGCCTGAAGACGACGCTAGACCCCATCATCAGACGGGTCTTAGAGACGCGGGACCAGCTTTGCAGTTAATCCCTGATTCTACTTGGAACGTGCTGCAACTCTTAATCTTGAACACGAACGTGAGCAATCCAGTCATCTATCTGCGAAGAACTAAAACACCAGCGGGAGCAGAAACCCTAACAGCAAAGTGTACACATAAAAGCTGCCAAGTGCCTTTATATTATTCCCCTTTAACATCATATGATGATGACTAATTTTTGTTAAAGAATATTCAATATTTAATAACTGTTAAAACCTATGTGATTATTAAATTTGTTATTTATATCTATCCAAATTTAAAGTTGATTTAATTATTTCTCAGACAATTACTTAAATACACTTAGAGCTACTAAATAATAAAAAGAGGAATATCGCTGAATTAACTCAGCTGGGGGCTTGTACGAGCTAAAATTATATTACCTAATCCTTCACAAATGTTGACGGCAGATACTAGAGTTAACGTGCTCAGCCAATGCAGCATTGTTCTTGCTTTCTGAATATCTTGTGGATACTCCCTTGAGGTAGAAGCATCATTATCCTTCTACCTACAACTATGCCAAGAGTGATCTTGTGAGTTTTGGCCATTGTTGGACCACTATACCAATATACGCGTAGTAATGCAGTATGATAATAATAATCGTTATTCCATGAACACATGACAATGCTGGAATTGTCAAGCTGCCGAATGTATAATCAGGCACTCGGAACATGTTATGACAGAGTAACCATTGTCAGTGACCCTATGTGCTCTGCTGGGAGACATTGATGTTAATCCACGCATTGACAGAAGTCAAGAGCTTCATGAGCAACTAGGTCGATGTTGGAGGCATGTTCATTATGAATGCGACATCTGATGTCCCCGTTTAGTGTCATTCATTATAAGTACACTGTTTTTATTGCCTTGCAAAAGTAACTTAGATTTCATGGTCCCGGGAAAAACCCAAAGGTCTTCCCGACTTCCGGGAATTTTAAAGTCGGGAAAAATCAGAAAAACTATACTTGACAGACCTAAGACTGGATACTGCCGTTGAGAAGTGTTATTAATTCTAGGGATCTCTCAACAGTAAAAGGTAAACCATGTAAAAACTGAATATTAAGAAGTTAGTTACCCAAAGGCCAAGCAAGCAAACGTCATGTTGAATTTAATATTGGTCCTGATAGCGCCCCCTTCAGCGATAAATATTATACTGATGGAAGAACCATCATTACAAAAAAATAAAAAAACCAAACACGGGGAAGCGAATTGGAGATATAAATGATGAGAAAGAAATGGAAAAACATTGAGCTGATGACACGAGACAGGAGAACGTAGCACACTTCTGTGCCTAATTATACATTCCGTAGTTTGAAAATTCCAGCATTGTCATGTATAAATGGAATAACTTACTTACTTAGTCGTTCCTCTTCTACCGTGAGGTGTAGAGGTTTGGAAGAGAGAGCGCCAGACTATTCTATCAGCTGTCTTCTTCCTGGCCTGGTTCCATTCTAGTCCTCGGTCCTTCAAAGATTGTCTAATGTTGGCCTCCCAGCGGACTCTGGGTCGTCCTGGAGGTCTGGATCCCTGGCTCTTTGTTTTACATTTTGTCGTGGTAGCCTCATCTATCTCCCATCATCTTAGACATGGCCAAAAATTTAGTTGGGAAAGTTCATTTGCAGTCGCAGCAAGGCGCTGGTAATTTAGCCTTGACGTATCGTTTTTTGCGGTACGCAGTCTCTAAACCACTCATTGTCCGATTATTATTATTATGTGCCATGTTCAAATATTGTAAATACATTATGTTCTACATGAAGATATTTATTTTTACCATCCCCTAATTTAGAAGCGGACTAAACAACAACTTATACAGTTGTGCAAGTCCAGCGGGACCTTGTTTTACATTTTATCTTCAGCTCACACTATCGCCGTCATCATCCTTATCATCATCAAAAATTTAAAAAGCATGGTTGCAGTCGCACAAGGCGCTGTAATTTAGAGGACTCGTTTTTTGGCAAGGCGTACGCAGTTCAACCACTCATTGTCCGTCGGTTATATTAGGGCGCATGTTCAAATATAAAAGACATTGTGGTCTAATGATAATATTTATTTTTAAAATATAATTTAGAAGCGCCAACAACTTCCACTTATACAGTTGTGCAGGGCGCAGCGGGACATTTAAAAATAATAATGGCAAAGGGCGCAAAATGGTAACTTAGTCTAGTGTGTCATATACATAAAAGCCGGCCTTGCTCACGAGGTTTGAGCTTTCTAAAAGACCTGTCTTGTAATGCTATCGGCAGGTTTTCTCATTGCGTGTCATCTCCGCAGCGAGCGACACGTCTCATCTCTTGTTCCATTGGGACTTGTCTAGTTCTTGTCAATGTAGAACTGATGACAAGAACCAGACAAGTGCCAGTAGAACAAGAGATGAGAAGAAGACAATCAAAATGGATAGGACACACACTGGGGAAACCTGCTGATAGCGTTACAAGGCAGTCTTTGAGGAAACCTGCTGATAGCATTACAAGGCAGTCTTTGAGGAAACCTGTTGATAGCGTTACAAGGCAGTCTTTGAGGAAACCTGCTGATAGCGTTACAAGGCAGTCTTAGAGGAAACCTGCTGATATCATTACAAGGCAGTCTTTGAGGAAACCTGCTATCATTACAAGGCAGTCTTTGAGGAATCCTGCTGATAGCATTACAAGGCAGTCTTTGAGGAAACCTGTTGATAGCGTTACAAGGCAGTCTTTGAGGAAACCTGCTGATAGCATTACAAGGCAGTCTTTGAGGAAACCTGCTGATATCGTTACAAGGCAGTCTTTGAGGAAACCTGCTGATAGCGTTACAAGGCAGTCTTTGAGGAAACCTGCTGATAGCGTTACAAGGCAGTCTTTGAGGAAACCTGCTGATAGCGTTACAAGGCAGTCTGTGAGGAAACCTGCTGATAGCGTTACAAGGCAGTCTTTGAGGAAACCTGCTGATAGCATTACAAGGCAGTCTTTGAGGAAACCTGCTGATAGCGTTACAAGGCAGTCTTTGAGGAAACCTGCTGATAGCATTACAAGGCAGTCTTTGAGGAAACCTGCTGATATCATTACAAGGCAGTCTTTGAGGAAATCTGCTGATAGCGTTACAAGGCAGTCTTTGGGGAAACCTGCTGATAGCATTACAAGGCAGTCTTTGAGGAAACCTGTTGATAGCATTACAAGGCAGTTCTTGCTCTAGTATCCCCAAGGTAAGAGGAAGACCAAAGAATACAGAGAAAAGAACAGGAAACATATATGAAGGTGGATGAGAAGAAGAAATGGAAAGATCTTAAGGGGATGGCACTGGACAGGAAGATATGGCATACGTGTTGTGAAGGCAAATGCTCCTTGGGGAGTTGAAAGGGGATGAAGAAGAAGGCAAGGGGCGCAAAACGGTATCTTAGTCTGGGATGTCATGTACACAAAACGGTATCTTAGTCTGGGATGTCATGTACACAAAACGGTATCTTAGTCTGGGATGTCATGTACACAAAAGCCTCACGAGGTCTGACTTTTTGAAAGGTCAACCAACACTATCCAGACACTGATTTGATCGTATCTCTTGCGGCAGACTACATCTAATTCTGTTTATTTTATTTTTAGCTCCTCGGTTACTGTCTAAATCAGTGATCCGCAATTTTTCTGAGTCCCGACCCCTCCATGGAGTCTTTGATCCTTAATCGACCCCAGGCAAAAACAAAAAATAAATAAATAAAGGAATTTATTATAGAGGAACAATAAAATAATATTGCCTTTTTAATTGAACTGGTTAAATTCATTAATGGGAAGGGCATGGCTGATGTCTTATCCAGTCATAATTATCAGACTTTAAGGTCTTTTATATTTGGACATGCGCCCTAATATAACCGACAAGAACGAGACGCGCCTCGCTGAAACGGGGCAAAATGTTTTTTTTAATGGATGTATTATCAAGGGCATTGATATTTGGTTGGAGATTGGTGAGTTTCCAGGTTCAGTCTGTTAATTTACTTTGACAAAACTGCACTTGCGTGGCTAAAACCAGCTTTAATTATGTGCGAACGTTGGAATGTAAGTAGAAACGGCTCAACTGCTTGTGAAATTTAGTACCAGTATTTACATCTCTCCAACAGTCACTGAGGCTTGTCACGAAGTGGATTTAAGTATAGAGTCTGTCTGAGTGTATAGACAAGACACTAGTATGAGAAAGTCTGAGAAGATAGATTTTGATGAGAATGACAGTGAATGTGAAAAGATGAGGCTTATAGCTACAAGGGTGAGAACCGAGATTGACTCTCCCTCGCCACTTCGGACTTTGTTAATTGCTAAAGATTCACCACCTCTGACTACCATAAAGGAGATAAGGTTTCACTAAAAGTCCACAGACACAACTATACAGACAAGCATATACGTACAGTATAGTTTGATAGAAACTGATCCAGGGAAATTTTATAGTTTATTAACAAAATCAAATCAAATAACACAGAGAAATAAATATCGTGCGAGGTTGCACAACCTGGAAAAAGAACAATTTAAAAAATGACAGACAATATAACCAACCACTTTCACCCTTTCTTTCAACCTGCATGGGAAAAAAAGAAGAATTAATGATTATACACAATCTAATTGGTGGAGATATCTAGCTTGAGAGCCACTACTCCTAACTATCTACTTATTATTGTTAAATCTAATCCGCTGTCCTGCTGCAGACTGATACTAATTGTCTATACACATCTGAATGAACTATCTAATGTCCTACACAGCTAATCACAAGCACTGATCCTCTAACGGACTACTTCAGTGCCACCTCCGAGGCTGTCCTCTGACTCTATAATTCTGTCTCTCCTCTGTTCCTGCTCAGTTTCTCTCTGACACTACTGACTTCAGCAGAGTGGCGTCGCCGTTACGCCCCTCCTTTCGATAGCATTCGGAAAGGAATGTTAACTCTATCTCCTTCCCAGACTACTGCAACTGATGACTTTGGTATTAAGACTGCGGTACTTGACTCAGATTTTAGAGGCTTCACTGCTGATAAAACTTCTTTCAACTGCCCAGTTAACCCTCTTCGGGTTTAGGGCCGTCGGCTTTATTATGGCCGAATGTAAACAACAAATCCATGCAACGCGCCTTTTTTCCGGTGTGTTAATACGAGCTAAGAGCTCCGGACTGTAAAGATGAACCCATTCCCGCTGAAGCATGGGGCTTCACTGCATGAGAACGTCTCGTTTCTTTCACCTCTGGCGATATCTCGAGCCCTCGGCTCCTGAGATGACAAATTTCCGTAATAAATTATAGGGGCAGGTTACACCCTCCCTTTATGCAGTGAAAATGCTGTAAAATAAAGAGATAACAACGACTGTGCTACAAATCCAAATATTCTCACCTTAACACATAAACCCTTAATTAAATACATCTCCGTCTTTCTCTCCAACTATGCACAGCGATATACACTTATTTCCGCCCAAAGGTCAGCCTACCATACAATTCCCTCTCTTCTCTCTACCAGAGAAAGAGTCTTAGAAATAGTAGTCCGGTTTAGAGTGTAGAATGATGGTGAAAGGCTCAGTGATAGGAAAAGGTTAGCGAGTAAATATGATGCTCCACAGAGTGCTGGAGGAGAGTAAAGACAGACTTATTTACGACAAATCGTTTCTCTCAATCTTCTCTTCCACTCTCCTGGTCAAACAATTATTTGCCAGTTTTCCAGACACACATCTGCGCTCACACCGATTTGGTGCTTCAGACACACAGACGACGTGGATACAACTATCTTAACAAATATGAGGGATTTGGGCCTTGGTAGTCCAACACAGTACTATGTATGTTTATGCTGTTTATTAGCATTTAAACTCAATCACAACATCCAACAGGTGTTACATAAAAATTATCATAAGTACAGAAAATACAATTAACAAGGTGAGGATGGGGGTAAAGAAGATTGGTATCGACTAAGCCCTTCCCGCTTATTAGACAAAGGTAAACCCAGTCCCAAGATAGATAGTTATCAGGAACATAGGTAATGTAACCTAACAATGAAGTTAATTTCTCTGAAAGAGGTGTTACAATATTAGTTATGGTGGTAGACAAAAATACTGTTATCCCAATTGTGTCTTCCCTTTACTAAGCAAAGAAAAAAAAAGGGGGGGGGGGGGATGAAACAGAGTTAACAAATTATCCCACTTAAAGGAACAATGCCGGGTATACAGAAAAACGTATTACCCGGTAGGCAAGTTAACAAATGGTTTTTGCAAAAAATAAATCTCCTGTCATTCATACACGCTGTGAGGATCCACACTCATATACACCACACACTTACCGATTTCAGCATCAGACAATCCATAGCATGATATACACAGTAATTAAACTCTTTACATGTGAAAACTGTCTAGTCCTTCTATGTCCCGCCCCAGATAATGCGAGGTTTCACTGAGAGCAAATATTCCCGCTTATCGCCGGACTTGAAGTTCTAAGAGTTCTTGTGTTTTATTATAAAGAAACGAGTCTATGGGATGGCACTGACGCAGTTCGACATAGGGGTGAAAAATGAGGTGATGGTATAATCCTTCAGTGCGTGATGATAGCCACTGACCGGTAAAGTTTTTAATCCAGTGAGGAAAAACTAGGCTCGGTCACAGTCAGGTAAATCGGTATTCTCTCACATTTAGAGCCGTACATAAATTATTGCTACTGGCACTGTTCATCTTCCAGTTTATCTCACAGATTGAAATTTAAATTTGATGATAATATTTTAAATGTTCTTGGGTAGGCTTTCTTTCATGTAATTATGACAGCTAGGCCGCACCGGACCGCCACAAGATTAAATTTAAAAAAATGTCTCATCAAACTGTCTGGAAGTTTAAGAACCGAGTATGGAAACTCTCTGTATGATTTATTAAGAATGCTGGGATCGCAAAGGTGATCATTCTAGAGAAAAAGATATAAAACCCATGACCATGACAATCATAATCATACTTCGATAAAAAAATTAATATATATATATAAATAATATTCTTAACGCGCGATAAATTTACCGTTAAGGCTATATATATATATATATACACTCGCGTATTTAATTATGTATTTAAGAAAACACGTCACGAGTCTAATGGTTAAAATACACATCTATATATATATATATAGGACTTAACTAAATTTATTAATTATAAATTCCTTCGCGACTTTAAAAGTTACTTTAACATTTAAACATCTATTATTTTTGGAAATGTTATAATAGATATATCATTAAATTTACCACTGGAACTTTTGGGATGAGTTTAATAATTAAATAGATTAAATAAACACAAAATCCAGTGAAATAAAATGAAAGCACTAGACCACTGATCACTTTAACAAATATATTATACCGTGCACAGAAAAAGAAACACTCCAATTTGTAGCCACCAATTTCAGATGGGAATCTAGCAACTTTCTACTAATAGCTAGTGAATCTAAAATCTCTGGCACTGAATGATAGCCTGGCTTTCTAGTGGTCTGTATATATTTAAAATGGAATTAAAGATGAGGGGGGCATGAGAAAGTTGACACTTTTTTAGATCTCAGGAGACTTTCGGGGATCTGACCGACAGACTAAAGAGAGATGCCGTCCCCTGGTTTCCCGTTTCCCCGTTCGTTGCATCCGACATCTTCCCCCGTTCGCTCCGTCTGCGGTCGGTTTAGCGCTTAACATGGAGGTGCGGAAAATGCCGGCAAGAAACTTCCCCGTTCGTTTCAGGGACCACTACTGCTTTGATCTCTCCCGCTCAACGTTCCTGAAACCACTTCCGTGTCTGTTTGATCCTGTTCCGCTCTCTCTGTTTGAAGTAGGCAACGCCCCCACTGCCCAAGTTAATGAAAATAACTTCATATCATTGCTCAGGCGATGTCCGTGGGCGTGATTTAATCTTTCCTTAAATCAATGCGATGACCAGAATGACCGGTAGATAAACTGTCCACATATTAATCAGCCAACGTGTTGGCCATCTGCGTGGAACGGTTTCATAGCAATGAGTCCAGGTGAAAATAAATTCCCGTTTGATGAAGAGTTACCAAAATATTCGGGGGCTCTGGTGCTAACGAAGGGGTCGCTACAAAGGGTCGTGCTACAACGATTCAGGGCCAGCTGAGTTCGTCTGTGACAATCGTCCCCTCTTTTGAGACATGAAAACATATTTTCATGTTTAATTTCTGACAATGAAGCTGCCCTGATCGGTAGCTTTTGGGTGATTGGTATCTTCAACTTCTTCCTCTTCGTCCGTAGTCCAGTTTCTACTCAGGAAATCCGCCCCGACATTCTGTCTTCCCGGAATGTATTCCACTTTGAAAGAATAAACGCTTAAAAGAAGGGCCCACCGCATGATCCTTGCGTTAAATTCTTTATTGGCACCAAGAAATGCTAACGGAGCGTGGTCTGTTTGCACCGTAAAAGATGTACCATAGAGAAACTCATGATGGCGTCTGATACCGTCAATCAGAGCGAGGCATTCTCTTTCGACTACGCTGTAGTTCCGTTCAGCTTTATTTAATTTCCGACTGCCATAGGCAACTGGAAATAGCATGTTCGGGTTACTGTCATCGGCTTGAAGCAGTGTTGACCCGATGCCCTGACCTGACGCGTCGACCCGTAATACAAAAGGTTTCTTGAGGTCAGGCAACCTCAAAATGGGGTATGCAGACAACTGTCCTTTCAAAGTGCTGTATGCGTGTTCGCACTTTTGATCCCAAATGACCTTATCAGGACAACCTTTCTTTGTGAGGTCAGTCAGAGGTGCCGTCAGTCCGTTGAAGTTCTGGATGTACTTCTGATAGTATGCACATAGTGATATGAAGGAACGTACGTCTTTCTTCGTTCGGGGTCTTTTTGCTGCCACTATTTTCTCCACGTTCTTCTGAACAGGCCAACAACAGCCGTGAGAAATAGTATGCCCCAGGAAGTCTAACTGTTCAAACCCGATGAGACATTTGCTAGGTCTGGCTGTGAGACCAGTTTCCTGTAGTCTCCTGAGGAGCATAGCAACCGTAGCAATATGTTCTTCGTAGGTTTCCGATGCAATTAATATGTCATCCATAAAATTATGGATATGGGGACTTTGCAAAGGTTCTAGAAGCTTCCTCATCATCCTGGTGAACACTCCTGGTGCGTTATGCAAACCGAATGGCATCACATTAAATGTGTAATGTCCTTCACTAGTGCTGAAAGCTAACAAGGGTTTAATTTCCTCCTTGACTGGTATTTGATAGTAACCTTTACTGAGGTCAATCTTGGAGAAAATCTTTGCCTTGCTAAGCTTGGTGAACAACTCAGAAACAGTTTGGAGAGGTTCGGGCTGGAATTCCGTAACAGCGTTTAGCAGCCGGTAATCTATACACAGCCGAACTTCCTTATTGGGCTTCTGCAACAGCACTACACTGGAACTGTAAGGAGATGTAGACTCACTGATAATTCCTGCCTGGCGCAGCTTGTCTATTTCTCCGCGAAGAGCATCAGCTTTAGCGTACGGTATGGGGTAAACTCTGGTTCGAACAGGGGTCTCGTTTGTTAATTTCATATCAAATGCGATGAGATTTGTTCGACCAGGTACATCCGTTAAGACTGCACTGTACTGTTTTAGTAGCGCCCTAGTTTCTGTTTGTTGTTCTAGTGAGAGATTGTCGCCGAACTTGACATCTTTCAAGGATTCTGTGGGTTGCAATGGATACTCCATGCAACCACCATCATCATCCTCGTCTTCCGTTGCTATGGCGACAGCCAGGAGATGCTAGGAGGATGGCACCGGTCTCTCCAGATATTTCTTAAGTAGATTTACGTGGAAGACCTTCTCCTTTCCTTTGATGGAGATCTTGTAATTGGTACGTGAGATCTTTTTAAGGACGGTAAACGGACCTTGCCATCCGATGCGAAGTTTATTGCTTCCGGTTGGAAGTAGCAACAAAACTTTTCCCCTGGTTGTAGTTCTCTCTCTTTTGCAGCTCTGTTGTATCTTTTAGCGTGTTTAGCGCGGGCTTTCTTAAGGTTGGTTGTAGCTAGATCCCAACCTAGCTTTAGCCTTTCCTTGAGCTCAGATACATACTTGCTTGCAGAGACGACTGTCTCGTCGGCCTTTTGGTCTGTCAGGGACCGAAGTAAGGCTTCTAGTGGCCCCTTAATAGGTCTGCCAAATAAAAGTGTAGCTGGCGCGAATCCCGTAGACGCTTGGGGAACCTCTCGGTAGGCGAATAAGGCAGCCGATATATATAGGTCCCAGTCTTCCGGTTTCTCCTGACCCAGCTTACGTAACATGGTGGTGAGGGTGCCGTTAAAACGTTCCACGAGCCCATTTCCGGCCGGATGGTAGGGACTGGTGTGGATATGTTTGGCCCTCAAGATCTTAAAGATCTCCTCCATTAACAGGCTACGGAATTGGGATCCATTGTCCGTCAAAACTTGTTGAGGGAATCCCAACCGTGTAAAGATTTGCACGAGGGCTTCTGCGACATGCTTGGAATTTATGCATGGTAGCGGTACAGCTTCGGCCCACATTGTGCAAGTGTCGACTAAGGTCAGGATGAACCTGTTCCTTCTTTTGGTCCTTTCCAGGGGTCCAATGATGTCGACAGCAACCCGTTCAAATGGAGTACCCACTATTGGCATTTGCCCCATAGGTACTGGGGGTGTCAAGTGCTTTGGTGCTACCCGTTGGCACTGGGCGCAGGATTTCACATACCTGGTAATGTCAGAGTTCATTCCTGGCCACCAATAGTGGTTTTTTTATTCGCTGAATAGTGGCGTTTTGTCCCATATGTCCGCTAAAGGGAAGAGAGTGCCCCATTTCTAAGATCTGGCTTCTGTACTGCGTCGGTACTAGGAGCTGGTTATTCCCCGTGTCCGGGTTGCCCGTTCTACGATACAATACGCCGTCCTTAGAAAAGATGTCTCCGTTGTGTCTGGGGTCCTTAGCCATGGGCAGTCTTTTAAAGCAAGGCTCCAGAGTAGGGTCCTTTTGTTGCGCCTCCTTCAGTTCATTCGGCAACAAATTTGGCGCAGGCTCCCTCTCCTTCTTGGCTTGCCCTCTTGTGCTTACCGCTGCCACAATCGGCTCCTTTGGTCTCCCAATAAACACATATCTACATCCCAGGATAACTGGGTAGATAGGATCATCCATAATGGCCGCTTTAATAACTCCTCTGACAAAGTCAGAGTGTATTTCTACCAGTGCGATAGGAAGCGTCCTGGGTGCATCACTCCTGAAAACTCCACTAAGTTTGACGGTTTCCTCTGTCTCCTGACCGGGTTTGACTAGGTGCCTAGCGACAATACAACTAAAGCTTAGTCCAGTGTCAAAAAGACAAGTAGTTGAGGTACCATTCAAAATTACAGTTCCTCGAGTTGAGGGTCGGTCCCCCTCAGGTTGAGAATCACTGACATTGACTCTACCTTTCGAGGCTGTATGCAAACATCCAACGCGGTTAGGCCCGGTTTGTTTGCCCTGATCAGACGTTCCTGGTGTAGGTGTCTTTCCTTTTCCTTGACCTTGGTGGCCGCGCTGCCACGTAGGCTTGGTGGGTTGATCAGAATTGTTGTTGGGGGGTATCGGGTTTTGTAGAATTTCGATTTTTCCTGGGGAGGTCTCTGGGTATTATTTTCTCGTTGGTTATAATTCTGAGAGGAATTAGAGGAATAGGATGACTGCTCTAGATTTTGTTTTCGAGATGGCTCATCTGTGGGTTTACGTTTAGTGCTGGGAAGTTCGGCCATTGCATTGGTATAGCGTTCGGCCTTATTGAGGATGTCCTCAAGTCTGACTGCGCCCTGTTCCGCCAAAAATCTACGGGTTTCGTTTGACAAAGTTGACTTTATCTGCTCCACAAGAACAAGTTCAAGGAGTCCCTCATATGTAAGAGGTAGGTCCGATAATTCGATGCACTTTATCAAATAGCCCGTGAGACGTGAAGAGAACTGTGAAAATGTTTCCGTGCTCTCTTTTCGGCTGTTCCTGAACATTTGCAGGAATTTTCGGGCGGTCATCTCAAACCGTTCTAGCAAGGCCTTTTTCAGCATGTCGTAATCATGTTGGTTCGATCCCAGCTTTGTGTATACGTCATAAGCATTAGCTTTTAGTGACGTTGAGAGCTTAAGTGCCCAGCGGGAACTCTCTAACCCATACAGATTCGCGAGCCTTTCGAATTTTTCTAGGTAGCTGTCAATTTTTTCATTAGGTCTAGGAAAAGATTCTAAAGCAAAAGACATCGCCGTTAATTGGGCAGACTGAGTGCTGGAGAGATCCATTGACTGGGGCGAACGCGGCTCTCCGTTATTCGGAGTAGAGGCGCCCCGACTCTCTAAAGCCTTAAGCGCCAGTTCATGTTGTCTTTCTCGCTCTCTCTCTCTCTTTCCCTGCGAGCTTCCATCTCTGCCTCAATTTTCTTCTGCTCCAATTGACGATCGTCCGCTTCTTTCTTCCTAGCTTCTGCCCTCTCTTCTCTCTCTTTTTCTTCCTTCCTCTCAGCTTCTGCTCTTTGTTTCTCTTCCTTCCTCTCTGCTTCTGCTCTTTGTTGCTCCGCGTCATATATTTCCAGTTCCTGGTTGATAAACAGGTTCGCAGCTTCTGTGTCTAGTCCTGCCTCTTTCGCTTCCAGCCTCAGGATGGATCTCATCTTTATCCTTTCTGCCATTGTTAAAGAATAAGATGTAGTATGACTAGAGAATAGTACGAAAGAACAAGAAGGGAAAAAAAAAAATCAAAGCCGCTACGAGAAAAACCGAAAGTAAAAACAATTTACTTAATGACCTCGTGTGTTAACTTATCGCCGCTATTATTGTCACTTAAGACTTTTAACGCAAGCAACTATGCCAATTAATTGGTAAGTTACACTAGAAAAAAAATCTACTATTACTAACAGTAGAGAAAGATTTATATTAAAACAATTTAAAAGGGAAAAAAATAAAAAAAAAATTTTCCCCGAAAATTTTAATTCTCTAACAACAAACTCCGTCCCTGAAGTCAATTATGAGATGAGACGTAGTTAACTTAATTTTTAAAAATCAGAACAATCCGTCTTTAGCTTAGCTCAACTCAAACGCTTCAAAAACCTTTAGTGACTGTAAAACCAGTCACGCGATCCCAGCAAATCTTATAAAGAAAAAAAAATTTAATTTACTCCGCCAGAGGATAATTTAGCAACCCGAATTTATGATTATCCGTACTTTCTACTGCTGTGGAAAGAAAACAACCTGTAAGTATGCTGTGTGGACGACCCACATACTAAAAGGCGTTGTCTAGGGGTGTAATTAATTATTTATTTATTTCCCTAAATCACAAAGACAGATCATTCACACTCTATCTAGTTAGACCCAGACTTAGATCAGACTCAAAATATCTTTATCCCGGCGAGCCAGCCAAATATTGTCGTAAATTTATTTTGAGAGAAAGAGTCTTAGAAATAGTAGTCCGGTTTAGAGTGTATAATGATGGTGAATGGCTCAGCGATAGGAAAAGGTTAGCGAGTAAATATGATGCTCCACAGAGTGCTGGAGGAGAGTAAAGACAGACTTATTTACGACAAATGGTTTCTCTCAATCTTCTCTTCCACTCTCCTGGTCAAACAATTATTTGCCAGTTTTCCAGACACACATCTGCGCTCACACCGATTTGGTGCTTCAGACACACAGACGACGTGGATACAACTATCTCAAACAAATATGAGGGATTTGGGCCTTGGTAGTCCAACACAGTACTATGTATGTTTATGCTGTTTATTAGCATTTAAACTCAATCACAACATCCAACAGGTGTTACATAAAAATTATCATAAGTACAGAAAATACAATTAACAAGGTGAGGATGGGGGTAAAGAAGATTGGTATCGACTAAGCCCTTCCAGCTTATTAGACAATGGTAAACCCAGTCCCAAGATAGATAGTTATCAGGAACATAGGTAATGTAGCCTAACAATGAAGTTAATATCTCTGAAAGAGGTGTTACAATATTAGTTATGGTGGTAAACAAAAATACTGTTATCCCAATTGTGTCTTCCCTTTACTAAGCAAAGAAAAAGAGGGGGGGGGGGGAATGAAACAGAGTTAACAAATTATCCCACTTAAAGGAACAATGCCGGGTATACAGAAAAACGTATTACCCGGTAGGCAAGTTAACAAATGGTTTTTGCTAAAATAAATCTCCTGTCATTCATACACGCTGTGAGGATCCACACTCATATACACCACACACTTACCGATTTCAGCATCAGACAATCCATAGCATGATATACACAGTAATTAAACTCTTTACATGTGAAAACTGTCTAGTCCTTCTATGTCCCGCCCCAGATAATGCGAGGTTTCACTGAGAGCAAATATTCCCGATTATCGCCGGACTTGAAGTTCTAAGAGTTCTTGTGTTTTATTATAAAGAAACGAGTCTATGGGATGGCACTGACGCAGTTCGACATAGGGGTGAAAAATGAGGTGATGGTATAATCCTTCAGTGCGTGATGATAGCCACTGACCGGTAAAGTTTTTAATCCAGTGAGGAAAAACTAGGCTCGGTCACAGTCAGGTAAATCGGTATTCTCTCACATTTAGAGCCGTACATAAATTATTGCTACTGGCACTGTTCATCTTCTAGTTTATCTCACAGATTGAAATTTAAATTTGATGATGATATTTTAAATGTTCTTGGGTAGGCTTTCTTTCATGTAATTATGACAGTTAGGCCGCACCGGACCGCCACAAGATTAAATTTTAAAAAATGTCTCATCAAACTGTCTGGAAGTTTAAGAACCGAGTATGGAAACTCTCTGTATGATTTATTAAGAATGCTGGGATCGCAAAGGTGATCATTCTAGAGAAAAAGATATAAAACCTATGACAATCATAATCATACTTCAAAAATCAAATAATATTCTTAACGCGCAATAAAACGCGCGATAAAATTTACCGTTAATATATATATATATATATATATATATATATATATATATATACACTCGCGTATTTAATTATGTATTTAAGAAAACACGTCACGAGTCTAATGGTTAAGATACACATCTATATATATCGGACTTAACTAAATTTATTAATTATAAATTCCTTCGCGACTTTAAAAGTTACTTTAACATTTAAACATTTATTATTTTTGGAAATGTTATAATAGATATATTATTAAATTTACCACTGGAACTTTTTGGGATGAGTTTAATAATTAAATAGATTAAATAAACACAAAATCCAGTGAAATAAAATGAAAGCACTAGACCACTGATCACTTTAACAAATATATTATACCGTGCACAGAAAAAGAAACACTCCAATTTGTAGCCACCAATTTCAGATGGGAATCTAGCAACTTTCTACTAATAGCTAGTGAATCTAAAATCTCTGGCAACTGAATGATAGCCTGGCTTTCTAGTGGTCTGTATATATTTAAAATGGAATTAAAGATGAGGGGGGCATGAGAAAGTTGACACTTTTTTTAGATCTCAGGAGACTTTCGGGGATCTGACCGACAGACTACAGAGAGATGCCGTCCCCTGGTTTCCCGTTTCCCCGTTCGTTGCATCCGACGTCTTCCCCCGTTCGCTCCGTCTGCGGTCGGTTTAGCGCTTAACATGGAGGTGCGGAAAATGCCGGCAAGAAACTTCCCCGTTCGTTTCAGGGACCACTACTGCTTTGATCTCTCCCGCTCAACGTTCCTGAAACCACTTCCGTGTCTGTTTGATCCTGTTCCGCTCTCTCTGTTTGAAGTAGGCAACGCCCCCACTGCCCAAGTTAATGAAAATAACTGCATATCATTGCTCAGGCGATGTCCGTGGGCGTGATTTAATCTTTCCTTAAATCAATGCGATGACCAGAATGACCGGTAGATAAACTGTCCACATATTAATCAGCCAACGTGTTGGCCATCTGCGTGGAACGGTTTCATAGCAATGAGTCCAGGTGAAAATAATTCCCGTTTGATGAAGAGTTACCAAAATATTCGGGGGCTCTGGTGCTAACGAAGGGGTCGCTACAAAGGGTCGTGCTACAACGATTCAGGGCCAGCTGAGTTCGTCTGTGACAACACCCCTGGTCTACTAACTACATAACAAATTAATACACAATCAAATAAAATACTCAAATACGCTCGCGTGTATACACTGCAAATATCACAAACGAAATGTGGTTATACCGACCTACTATTACATATTACAGAGCACCGTTTATCTAAGCGCTTATCCTCTTACAGTTAATATCTCACAACCGCTACACAAAACATAGATACTGATACTTATTCACAGAAACTATATAGGCGCACTTCTAGTTTTATTATTATTTCTATAAGATAGCAATTGATGGCCCTTCACGCTAATAAAATTAAATTAACTCCCAGAAGAAAACTATACGTTACCATGCTAAGATCTACAGAACATATCTACTCGCTAATAAGTTATGGACATACGCAATTCGAATTTCTCCGTAGAGCAGACGAATATGTATAATGTATACAAGCGTAGATTAACGGCAGTAAATTTTTTGATCAGAGAGACCGCTACTTGATTTACTCTGTTATTTATAATTGGAATACCCACGCTAATACCCACGCCATGAATCATCGCTTGGCGTCCTTCTGGTCCGACCTTTAACCAATGAAATCGCTGCAATTTTAATAAAGTCTGACCTCGGCCAATTATATTGTAAGCAAACTCGTGAGTCATGTTTATGTTGCGCACGTGCAACGGATGGCGTCATGTTAGATAAGGTTTTCAGACCGTTCGCGTTACTTAAATTAAATTTGATTGGTTACAGCGTTAATTCGACGTACCTGGGTCGTGTTTCGCCCCATCCAACGTTAATCCGGGTGGGTGTTTTTCATAACGTCGGAAAATTTTACCCAACTTAATAATAACTACGCGCTCACCTCCCAATGAAATAAAATGAACGCACTTATTTTACAAAGAAAATAAGACTACGTGAACGCAATTACTTACAGAGAGAAGAAGACTGGGGAAAATTGAAATTAAAACCCATAGTAACTCCTCATAAAACGCAATAATTTCCTAGAAAAAAAGAGTAAACTCAAATAATTACATGGAGACAAAGAATGGGCCCCGTTGAAAATAAAATCACAGTAACTTCTCACAAGGCTTTATTCCTGAACAGTTATTTAGCTTCAAAATCTCCTAAGATATCAATGAGTTTATTACCAGTGAGTGTATCTTGTACGTGAAATTCAATTACTGCATTTTCTGCTTCTACATTAAACGGTTTAGTCATTCAGACTGGTGCATTCATTTTCGCCAGGTCCTTGAAAAGTACTTGAGAACCAAAGACGCAGCAATAGAGAATGCAGTGTGGGGAAAGTGATAGTCGTCTAGACCTATCGTGTATGCTTTACCCCAGTGTTCATTCTTATTACCAAGGAATGGCAGAAGCATATTTCTGATACCAAGGTAATAAAAGATACTCTTATGAACTCTCGTACGAAGCCACCATTTTCGATAGGTACGATTTGAATGTCTAAGAGAATATATTTGACTCGATGAAAACGACTTCGATTCCTAGCAGCACTATACCCTGTAGAATGCAGTCAATTGTTCATGACCAAATCTACAGAGCAATGAAAGATTTAATGAATGACTAACTTTAGGACAGATTCATTATCTGTATCCAAACGTGAGTGACAGCTCACGAGTGAAGCCATCTTGGAACCAAAACATGTAGTGACTTTCAAGAAGAGAAAAGGGATGCCCGTATTATCGCTTGATTAGTCCAGAGATCACTGCTACCCATGAGAACCCATTGCTAGCGGTTCAATATTATTATATGGAAAAATATGTGCTGAACATTATGTTGGAGAATCGTCGCTAGACGAGATTAGGTCTAGAAGCCATCTGAAATATTATTTATAAGCTGACGTGCTCAGTCAGTGAAGTCAGTTGATATATATGTATGGGCGATACTGAGTGCTTGGCTACTGACAGTCCATTATACAATTATTCTACATGAGTGCCCATGTAACATTGCAAGACCATTTATCCACTGTACTATGATGTATTATGCCAACCTGTGATTTGTCACTATCTGTGCTGTCGAGTGTATACGTCCAATTAAACTGTAGAAAGGTACACAGTCGTTGGTGTCGATGACTTCCAGCCATACATGAGTGTGAGAAAAGAACATTTGTCAACACCACGAACCCTTATTATCATTCGCACATTATACACTCAATCCATGTCTACACACCACTGCGTAGGTCAAGTTGACATTCCATACACTACAGTGGAGCAAACAACACCATAGAGATCTTATCAACTGATGATGATGATGATGATGTCTGCTTCCATCCACTTATATTTATCTTTTGGTGGATATCACTAACTGGAATAAAGAGAACAACTTTATCAACTGGTGGACCAGCTTTCTGGGTTTGACCTCGCAGAAGTTCAGAAGTCAACAGATTACCGATACCAGACCGTTTCCTGTGGCTGATACGACATACTTGCAGTATTGGTTTGCTATTTGTCAACACTTTGTCACGTGACCTGTCAAGTGAATGCAGTATGTAGGTCAGCGTTGTTGACATTTTTACATTAGACATTACAGAGTTTCACAGAACAGTTGGATCAATTCTTGTCAATATTAACAGGAAGACAGTATGAGTGAACTAAGAAGTCCTATTTTCATCGATGGATCTTCTTGTTTTCTGTATATGAACTTTAATATTTAAGGCCAGAATGTTTAATTGAATAAAGTGGCAGTTTGTTTATTTTCATAAAAAATAACTTTGCCATTACTGTAAAACTGAGCCTATTTTGCAACACATACTATCATACACATAATTTATATATATTTATGTTTACATGTTATTTGTTTGTATAGTATGTTAGTTTCTATGTCAGCGGGTTGTGTTTAAGGTTGGGCGGCGTCCTCACAACAGTATATCCCACGTCATAGAGGGTCCGTTGTGGGCGTTTTCTATAGGTGCAATTTTCTTGATTGAAAATTTGCTGCGACAACTGTTGCTTTTGTGTTAGCTGTGAAGACTGTAATTATTGTTATTTTTGTAATATTTCTTTGTTCTTTAGTTTTGTTTTGATTTGTTTGTAATTTGTTGGTCTAACCTTTTCTATCTTTCAGTTCTATTCACAATTTATATTCATATACTGTGACGTCATTTGTGTTGTTATTCTTTGCAGATTCAGTGATTATTTTCATTGATTTCCCTATTTGATTTATTTTGATTTCTGCAAACGTTCTTGTATTGTCAGTCCTATTTGTACTTTATGTATTCTGTTGGTTGACATATGTTTTATATAGGTATATTTCATAAGACACAATTGCCTGTGCACTGCACTTGGATTATGGTATAAACCAGTACCTGATTATTATTACTGTTATACAAGACCTTATTAAGGCTTGTGACCCACAGATATTGGGATAGTATACTGATTAATCAAGTCATTAAGAACTTGTGGTATTATTATTATTTCAGGTGATTAGTATTATTGTTAGACACCATGTCTACATTAGAATACTTCATTATACAAGGGAAAGCCCTTGATAAAACTGGTCAACAATTAGAACAATGGGCTGTTGCTCAATATGACAAAGCATTAGCTGCAGAAGAGAAAAAAGCTGCTGCAGAAGAGAGAAAAGCTATGGCAGAAGAGAAAAGATTAGAAAGAGAAGCTGAGGCTGCTGCTGAACAAAAGAAATTGCAGATGCAGGTGGAGGAAAGGAGATTTGAAGCTGAACAAAAAAAATTAGAAAGAGAAGCTGCTGCGGAACAAAAAAGATTAGACAGTGAAGCTGAACAAAAAAGATTAGACAGGGAAGCTGAACAAAAAAGATTAGACAGTGAAGCTGAACAAAAAAGATTAGACAGGGAAGCTGAACAAAAAAGATTAGACAGAGAGGCTGAAGAAAAAAAAGCAATAAGAGAACATGAATTTGAGTTGGAGAAATTAAGATTGACAAGTATGAGTAATGTTAATCAGGCATCTAGTGGTAATGGTAAACCTTCTACTTACAAGGTTAAGGTTCCACCGTTCAATCAGTCCAGTGACGATATTACATTCTGGCTGGATAGATTTGAACGTTCTTGTCGTACACATAATGTGGATAAATCACAATACGCTAATCAATTATCAGAAAACTTGAAAGGTGAATCTTTGACTAGATTATGCCTTGTAGGAGAAGCAGATAAGGATAATTATGATGTCATTAGGGCGGCTTTGATAAAAAAATATCAGCTAAGTGAGGAAGGCTATCGCCTTTTATTTAAAACGATGGTGCCTGAGACGGGTGTAGAATTCTCAGAATTCACTGCAAAGGCACGTCTCACAGTTGATCGTTGGATTGAGCTTTCCAAAACAGAAAAAACGTATGAAGGACTTATGGATTTGTTGCTCAGAGATAAGATTATGTCATGTGTGAACAAACCTTTCCTTGAATTTATACATGAGCGTAAACCCAAATCTCTAAAAGAAATGGAAGAATATTGTTCCCAATATGTCACTGCACACCCCGACGTGACTTTTGGCAACACTAAGATTAAGGAGAGTATGCCAGTTGCTTCAGCAACACCATACAATCCCAATTATTCACACAGATTTCAGGGACCTCAAAACAGATTTGATAAAAAAGGTAACCATAATAGTTATCAAAACCAAGGTAAACCAATCATTTCAGGGTTCTTCTTCAAAGAACTGGAGACGACCTGATAGCTCTCGACACAGGGGTGGTCATAATTATAGGAATTTCCGTAGAGGAAGTAATTATAGAAACTATCAGGGTTATCCGTCTTGGAGTCAACAAGATCATAATTACAGAGATACTCATTATAATGAATATGATAATGGTAACCAAGGGAACTATGACTCAAACCCAAATAGGGGTTACAATAGAGGTAACAATAACTACAGAGGTGATAATAACCGAGGTAGATCTCAAAACAAAAGACATAAACCACATTTTCAGGCAAACTCTGTACAACAAGAGTCCCATGAAGCCTATAAACAGAGTAAAGATAATAATGATGCTAGTAATATGGCATGTGCCGCTTTTGATTTTGGGAGAGCATCTCAGTGCCCCCAATGCAAAACGTTATTTGAGCCAACCACAGTGTCTACTTTAAGCTGTGGCCATCCTCTTCCTGCTCTTCCGGCATCAGTCGCGCATGATGGAAGAGGTTCTCTTGTCTTACATAAGGGTTTAGTGAATAACAATCCAGTCTCTGTGCTATTTGATTCTGGATGCACCACAATTGGTGTTAGGCAGTCACTCGTAGATCCTTCCCGCGCCACTGGACAAGTAGTCAAATGTGTAACATTTGGCGGCACATTAGAGAAATACTCTACTGCTATCATTAGGATTGCTACTCCTTTCTTTACAGGAGATGTACACGCATGTCTTCTTCCGAATCCGATCGCTGACCTCATCATCGGTCGCATTCATGGAGTCAAGGAATGCACTCCGCAACAAATTTCCACGTGGGAAAGGCAAAACATGCAGATTGCTAACGCTGTAGTCACTAGAGCTCAGGCTCTTAATATGCCTCAAACTTCATCTACTGAAGATAATGAAGTGCATAACCAAGATAATCCCTTGGTAATTTCTCGTGACTCGTTTATAAAACAGCAAGAAGATGATCCCACTCTGAAGAAATTCTTCATTCTTGCAACTAAAGGTGATCCGAATAAAGACACAAGTCGTAAATCGTGGATTACAAAGAAGAATGGCGTACTTGTACGTATGGTTCAAGACTCCATTACGTCAAGTCATTCTCAAATCCTGGTTCCCAAGAATTTGAGAGTTAAAATTTTGCAGCACGCTCACGACTCTCAGTGTGCTGGACACATGGGTTTTTCCCGTACTAAGTCAAGAGTCCTTGCGGCTTTCTTTTGGCCATTGGTAAACAAGGACATACGGATTTATTGTCGATCTTGTAAAGTATGTCAGGAAGTTAAATCCAAAGGTCCACGGCATGCTGCACCCATTCAGGCGGCGGACATTCCTATTCGGCCGTTCCAAAAAATGGCTATAGACATTATTGGTCCATTTAAGATCAAGTCTGCCAGAGGACATCAGTTTATCTTGACGTGTGTTGATATGTGCACACGTTGGCCAGAGGCTATTCCTCTGAAGAGCATTACTACTGCTGATATTGCAGATGCTCTTTGGCTTATATTTTCTCGTCTGGGGTTCCCCGGAGAAATATTGTCAGACCATGGCACCCAACTAATATCAGATACCATGTCTCAAGTAATGTCTACTCTGCAGATAGATAGATCTTTAAGTAGTATCTACCATCCAATGTCTAATGGTATGGTCGAACGCCTTAATAGAACACTTAAAAACTTACTGGGGAAGATAACTGAGGATCATCCTCAAGACTGGGACAGAGTTTTACCTGCGGCCCTCTTCGCTTACAGAGAGGTACCCAATGAACATACGGGATTTTCTCCCTTTGAACTCGTCTTTGGCGCGCGTCCGCGTGGCCCTATGTCGTTGCTTCACGATCTCATAACATCTGACAATATTGACGATGACACAAAGTCATCCTACGAATATGTCATCGCGTTGAGACAAAAGATTATCGAAGCATGCAAATTAGCAACTTCTTCTTCTGAATTTGCGAAACAGAAGGCAAGGCAATTTGCCAATAAGAAGAGATGCTTACGACAACTTTGTCCTGGTGACAAAGCATTTGTATTACTACCTTGTAGGAAAAACAGATTACTTATTTCTTGGAAAGGTCCGTACGATATAATATCGAAAATTTCCGATGTCGACTATATTGTCGATATTGATGGGAAGCATAAAACCTTCCACATCAATATGCTTACTGAATTCCATGAACGTCCGGATTATTTGCAACCCATTTTCCAAGCAACGGACAATTCTCCAGTACAACATGGTCATTACTCATCACTGTCCGTGATACAGGATGAGGAAACAAGTTTTTCAGATGTAAATCTTCCTCTTCCAATGATCCCACTTCATTCTAGTGAATCATGGAAGAACGTTACTGTCTCTCCTGATTTGTCTCTAGGAGAACAGCGACAAGTTTCAACTATGTTGCAAACATTTCAGGATGTACTCACTGACATCCCTGGACAAACGCATGTCATTGAACATGACATTGTTCTAACTGACCACACTCCTATTAGGGTTAGACCTTATCCTATACCTATACATTTTCAAGCACAGGTCGAGAAAGAGTTGGATGAGATGATAGATTTGAAAATAATCGAACCATCCACCTCTGCATATTCTTCGCCGATGGTTATTGTGCGTAAAAAAGACAATAACATACGTCTTTGCGTTGACTATCGAAAATTGAATCAAGTAAAGAAGTTCGATGCCGAACCTATGCCTTTACTGGAAGAGCTACTTACTCGACTCTCCAAATCTCATTTTTTCACTAAACTTGATTTGTCTAAAGGATATTGGCAAGTTCCTTTATCTGAACGCGCCAAACCTCTCACGGCTTTTTCAACACCTAGAGGTTTGTTCCAATGGAATTTTATGCCTTTCGGTCTTATGAACGCACCAGCTACATTCGTACGCATGATGCGCCGAATCCTATCTTATCGGTCAGATGTCATTGCATATCTAGACGACATCTGTCTTTTCAGCGATACTTGGGAAGATCACTATTCGGGGTTAGATGAATTGCTGTCTACTTTGCGTGAGCACAACCTGACAGCGAAACCCTCTAAAGCCTATATTGGTTTTAGCGAAATTTCTTTCCTAGGCCACCGAGTTGGTCATGGTTTCCTAAAGACAGAGGACCATACTACTAGTAAGATACTTAACATCTCAATCCCTAAGACTAAAAAACAGGTGAGAAGTCTGTTAGGTCTTATTCAATTTTATGGCAGATTCATTCAGAATCTATCCTCTATCATGGCACCTCTCTCAACACTTCTAAAGAAAGGTTCGCCTAATGTGGTCCACTGGTCTCAGGAATGCCAATGCTCTCTGGATAAGATTAAAACATTGTTTTCAACACCACCTATTTTAGTGCTACCCACTAAAGATAAGACATTCGTTCTTCGTAGTGACGCTTCATCCACTGGGATTGGAGCGGCACTAATGCAAGAGTACTCTGGAACTCTGCATCCTGTAATGTATATTTCCAGAAAACTTAATGCGGCAGAAAGGAATTATTCGGTTTTAGACCGTGAGCTATTAGCTATGGTTTGGTCGATCCTCAAACTACAGAGATTCCTTCTAGGCGCACATTTCATAGTAGAAACTGACCAAAAAGCTCTTACTGCTATACAGAGTAAGAATTTGAAGAGCTCGAGGTCTACTCGATATGCAATTGCTCTTCAACCTTTTCACTTCTCTGTGCGAGCTATTCGTGGATCAGATAATGTGATGGCAGACATTCTGTCAAGATGCCCACATGATTCCACATAACTATTAGGGCTTAGACTTCTTGATATGTCTAGTTCTATAGTAGTTCCTTTTCTATATCATGATAGATACACATTTGTAATTTAATAATATAATGATTGTATCACTACATAGCGTTCATTGATGTTTATTCACCGCTGTGCTTTGATGATTTTTTCTTCATAAATCATAAATTTAAGATATCTAATACGAAATGATGATATGAATTTTTTTTTAGGCATTGTGTAATTGCCAGAATTGTATTATACTTTGATGACACCTTCCTGGAAAAAATATACTTGTAGAGAAATAATTTCTCTCAGTTTATGAGACACATTCTCACCAGTCGCTCGATAAGTCGACTTAGCCTCATATTAGGCGTTATAGGTATTCCTGATATTTTCATCTGCGCATTATTCATGCGTTGTGAGCCTATTGTACGTTGCTCCTAGATGTATTTCAAAAAAAAAAAAAATGTTCCATTTTTTTTTTTCCCGGGAGGTGTGGTAAGACTGTTACGTGCAGTCTTTGATATCTTACAATATTATACATTGGTATACTTGTTATGTTCGCAAATATTTTGTAAACAAAATAGTGCTTAAGGAAAAGTCATTATTGAGTTACTTCCCTTGAAAGTTGTGTCGGCTCTTTCGATCGAACTCCGCGGATAAATCCAGTTTTCTGCGATTTATTCTTTGTTTGGGTAGTAATAGATTGTTCTTGCTTCAGAATATCTATGGCCTGAATTTATGTGTATTGTTTGTCTGAGTAGGACGAGTCTGTCTTATATCTGTATATCTTTACATATCTAAGTCGAACTATATGTTCTGTTGTCTCTAGGGAGGTCAAAGGCTATTCGGCGGATGTGTCGCTAGAGTGTGGTGTGATTTGGCTTCGTCCTGATAGGGACTGTGTTTTCTATGTCGGCCTGTCGCCGGGGAAAAAGTGATCTCAGTATTTGTGGGGAAAGTGATAGTCGTCTAGACCTATCGTGTATGCTTTACCCCAGTGTTCATTCTTATTACCAAGGAATGGCAGAATCATATTTCTGATACCAAGGTAATAAAAGATACTCTTATGAACTCTCGTACGAAGCCACCATTTTCGATAGGTACGATTTGAATGTCTAAGAGAATATATTTGACTCGATGAAAACGACTTCGATTCCTAGCAGTACTATACCCTGTAGAATGCAGTCAATTGTTCATGACCAAATCTACAGAGCAATGAAAGATTTAATGAATGACTAACTTTAGGACAGATTCATTATCTGTATCCAAACGTGAGTGACAGCTCACGAGGGAAGCCATCTTGGAACCAAAACATGTAGTGACTTTCAAGAAGAGAAAAGGGATGCCCGTATTATCGCTTGATTAGTCCAGAGATCACTGCTACACATGAGAACCCATTGCTAGCGGTTCAATATTATTATATGGAAAAATATGTGCTGAACATTATGTTGGAGAATCGTCGCTAGACGAGATTAGGTCTAGAAGCCATCTGAAATATTATTTATAAGCTGACGTGCTCAGTCAGTGAAGTCAGTTGATATATATGTATGGGCGATACTGAGTGCTTGGCTACTGACAGTCCATTATACAATTATTCTACATGAGTGCCCATGTAACATTGCAAGACCATTTATCCACTGTACTATGATGTATTATGCCAACCTGTGATTTGTCACTATCTGTGCTGTCGAGTGTATACGTCCAATTAAACTTTAGAAAAGGTACACAGTCGTTGGTGTCGATGACTTCCAGCCATACATGAGTGTGAGAAAAGAACATTTGTCAACACCACGAACCCTTATTATCATTCGCACATTATACACTCAATCCATGTCTACACACCACTGCGTAGGTCAAGTTGACATTCCATACACTACAGTGGAGCAAACAACACCATAGAGATCTTATCAACTGATGATGATGATGATGATGTCTGCTTCCATCTACTTATATTTATCTTTTGGTGGATATCACTAACTGGAATAAAATAACAACGCACCCAACGTCCTTTTTAGGACGAACGAGGAAGAAGAAGAAGAAAAGTACTTGAAAGTCTTCCCTTAATTTGTCCAGGCAATTTGCTGCAAGATATAACACAAATATTTAACCACCCACAAGAATATTTCCAGATGTAAACCTGAGTCACAACCGGCATTCTTATTTCTTATATGACTTGTCAACTTTCAGCCCCAAAAGTTATGTATCTTTGGTGGATCTTCGGGTACTATACAAATCTATCTGTTGTAATCTGTGCATGGTGACTCCTGAGCAACCTCAGACCAAGTCTTCACAAGTCTTGCGACAATTAGTACATTTTCCTATAACCTGTTATCAGATAATGGTCACTGCAGTGTACTCCTCTGTCATTCATTCATTCATTCATTCATAACCCTCCACTCCCAAAGGAGCATAGGCCTTCAACAAACACATGCCAAGTTTTCCTGTCACGTGCCATCATCTCAAGTTCCTGCCACGCTCTCCTTATCATTTTCATCTCCGTTTCCAGCCCTCCTCTCCATTTGCTTCTTGGTCTACCTCTGCCTCTCTTGCCCTGGGGGTTCCAGAACAAGGACTACCTTGTAATGCTATCAACAGGCCTCCTCGGCGCGTGTCCCATCCATCGCCATCGTCTTCCCCTCATCTCTTGTTCCACTGGCACCCGTCTAGCTCCTGTCATCAGTTCCACGTTGATAACCTTGTCATACCATTTTAATCCCTCCACTCTACGCAACCACCCATTTATGAAAGTCTGTAGCTTTTTGGTTGTTGTCTTTGTTGTTCTCCATGTCCCAGAGCCACACAATAGTACCGACCTCACATCTGAGCTAAAGATTTTTATTTTCGTGTTGGATCCGATTTCTCTTGATCTCCATACATTTCCCAACGCAATGAACGCTCCTCTTGCCCTTTGTATTCTTATTTTGATATCGCTGTCTGTCCCTCCAACTTTGTCTATATTGCCGCCAAGATATGTGTATGATTCTACATCTTGTATTGGTGCTTCTTCAAGTTTAACCCTGTTTTCATTACCTGCATTTATTCTCATTATCTTTGTCTTTTCCCTGTTTATTTTCAGACCCAATTGCCGCGACCCCCCATCGAGTGTTTTCAATTTGTCCTGCATCTGATTAAGGTTATGGGACAGAAGAGCCAAGTCATCAGCAAAATCCAGATCATCCAACCGCTCAGTCAGAGTCCACTGGATTCCATTTCTGTTGTGTGTTGTTGATGTTCTCATAACCCAGTCCATTGCTAATAAGAAAAGAAATGGAGACAAGAGGCATACCTGTCGCACTCCTGTTCTTATCCTAAATGGTTCTGTAAGCTGTCCTTCATGAAGAACTCTGCATGTCATGTCTTCATATGTTTTCTTTATTAAATTAATGATCTTCAGTGAAACTACACAATGCCTCACCAATTTCCAAAGTGACTCTCTGTCCACACTGTCAAATGCCCTCTCGCTGTCCACAAATCCGATGTATAATGGTGAACTCCATTCCAGACCCTGTTCAACTACTATTCTCAAAGTGGCCATCCGGTCTGCACAGAATCTGTCCTGTCGAAAACCTGCTTGCTCATCTCTCAGCCTCTTGTCCATGGACTCTTTCAATCTCTCAAGGACAATCCTATTCAATACCTCTCCTGTCACCGATAGCAACACTATTCCTCCACAATTTGTGCACTCTTGTAAATTTCCCTTCCCAGGCAACCCAACCAGACACCCCCGCCCCTCCAATCCGCCGGCATCTCTTCCCCCTCCCAGACCCTACCAAGCAATCCATAATATCTCTGTAGCCGTGTCGACATCTGCCCCGATGGCCTCCGCCGGAATGCCATCAGGTCCAGACGCCCCTCCATCTCCCAGAAGCCCCATGCCTTTCCCTATTTCTTTCCCCGCCGGTCTCTCACCGCCAACCTGCAGCTCGCCCTCCGCCGGCTGGACGTCCGGGGGGCCCCGTGGAGCTGGTCCATTGAGAAGGTCCTCAAAACACTCTGTCCACCACTTCATCCGCTCTTGTACACTGCTGAGCAGCCTTCCATTCCCGTCCTCCATGAGGCAACCCGCTTGCCTGTACCTCCCTGTCAGCCTCCCTGTGCCACCATAACAAATAGAGCGAGGTAGGACAGTGAATATAACCTGACGCTTCAGTCAGTCTAGTTCACTGTGAGATTCACGCTTGCCAAAGACACCAGACTTGCCAGTAGTTAAAACTCAGTATTTCCATTTATCAGACCGGACACAATTATTGGAGTATTCATCAGGACGTACAATTCAGCCCAGGAAATCTCTAACATTTTAAATAAGGAAAACCGGAATATCTGAGGAAACTGAAACACACGGAGACAGAGAGGGAATTATCTTATTAAAAAAAACGACATCCCAGACGCGTGTAAGAGGCCGATTCAAGTCTCTTTTTCCATCTGAGCTAAAAAGTCTGAGCCAGGATTGGCGTAAGTTGTCTTTTTACATTTTTATTACAAACATGTGAACTAACATATATATATATATATATATATCTTCTTCTTCTTTAATCCATAACCGCCAACCGTCAAAGCAGTCAGCAGCCATCACGCCAGTTGGCGTCCTGTAGGGCAGCAACAAATTGATTCCACCTTGCTCGGTCGGCGGTCATCCCTCGTACAGTGCCCCAACTCTGGTTCATTATTTACATCTCGGCTTCCACAGTTCTCCGCCAAGTTGTTTTTGGTCGGCCTCTCTTTCGCTTTCCCTCGGGAGTCCATAGCATAGCTGTTCTTGTGATGGTATCAGGGTCCCTTCTGAGGACGTGGCCAACCCAGCTCCAGCGTCTGCCAGCTATGATGTGCATGTCATCCTGGTTACTCCGAATAAGTAGTTCTTGGTTGCTGATAGTGTTTGGCCAAAAGATTCGGAGAATTTTCCTTATATACAAGTATACAAGGGCTTATGGAATTCCAAGCTGCGTAGTGTCAATCATAAAAAGCCTCTATGCCAACTTTACGTGTAGCATTGGGCAGAGCAACCTAACCTTTGAAGTGAAGACAGGAGTACGACAGGGATGCCCCTTATCAACCACTCTATTTTTAACAGTCACAGACTGGGTGATGCGCCAGACAACAGAGGGCAGTCCAAGAGGAATAAGATGGACTACATTTTCTACATTGGAAGATCTGGAATATGCAGATGACATTGTACTGCTAGCACATTCACATCAACACATCCAGGAAAAAACGGATAGACTTAATAAGTATAGCCAGCAGGTGGGCTTGAACATCAACCTAAAGAAGACAGAGGTCATGACGCCCAATGTGAGCAACCCTGAGCCCATATCAGTAAGGAATCAACAACTGGAACAGACAGATGCCTTCACATACCTAGGATGCATAGTAACACCAGACGGCGGAGCAAGCAGAGACATCAACAACAGAATGAACCAAGCAAGAACAGCCTTTTTTAGTCTAAACAACATCTGGAAGTCCTCTCAGTACAGCACAAGCACAAAATTAGGATTATATCAGAGCTGTGTGCTTTCTGTGCTTCTCTGTGGCGCGGAGAGCTGGAGAGTTACAGAGAAGGAAATGTCGAAATTGTCCTCTTTTCACACAAGATGCCTAAGAAAAATTCTCTGAATTTTTTGGCCGAATACCATCACCAACCAAGATCTGCTTACTCGGAGCAAGCAAGAGGACATGCACACCATCATAGCTGGCAGACGCTGGAGCTGGGTTGGCCATGTCCTCAGAGGAGACCCCGATGCCATCACAAGAACAGCTATGCTATGGACCCCTGAAGGAAAACGAAAGAGAGGCCGACCAAAAACAACTTGGCGGAGGACTGTGTAGGCTGAGATGCAAAGAATGAACCAGAGTTGGGGCACTGTACGAAGGATGGCCGTCGACTGAGCAAAGTGGAATCAATTTGTTGTTGACCTACAAGACGCCACCAGGCGTAATGGCCACTGACTGCTTTGACGGTCGGCGGCTAAGGATCAAAGAAGAAGAAGATATATATATATATATTACCATGTGAATATTGATATGTGAAACTCGCTAGTGGATGTCCTAGTTATTTGAGGCTGGCAACTTCGCGCATAAAATGATGATTTCATGAACCACCACTGCCAAGGGTTGGTGATTGCTTTATAGCTAGTATCGTAAAGAGAACTAAAAGCATAAAGTAGTCCCAGGTTCCATATGGAACAGGGAGGAAAAGATGAAGAAATTATGTACATTCTAATCATAGTACTTACAGTTTCAAACCAGTGTAAATGTCGGTGATAATATATGCACTTTAAAATTAATAGAAGTTTCAAACTTTTCAAATCAGTGTAAACATAAATTAAAACAAATTAAATTTATATTGTGAACACTTTTCAATCAGAGGAAATTTAAATGTAAACATTTTCTATCTGTACTTTTAACCTTTTTTCATTTAAATGTAATGTAAAGCTAAATCTATTAAATTTAAATGTAAAGAAAGTTTTATCCCGAATGATTAAATTTAATTCTCATAGAGGGTAAATTCTAAGGTAAATTGGATGGTAGAATAGAAGAAAGGGGACACATAAGTATGTGTCGGGAAACTTAATACTCAGGACAGCGTTTCGTTTCTTTTCTTTATCATAGTTATTGGTGGTACCAGCAGAAAATACTATCTCTGGAACAAGAAGGGAACAGTGGCCTAAGCTTTAAGACGAGGGTCCAACTTTGTAGACTCTCCTTGACATTTCTGGGAAACGAGCTACACCTGACAACCTTGACCAGCGACGAGCATGAGCAGTGTAAACAGAAACCCTCAACGTGAGCAAAAACTACTATTGGCAGCTAAGTGCAAAATATACGCTGCCAAAGTGAACTTTTTTTCATCGTCTCTATTATCAATCAATGATGAAACTTTTCTTCTAAACTATTCAATTTATTTTCAAACTGTTAAAACCGAAAGTGATTATTAAATTTTGTTATTTGTACTGTTACAAATTTAACTTCGATTTAATCATTTTAAAGTTACTGCATGTTTGTGTCAGTCAATTTACTACACACACTCTAAACAGAGCTATACTAGACTAATATTTAAGAATTCCATTGAGTAAATCAGAGGTGGGGGCTTGAACGAGCTAAAATTAATCATTGCTTAATTCTTCACAAAAGTGGTCGGCAGATTGTAGAATTAACGTGCTCAGCCAAAGCAGCATTGTTTTCGCTTATCTGAATATCTTGTGAAGACTTCCTTTGTGCTAGAAGTGTCATTACCCTTCTATCTACATCTCTGCCAAGAGTAATCTTGTGAGAAGGTAGACATCTTTGAAGCCCATATTAGATACTCTTGAGTTCCAGCCACTGTTGGACCACTACTGCATAGCAGGGGAGGCAATACCGTCACAGAGGTGATCAGTTCCCATCCTCGCAGCCTTTGCCTTCCCTAACTCAAGAACATAGTTAGGTACCAGTTTACAACTAGATAGACTGGATCGTTACGCTATGTCACGAAATGGATTTAGGACTAGAGACTGTCTACATATAATGACAAGACAATAGTAAGAAGAAAGACTGAAATGATAGATTCAGATAGAAATATAGTGCCAAATGTGAAAGTTGAGACCATTGGCTCCGAGGTTGAGAACCGAGGTTGATTCTTTCCTCGCCACTTCGGACGTTTAAATTGCTATGGCCTCGAACCACCTCTAACTACCCTAAGGGGATAAGGTTCAAGTATGATTCACATACACCAAGATACAGACAACATACAGCTACTGTACTTAAATGAAATGACTGATGCCAGCTACAATTTATACAAGTTTATTATACACCTATAAACAACTCATATACATGTCACATACAAAAAAAATGCGAGGATGCACTCCTGAAACAAAATCAAGCACAGTTAAAAATGCATCAACCCCAACCCTTCTCCCACAATTGCAACCTGTATGGAGACAGAAGGTAAGGTTAACTGAAATGAACTACACTGCACTTGATGTCGCCTACACTCCAAACTAGCTGTGCTAAATTCTAACTCTAACTCTAAGTCCACTGATAGCTGGAACGACTACGAAGTGTCTACACAATCTCTGCACAGACTTCGGTTCTACACAGCCTATCCTGGAATCTCCTGAACACAACTAACTGCACCTCTAAACTTCAGCAGCGGTCCTCTGCTATGATTCACCAAAACTATCAGTTCTGCCTATTTGTGCTGACTTCAGTAGAGAGAATGTTTACCCTCTCTCTCTCCACTAACTCTGGAATTGATGACTAAGGTTTAACAGAACCCCACTGGATTCTGGACTGGAACTGTAGCTGGCTTCTCCTAACACCTCTGACATTACCTGCCCGATTACCTATGACTGGGCGATGGGGCTATCGGCTTTATTATGGCCGTGAAGAAGCGAACATAAAATTACCACAACGCTGGCAGCATGCCAAATCTGCGTGTGTAACCGACCGAGCGTCAGAACTCAGGATTTATCCACAAAAATCCTATTCGCTCGAAAATGTCTTCCCCTGGCTGGGAAAACGTATTTTCTTCCTCTCCTTCCATCACTGGCAATTCATGCGCGACTTAGCTTGTCGGCGAATGCCACCACTGTGCCGTGGGAGAAATTTTGAGGTATCAAAAATTCTGCTCTTCCCCACAAAAGCCGGTACCTACTGTTTAGACAGAAAAACCAAAACAACAGCTAAACAAACCGTTAATACTCTATTTCAAATAACAAATAACTCCCTTACTCTTCAACCCGTTATGCACCTCCATACAAAATCATGCCAACACCGTCCGCTCCTCTCATGTTCCCTTCTCTACCTGAGCCCACAAGGTAAATATTGGCTAACCCAGATCGCCTGTTCTGCCTGACTAACTGCAACAACAATATTATAAAAAAATTCACTGGCCCGTCTGGGCAACGTACTGTGGCCTACTTCATACGCGAACAACATGCAGCAAAGTGTTATTAACACAAAATCACTCTATCTCTGGAATTCCTAAACTTCCCGTCAATAAAAAGTAATCACATTCAAAATGAAAAATAAAGTATTATTTCCTTAACAGAAATAAATTTCAAAGTCTCCATCTGTCTGAATACACTTACTACAATGCACAATCAATAACATATAACCCTGTTTACGCTAGCATCTACATGCCGTCAAAAGTTATACATAATGCAACTGAAGGAATATGCCTTCACACTAGGTCAGATGGCCGTCTGTTTAATCTTTCAAGGCTGAAGGCAAAAACAAAAATCAGAAGAGTCACTATAAGAAGTAGTTCCAAAGGTTGTTATTGCCGGGAGTTGTAGTGAGGATAAGCTCTCACTGCAGATAAAATACTTCTATGGCACGCGCCTCAAACAGCCTCTGACAACCAAGTCCAGCTCCCGGCCTTCACGTGTGGCTCAATTTGAGCCCGGCGGAACTGTTTCCACTGACGGGAGAAGAGGCAAAGGCGAGCGACTGGCGCCTTAAAACCAGCAGCTTCGGGCAGATAGGGCTCGTGATCCTTGGTTGGTAGCTTATCTAAGAGAAGGAACTCTGAATTCAAACCACCGCTGCCTTGCGGGAATATCCATTTGTGGAATTGGCTTCGGGAGTAAACCCTGAGGATAAATCCGGAGTCGGAGTCCCTAAGGCAGTCTAATGTCGATTCGACATTATTCTGGCAACTCCTGCGACATGGCTGGTACCAAACTGTATCGGCTACTGCCGTTCCTTTGGATCTACCGGCTGTGTGGAGAGGGGGAACATGCTGCATGGGCAACAGCTTGATCTCCATATAACGGTGCCCAAGCGCGCGCCCTGGAGAAGACACTCCAGGTTCACCCCCCCTATAGGGTGTCGGCAAAACACGGGAAGTAGCAGTTACCGGTTATAAGCATTTTGCCCAATTGGCGTAGGGCATGGCGCCAGGGGCTACTTCCGACAGTGGGAGAGGTTCTAGGATCTCACTGGACAGCTACCGCCCGCTTCAAACTGGGCAAGCCCCCAGTCAATAAGGGTGTTGTGTCCCCCGCCACTGTCTGCTTTCCCCATTGGGTGCATGGGGATTAGGGTCAAACCCGAACTGCGGACAGAAAATTTTGCACCAAGCAATTATCGAAAAAATAGAAATAAGCAAACTCTCAGATTGGGATGCTGGAACGTCCGGACTATGTTGACTGGACTATCTGAAAACCTACAGGATGTAAACGATGTAAGGAAGACAGCCATAATTAATGATGAGCTTAAACGACTTCAGGTGGATATAGCTGCACTTCAGGAAACGCGCCTGGCGGGCTCTGGAACGGTGAGCGAGAAGGACTACACATTTTATTGGCGAGGGAAAGATCTTAATAAAGCTAGAGAACACGGAGTAGGTTTTGCGGTCAAAAAATCGCTAACTAACATGGTTGAACCAGGCGAGAATGGATCAGAACGCCTGTTAACGCTCCGCCTGCAAACTAGCACAGGTCCCATCACCCTTGTCAGAGTGTATGCTCCTACTCTGTACTCTGCCTCAGAAGCCAAAGATGAGTTCTACGAGAATCTAGCAGCAGTAATCAAAAGCATACCTAGGCAAGAACAGCTTGTTCTCCTTGGTGACTTTAACGCTAGAGTGGGTGCCGATAATGTTTCGTGGCCTTCATGTCTGGGCAGGTTTGGTATTGGCAAGATGAATGAAAATGGACAACGGCTCTTAGAGTTGTGCGTCCACCATGACCTCTGCGTGACCAACACCTACTTTCAGACAAAACCCCAGCATAAGGTGTCATGGAGACACCCACGATCCAAGCAATGGCACCAACTTGACCTGATTCTCGTCAGAAGGCCACTCCTCAGGTCTGTGCTCTCCACGCGCTCGTACCATAGTGCAGACTGTGACACAGATCACTCCTTGGTTTGCTGCAAAATCAGAGCACAACCAAGAAAACTCTATCGTGTCAGACATGAAGGGAAACCACGCATTGATACCAGCAAGATGTCAGACCCTTTCATGATCGCTCAATTCACTGCGACCTTCAAGAAAGTGCTCAGTAGCCCTCAGCATGGTGATACTATTACAGAGAACTGGAGCATCTACGGAACACCATTCAAAGTACTGCACTGCAACATGCCACCTTTGGTAAGAAAACAGCAAAGTCAAATGACTGGTTTTGACGCTTCATCAGATGTGATGGCACCTGTTATTGAAGCTAAGCGCAGTGCTATGAATGAATACAAACGTTCACCGAGTGCTATAACCCTACAGATCCTAAGGGCTACGAGAAGCAAAGTTCAACAAACTGCTCGACGCTGTGCAAATGACTATTGGCTCCAGCTCAGTGAGAGCATCCAGATCGCAGCGCAAACAGGCAACATTAGACAAATGTATGACGGTATAAAGAAAGCACTTGGCCCCCATAAAAGTAAGACGGCACCGCTAAAAACCATCAGCGGAGAAGCTAACCGATAAGGGTAAGCAGATGGAGAGGTGGGTCGAGCACTACTCTGAGCTTTACGCTAGAGACAATACCGTTACGCCTGCAGCCCTTGATGGTGTCAACAGTCTGCCAACTATGGAGGAGCTGGATGCCGAACCAACATTAGAGGAACTCAGTAAGGCCATTGATAGCTTGGCCTCTGGCAAAGCACCAGGCAGTGATGGGATTCCTCCTGATTTAATCAAATGCTGTAAGAGCACGCTATTACATCCCCTGCATAGGATGCTGTGCCAGTGCTGGGAAGAGACAACTATTCCTCAAGACATGCGAGATGCCAAGATTGTAACACTGTATAAAAATAAAGGAGACAGAAGTGATTGCAATAACTACAGAGGCATCTCTCTTCTTAGTATTGTTGGTAAGGTTTTTGCCAAAGTCATCTTAATGCGACTACACAAGTTAGCTGAGCGCATATATCCAGAGGCACAGTATGGATTCCGAGCTGGCAGATCAACAACAGACATGATCTTCTCTCTCCGCCAGCTTCAGGAAAAATCAAGAGAGCAGAAAAGACCATTATATATTGCCTTTATAGACCTCACAAAAGCATTCGACCTGGTTAGTAGGGATGGACTCTTTAAAATCCTCCTAAAAATAGGCTGCCCTTCTAAAATCCTGGAAATGATAAAGTCATTCCATGACGACATGAAGGGAACAGTCCAATATGCTGGAAGCACGTCACAGCCCTTTGATATACGAAGTGGCGTTAAACAAGGCTGTGTTCTGGCTCCGACCCTCTTCGGAATCTTCTTTGCCTTACTCTTGAAACATGCATTCAGAGATGCAACTGAAAGAATATGCCTTCACACTAGGTCAGATGGCCGTCTGTTTAATCTTTCAAGGCTGAAGGCAAAAACAAAAATCAGGAGAGTCACTATAAGAGACTTTTTGTTCGCTGATGATGCTGCAGTCGTCACTCAAAGCCAACAGGAGCTTCAGAGCTTGATGAATCGCTTCACTAAAGCATGCAAGGACTTTGGCCTCACAATAAGTCTAAAGAAAACGAATGTGCTGAGTCCAGGATGTGGGTGCTGCACCAGTTATCACTATCGATAACTATAAATTGGCAGTAGTGCACCACTTCACATACCTAGGGTCTACCATCAATGACAAACTCTCACTGGATACATAAATCGACAGCCGCATTGGCAAAGCTGCAGCTACCTTTGCCCGCCTCACATCGCGTGTTTGGGGAAACTCTAAACTCACAATGAAGACCAAAGCTGCGGTATATAATGCCTGCGTCACCAGCACACTCCTATATGGCAGCGAGACCTGGACGACCTATGCTAAGCAAGAAAGAAGGCTCAATACCTTCCATTTTGCGGTGTCTACGCCGCATCCTCGGCATCTCGTGGAAAGATAAAGTGACAAATGTCGAGGTGTTGTCACGTGCTGGCCTTCAAAGTATGTATACGCTGCTTAGACAGCGCAGACTTCGCTGGCTTGGCCATGTTCGCCGCATGGAAGATGGTCGCATCCCAAAAGATATCTTCTACGGACAATTAGCAGATGGCAAGAGAACAGTTGGGCGACCACAGCTGAGGTTCAAAGATGTGTGCAAGAGAGATATGAGGGCACTGGACATGGATCCAGCAACATGGGAGGATGAAGCTGCCGATCGCACAAAGTGGCGATGCTATTTACGGCACCACCTCAGATTGGGCGAAGAGAGGCTCACACAAGAAGCAGAGGTGAGGAGAAAACGTCGAAAGGAGCACCAGGAAAATAAGCAGTTGAGGGCTGTCACCGCAGGGGCGCATTCCCATAGTCAGTTATGACTGAAGGGGCTATTATTATTATTATTATAAATCTCAGTAGTTACAAACACGTGATTACAATTTTATGACCACGTGCTTCTCTCCCCCTCGTCCCTCTGAACATCGTATCAATAAATATACCGTAACCAACGCGCCCCCGTGCTTTACAAATTCCACCTCTTCTCCCCTCGTCCACCTATAGAAGTGTACTATAATATAACTAACTTGCAGCATTACATTCTCAATAAAATCACAAATACACAGACTCCCGTCATTCTGTAAATAAATATGATTCGCAGATGCGAGTTTCTCTCCCGACCGACTTTGCAATAATACAAAGCGGTGATATCTCAACTTTTAAACCATGCCGCTATTCCTTCAACCAGGAATTAAATGGACCTATAAAGTTTCTCAAGTTTATCACTAAGATAGTATTTGATGGCTCTGGCGATGAGAATTAAATTAAAACTTAAACTGCCCAAGAAACTTAAATGATCGGCCTAGGTCTAGAAAAATTAAATAAAGTTACCACGCAAAAAATTCATGCTTACCAAATTTCGAATTCCCCCTGAAAGGCAATCGACTTTGACTCAGGAACGCGGCTTTGGCAATTATTTTTTTTTAGAGACCGAACTTATGAAATTCGGGCCTATTTATTATCAAGACCCCCACGCGCCGACTTCATGACGTCATATGCGCGGCGTGGTTCTAAAGCCAATGGGAGCTCTGCATTTCAACTGCAGTCAATATCTTTAAAAAAAGGACACTGGTGCAAATCCTGATCTAGCCTCTATAATCTTAATCTAGAATAATAACTGCCAACATTCCCTACACACCAACACTAAACACTACTAGTCATAAAGAAGAACCATAAAGCAGATGAGATCAAACTTTATCGTGATCTCATCTTGAAAAAACGTAAATAATAGAAGGAGAAGAAACATGGAGAAGGATTACCTGTAATCCCTCCTAAAAATAGTAAACAAATGCAAGGAGAAAAAGACATGGGCCATTTGAAAGACAGAATCTCAGTACTTTCGTCACATCACTCCCCCCTTTCAAAGATTGAGCAACGATCTCCTTACTGAAATCTCTGTGTTTCACATTGGCCCTTAACTCTGTCTACAAGGCTGTCTGTCCTTACCCCTCCTATTCAGTGTTCTTCGACCTTCCTCTTTTGCGTTTCCTCCTTCTTCCTCTCCTAGAATGAGCTCCTATGCTCCGTTGGGAGAGTTGATCTCTCTTCGGACCTGTGCCGTCTAATGGCGGGTCTGAACTTTCCCTTGCTATGACCGTCAAAAGGCTGTCCTGGTCAGCTGATGTGACCGGCGGGCGCTGTGGCGATCTGGCGATGGCGACTTCCTCGCTGCGCGTCAGCGGGTTTGTGACCGCTGGTACAGTGCGAGAACGATGCAACGTCTCGGGTTCCTCTGGTGTAGAGCCTCCGATTTCTTGCTGGGTGTCTATTGGATCACGATCGACCTCAATAGCTTCTACCTTTGAAGAAAGGTAGGTAAGATCTGCCCCTGGCAGTGGTTCTGGACTCACTCTTCCCCTACCAACATGAAGCGGGACAGAGCTCTCCAAAATAGCTCCTTGCAAATGCGTAAGGTCGCTTTTCTCACTCTTTTCTGGCCTGAAAAGTTGGTGAGATGAAACTGTAGACCACGGGAGTCCTCCGTCTAACACCCTGGTTCTACCTTCAACCTTGCCCTCCCCTGTGAGAGTTACTGGCGTCAGTTGGAATGTGTCCTGCAGTGACACTTGACGGTTTAAGATCCCGTTAGATCGCGGAGAATCTGAGATAAAGCTCTCAGTGACTGGTTCCAATGTTCCGTGAAACGAATTGGAAAAGATAGCCAATTTTTCAGGCTCCTCGTTACAAGAGTCGTTTCCTGTAAACGAGATACGAGAGTTGTGGGGCCCATCTCCGTTTATAGGCAAACGGATACTCAGATCACTGTCCTCCTCCGTTTGAGTAAAGTGCTGGTCGGATGGGGCTCCAGGGCTGGTTGGAACTATATGCTCGCTCAGACCGCTATCTTGTGCCCTATGAAGATGGCGCTGGTCGTTGACATATGTAATACCGCTCTTGTCAGTATGTCCCTCACTTGAAGGAGCTAATACCATCGGGGGCCTAATTCCCGACAACAAAGAGTGTACTTCCTGAATCAGAGGCGTCGTCACCACTGTTTGGCCGGTTGGCTGAACAGGGCTGGCGGGCGAATTTGCCTCTGCAAATAACATATCACTGTCGTCAGAGGCGTTGCACCTCTCCTTGGCACGACAGCTATGTTTGAGCTCGCTCGGGGCTCCGTGAATTAGGGGTTCTCCTTTTTCACTTATCTGGCCTGCAGTAGGCCCCCTTGCATCAGCAAGGATCGGTGTGGTCGGGTTCCCCAAAACTAAATATGGGTTGCCGAGAATGAAGTCATAGGCCGGCTGAGCCGTTACAGCTGCCTTGATGGTGCCAGACACGAACTTACATTTCACCTCAATATTGGCTACCGGAAAGCACTGTGAAGTCCCTTTCCTTAAAACTCCACCAATATTCACTTTTTCTCTGGTCATCTGCCAGGGCTTCACCAGATGTCGGGCGACTATGCTGGGGTATGTAAGCCCGCTGTCAAATAAACATGTTATCTCAGTCCCGTTCACTTCGGCTGGTCCGCTGTTGGAAAACAACTTCTCTGACTGGAAGGGTTTCCACTTCTTCCCTTGTTTCACCCTCACAGGCCTTAAACAAGCCACCTGATGAGCGGGTTGTTTGTTTGGGCACCGTGTTGTCCAATGAGAAGTAGTCCGACAGAACCTACAATATCTCTCATTATCTCCCCGGTTCCTGACGGGTTCATGAGAAGTCGGCCCCTGTGTTCTGTTAGGCGGCTGGGAGCGCATGTTATGACTGGGAGGGGGCTCCTTGCGAGACGGCCCTTGCTGTTGGTGAGCTGAAGAGGAAGGCGAATGCGATGAAGATGCTCCTTTGTCCGGGGCTGGCAGGTCAGGGTGTTTTCTTTTCTGGCCCAGTACTTCGGCCTGTGCCGTCTGGAACCTTTCTGCAAATAGAATTATCTGGTCCAGTTGCTGGGCGCCCTGCTCCGCCAGGTACTTCCTTAAGTCCGGAGACATGTTGGCCTTTATCTGTTCGCACAGAACTAATTCTTCCAATCCTTCAAAAGATTTAGCCAAACCCGACAACTCTCTCCAGCGAGTGAGGTAATTCCTCAGCCTCTCTGCGAACTGGGGAAAACTTTCTCCTTTCTCCAGTCGACTTTCCCGAAACATTGTTTGGCACTTCCGGGGAGTCCATTGGAATCGCTGTAACAGGGCGTTCCGCAGTGCCTCAAAGTTATTCTGGTCATCCACTAGCATCTTGCTATAGACATCATACGCATGTCCTCTTAGTGATTGAGATAATTTGAGGCACCAAAGACTATCATCCAGCCCGTATGCCTTTGCCATCCTTTCAAATTTTTCCAAAAATACCTCAATTTTCTCATTCCCGTTAGGAAAAGAGTCCATCGGAAAATTCATGGCTGCCATCCGGGGCCCTCCGTTTCCTGAGGTGTCTGTCGCCCCTGCTCCGGGAGAATCTCCGTTAGCCGAACTGCCTTCCGAAGATCGGTACTGCAGTTCCAGTGAACGCAGGGCAAGTTCATGCTGTCTCTCTGCTGCCTTCTCTGCTGCTTCCCTTTCTGCTTTTTCTCTCCTCTGCCGCCGCAGCCCTTTCCCTCTCTCTGCTTTCTCTCCTCTGCTCCAGCCCTTTCCTGCGCCTCCCTCTCTGCCTTTTTCTCCTCTGCCTGTCGGGCCTTCTCTTCTTTCTCCGCTTCCAATTTACGCAGGTCCATCTCTGCCAGTCGGGCCCTCTCTTCTTTCTCCGCTTCCCTTTTCTCTCTCTCCGTCTGCCGGTCCTGTTCCCTCATAATGTAAGCCCTAGTCTCGGCCTCATTCATCCCCATGCTTTTAGCTGCGTCCTTCCATGCAGTAAGTAGCTTGACCAATTCAGCCATCTTACCTGACAAATCAGCAGTAACTCACCACGAGGGGAAATGACAAAAAAAGGAACAAGAAAAATTTACTGTTACCTACTAGGAATATGCTGTCGCAAAAACCCGCACTCAGACTAGCACCAAGTCTGACTAATAACTACCTGAAAAAAATTCAAGTTATCCAGCTACCCAAAACCCGAATTACTTTCCTGTTAAGAAAAAAATTCGATTAGCCATCAATTACTTCTAAGTCATAAACAACCTTACTACAACTAACATCTAAACTGACTACAACCTGTGGAAAAAAACTTATAGCTGGATCAGTCTTAATATAGCTCAAGTCTAGGGGATTTTTAAGAAAACTATTTCCAGAACTTTCTTCAGAGACAATTTATGAATCTAGAATTGATCCCAACAAAGATGATCCCAAGGACGACGCCACCCACTTTGTCACGAAATGGATTTAGGACTAGAGACTGTCTACATATAGTGACAAGACAATAGTAAGAAGAAAGACTGAAATGATAGATTCAGATAGAAATATAGTGCAAAATGTGAAAGTTGAGACCATTGGCTCCGAGGTTGAGAACCGAGGTTGATTCTTTCCTCGCCACTTCGGACGTTTAAATTGCTATGGCCTCGAACCACCTCTAACTACCCTAAGGGGATAAGGTTCAAGTATGATTCACATACACCAAGATACAGACAACATATAGCTACTGTACTTAAATGAAATGACTGATGCCAGCTACAATTTATACAAGTTTATTATACACCTATAAACAAACTCATATACATGTCAAATACAAAAAATGCGAGGATGCACTCCTGAAACAAAATCAAGCACAGTTAAAAATGCATCAACCCCAACCCTTCTCCCACAATTGCAACCTGTATGGAGAAAGAAGGTAAGGTTAACTGAAATGAACTACACTGCACTTGATGTCGCCTACACTCCAAACTAGCTGTTCTAAATTCTAACTCTAACTCTAAGTCCACTGATAGCTGGAACGACTACGAAGTGTCTACACAATCTCTGCACAGACTTCGGTTCTACACAGCCTATCCTGGAATCTCCTGAACACAACTAACTGCACCTCTAAACTTCAGCAGCGGTCCTCTGCTATGATTCACCAAAACTATCAGTTCTGCCTATCTGTGCTGACTTCAGTAGAGAGAATGTTTACCCTCTCTCTCTCCACTAACTCTGGAATTGATGACTAAGGTTTAACAGAACCCCACTGGATTCTGGACTGGAACTGTAGCTGGCTTCTCCTAACACCTCTGACATTACCTGCCCGATTACCTATGACTGGGCGATGGGGCTATCGGCTTTATTATGGCCGTGAAGAAGCGAACATAAAATTACCACAACGCTGGCAGCATGCCAAATCTGCGTGTGTAACCGACCGAGCGTCAGAACTCAGGATTTATCCACAAAAATCCTATTCGCTGGAAAATGTCTTCCCCTGGCTGGGAAAACGTATTTTCTTCCTCTCCTTCCATCACTGGCAATTCATGCGCGACTTAGCTTGTCGGCGAATGCCACCACTGTGCCGTGGGAGAAATTTTGAGGTATCAAAAATTCTGCTCTTCCCCACAAAAGCCGGTACCTGCTGTTTAGACAGAAAAACCAAAACAACAGCTAAACAAACCGTTAATACTCTATTTCAAATAACAAATAACTCCCTTACTCTTCAACCCGTTATGCACCTCCATACAAAATCATGCCAACACCGTCCGCTCCTCTCCTGTTCCCTTCTCTACCTGAGCCCACAAGGTAAACATTGGCTAACCCAGATCGCCTGTTCTGCCTGACTAACTCCGAGCAACAACAATATTTTCACTGGCCCGTCTGGGCAGACGTACTGTGGCCTACTTCTTACGCTGACACTACATGCAGCAAATTATTAACACAAAAATACTCTATCTCTAGGAATTCCTAAACTTCCCGTCAATAATAGTAATCACATTCAAAATGAAATAAAGTATTATTCCCTTAACAGAAATAAATTTCATCTCCATCTTCTGAATACACAGAATAACAATGCACAATCAATAACATATAACCCTGTTTACGCTAGCATCTACATGCCGTCAAAAGTTATACATAATGGTTATCAATTAAATCTCAGTAGTTACAAACACGTGGTTACAATTTTATGACCACGTGCTTCTCTCCCCCTCGTCCCTCTGAACATCGTATCAATAAATATACAGTAACCAACGCGCCCCCGTGCTTTACAAATTCCACCTCTTCTCCCCTCGTCCACCTATAGAAGTGTACTATTATATAAATAACTTGCAGCATTACATTCTCAATAAAATCACAAATACACAGACTCCCGTCATTCTGTAAATAAATATGATTCGCAGATGCGAGTTTCTCTCCCGACCGACTTTGCAATAATACAAAGCGGTGATATCTCAACTTTTAAACCATGCCGCTATTCCTTCAACCAGGAATTAAATGGACCTATAAAGTTTCTCAAGTCTATCACTAAGATAGTATTTGATGGCTCTGGCGATAAGAATTAAATTAAACTTAAACTGCCCAAAGAAACTTAAATGATCGGCCTAGGCTTAGACAAAATTAAATAAAGTTACCACGAAAATTCTGCTTACCAAATTTCGAATTTCCCCTGAAAGGCAATCGACTTTGAATCAGGAACGCGGCTTTGGCAATTAATTTTTTTTTAGAGACCGAACTTATGAAATTCGGGCCTATTTATTATCAAGACCCCCACGCGCCGACTTCATGACGTCATATGCGCGGCGTGGTTCTAAAGCCAATGGGAGCTCTGCATTTCAACTGCAGTTAGCTCTCAGCCAATCAGAACCTTAGGTCATGCTGATGCAACCAGTTTCTGCTAGACAAAGAATCGGGAATTCGTCCTAGCCCTATACTGCGGAAATGAAGCAAAAATGGCCGCAAATAATTTAACTCCCGAAAATGCGTCTATGGGCACGCAATATCTTTAAAAAAAAGGACACTGGTGCAAATCCTGATCTAGCCTCTATAATCTTTCGTCTAGAATAATAATGCAACAGTTCCCTACACACCAACACTAAACAAGACTACTAGTCATAATGAAGAAACATAAAGCAGATGAGATACAACTCCATCGTGATCTCATCTGGGAAAAACGTAAATAATAGAAGGAGAAGAAACGTGGCGAAGGATTCCCTGTAATCCCTCCTAAAAATAGTAAACAAATTGCAAGGAGAAAAAGACATGGGCCATTTGAAAGACAGAATCTCAGTACTTTCGTCACACGCTACCAGGTTTTTAAACCCGAACCCAGTGAATTTGCCACGAGAGGCAAGCGCTGTAACCACTCTGCCAATTCTTCCAACCGTACAAAAGGTTGTCTCCTAGAAGATACTGCCGTAGGAGTAAAACAGTGAAAAGCTACAGACTCCACTATACTAGATCCAACATCGAGAGGTGAATTGATCTGTTCCCGTCCTCACTACCTTTTCTTTCCCTGACTCAAGAGCAAAGTCAGGTACCCATTTACAGCTGGGTAGACTGGAGAGTAACGATACCTTTCAACCGTACGTAATAATAAAGCTTCATATTTGATCAGCTCACAGTCAGAGCTCAATTTAGTAATGGGTCAATGTGGACCATGACCTAGGGCGGTTCATTTTCTATGGCAAACAGGCAAACAAACGTCAAGCTGGAAAACAAATAATCCAGGTACAAGTGCGCTCAAAATGGTGTCTGAAAATTAAAATTTAAAAAAAAACACGGGGTAACTAATCGTTTAGCGTGAACAAAATACGATGTGCGGATACATTGCGCGTTAATACTCAGCATAATGTATGCAGCTGAGACTTTTGATATCTGGGTGGTTGTTTCACTGCTGATCACAAACTAAAGGATAAAAAGACGTCGTTTAGAATTATACATTTCTGACCGTCAAGGGGCCTCAGAGGCATATTGTGGTTATTGGACTGTGATTAGTGATTCCACATTGATAATTCATCATCATGTGACGTATTCTTTCCAGAACGTTGTCTCCATTACAGCTGCTCTGAACGCATCACGATTCTGGGCAAGTCGACCTGCATCAGCCAAAGACAAGTTCAGACTCTCTGTGATGTCCAGGGTCCACCGTCGTCTAAGTCGACCCCTTCCCCTTTTTCCAGGAACCGTGCCTTCCATCACTGTTTTTTCCAGACTATTATGTCTTTTTATATGACCGAAAAATTTCAGCTTCCTTATTGCGATGGTATTTAGGAGCCAATGTTCCTGTACGTTTAGTGAGTGCAGTACTTCTCTTGTTGGTCTTTTTTTCTGTCCAGGGTATTCTCAACATCCTTCTGTAGCATTTCATTTCGAATGATGTAATCTTTTTTGCAACTGTTTTATTGAGTGTCCAAGTCTCGCAGCCGTATGTTGCCACTGGGAATATACATGCTCTGATCAGTTGTAACTTTGTTTCTTTGCTTGTGCCTTGCCATAGGTTTTTCATCTGTATTAGTTTATGTGAAGCAATTGCAAGTCTTCTTTTAATTTCTACTGCACAGTCGCCAGAGTTGTTGATGATTGATCCTAAGTATTCGAATTCATTAACACTTTCCAGTTCTTCGTTATCAATTTCAATTTCTGGTTTGGTCTTTACTTTGTCTGTTGTCAATACTTTGGTCTTCTTGGTGTTTAGGTATAGATTCTGGGCCTCGCTGTGTTTTTTGGTGGACAGAAGTAATTGTTCAAGTCCTTCTGGGTTGGTCGATAGGAGGACTGTGTCGTCAGCATATCTGATTTCCGGAATCTGGTACCCGCCGATGTTAAATGAGTCAAACTCTGTGTGTTCTTGGTCATCTCTTACATTTCTCATGATATTCTCGGCATAAATGTTAAACAGGTAAGGGGAAAGGGTACAGCCTTGTCTTACTCCTTTCTGTACTTCAAACCATTCTGATGTTTCCCCCTCTATTCTTACGGCTGCCTGTTGTTCTTGGTACAGCAGTGCGATGAGTTGTATAAGGTGGTTTGGAAATCCCATATTTTTCATAATAGCCCATAACTGCTTGGTGTAATCAATGAAACAAGTATGTAGGTCAACGTTGAATTCTCTACACTTTTCTATGATGATCCTCATGTTGAATATATGATCTCTAGTGCCCCTACCTGGTCGAAAACCCGCCTGTACTTCGTTTATTTCTGTTTCTAGCTTTTGTTACATTGATAATTATTGGATCTAAATATATAAATCCCAGCTGTGAACCCTGGGGCTTCTGTCAGACGGGATGTCACAGCCAGAAACTGGGGAGCAAAGAATAGAGTTTCTGCGATTTACCAAGCATGTCGTAAAAGGCGACAAAAGTAGGCTGTGATGGTCCTCATCCTCATCATTAATTGCCACAACAGAAACTACCATTGCAAAAAAGCATGCCTAAAAAGAGACAACTGCAATAGAAGCATCGTGTTCCTCAAGAAGCAGAGAGAGAGAGAGAGAGAGAGAGAGAGAGAGAGAGAGAGAGAGAGAGAGAGAGAGAGAGAGAGAGAGAGAAAACAAAAGAAGAGGAGTGTTAAATTACTTGTCAACATCGGATTCGCTCCTCTCTCTGCGGTCGGGTAGTGGACCTATTTAGTTAACCTCTCACCTCTCTGCATAGAACGCATTTAATTAACCTCTGACTCCTTCTACAAGGATGGGTTGTTACCGCTCCGTCATAAGCACAGGTTGTTTTTGGTTAACACCTCTCCCATCAGCATGGGTTGTATCTAGTTAACATCTCTTGTACCAGCATATATTTAACATGCCCGCCACCCTCTCAACTGCATGGGATGTACTGTTTAACGCTCACAATAAAATGGGACGTATTTAGTTAAAACCCTCACAACTGCATGGGATATATATATAGTTAACCCTCACAACAGCATGGGATGTATTTAGTTAACCACCACAACAGCATGGGATGTATTTAGTTAACCCTCACAACATCATGGGATGTATTTAGCTAACCCTCATAACTGCATGGGATGTATTCAGTCTTCTTCTTCTTCTTCTTCTTCCTCGTTCGCCCTGAAAAGGACGGTGGTTGCGTTGTGTCTGTTTGCGCCTAAGCTGTGATATCTGCACCTTTCGGTCGACACATCCGACTTCTGCACGGCATTTTTTAGGGACCGGGTTTGCCTTCCCATTTCGATCCGTACTCGCTCAGCCAGACTGCACTGCTGTAGACTGTTTCCAGGACCACCACGTGGAGGTGGAGTACGGTCTTGATCAGCTCTGGTTCGCTGATCCTGATGCAAGCAGTCAAGCTATGGGTCGCTGACTGCATTCACTATTGCTGCATCTTGGGGTCCCGTATTCAGTCTAACCATCACAACTGCGTGGAATGCATTATTTAACGCTCACTACAGAATGGGACGTATTTATTTAACCCTCACAACTGCATGGGATGTATTTAGTTAACCCTCACAACTGCATGGGATGTATTTAGTTAACCCTCACAACTGCATGGGATGTATTTAGTTAACCCTCTCTCAATAGCATGGCATGTTTATTAGTTAACTCCCTTTCAACAGCATGGGATGTATTTAATTTAGTTAACCTCTCTCTCTCAATAGCATGGGATGTATTCACTTAACCCTCTCTCAACAGCATGGGGTGTATTTAGTTAACCCTCACAACAGCATGGGATGTATTTAGTTAACCCTCACAACTGCATGGGATGTATTTAGTTAACCCTCACAACTGCATGGGGTGTATTTAGTTAACCCTCTCTCAATAGCATGGGATGTATTTAGTTAACTCCCTTTCAACAGCATGGGATGTTTTTAATTTAGTTAACCTCTCTCTAAATAGCATGGGATGTATTCACTTAACACTCTCTCAACAGAATGGGGTGTCAACAGCATGGATGTATTTAGTTAACCCTGTGTGAACAGCATGGATGAATTTAGTTAACCCATCTCTCAACAGCATGGAATGTATTTAGTTAACTCTCTCTCCACAGCATGAAATGTATTTAGTTACCCCTCTATGAACAGTATGGGATGTATTTAGTTAACTCTCTCTCAACAGCATGGATGTATTTAGTTAACTCTCTCTCTCTCAACAGCATGGGATGTACTTAGTTATCTCTCTCTCTCTCAACAGCATAGGATGTATTTAGTTAACTCCCTCTCAACAGCATGGTATATATTTAGTTAACTCTCTCTCAACAGCATGGATGTATTTAGATAACCCATCTCTCAATAGCATGGTGTATACTTACTTAACCTCTCTTTCACCAACATGAGATATACTTAGTTAACCCATCTCTCAACAGCATGGGATGTATTTAGTTAACTCTCTCTCAACAGCATGGAATGTACTTAATTAACCCATCTCTCAACAGCATGGATGTATTAAGTTAACCCATCTCTCAACAGCATGGATGTATTTAGTTAACCCATCTCTCAACAGCATGGATGTATTTAGTTAATTCTCTCTCAACAGCATGGATGTACTTAGTTAACCCATCTCTCAACAGCATGGTATGTATTTAGTTAACCCATCTCTCAACAGCATGGTATGTATTTAGTTAACTCTCTCTCTCAACAGCATGGATGTATTTAGATAACCCATCTCTCAATAGCATGGTGTATACTTACTTAACCTCTCTTTCACCAACATGAGATATACTTAGTTAACCCATCTCTCAACAGCATGGGATGTATTTAGTTAACTCTCTCTCAACAGCATGGAATGTACTTAATTAACCCATCTCTCAACAGCATGGATGTATTAAGTTAACCCATCTCTCAACAGCATGGATGTATTTAGTTAACCCATCTCTCAACAGCATGGATGTATTTAGTTAACTCTCTCTCAAAAGCATGGATGTACTTAGTTAACCCATCTCTCAACAGCATGGTATGTATTTAGTTAACCCATCTCTCAACAGCATGGTATGTATTTAGTTAACTCTCTCTCTCAACAGCATGGATGTACTTAGTTAACCCATCTCTCAACAGTATGGTGTATACTGTACTTACATAACCTCTCTTTCACCAACGTGAGATATACTTAGTTAACCCCACCATCTCCAAATAGCATGAGATGTATTTTATTAACCCCTCTCCCACCGCCATCGGGTATATTTAGTTGACACCTTTCCACGTTAACTCGCGATGCACCTAGTTAACCCTGGACAATCAGCATGAGTTGTATCTAACTTTCCTTCCATCATCTTGGAACGCGTGTAAACCCCCCCCCCCCCCCTTTTTTTTCCTTGCCCACCACCAGCGAGGGATGCAATCAGCTTTTCTCCTGTCACGTTGGGACGTGTTTAGCTTCCTGCTGCCAAACATTATTTGTATCTGATGTTAACAATGAAATGATAGCCTATATTTTAATGTTAGTGTGGATCTGGGAGTTCGATACAGGGGAGCAAAGGTTGGGATAGTTGCTCACTAACTGTACTCTTCAGTAGACAGTCTAGGAGCCGCGCTAGCGTAGTGGTTACAATACCGCTCTGGCGACCGGGTGATTCAGGATCAAACCCGGGCGACGGCATTTGAGGATTTTTCGTCGACCGGGAATTGGACTGGATTAACTTGAGACCTGGCGAGGACATTTGAAGGAGTGTCGTCGACCAGGGATTGGCGGCTCCTGAGCCGACCCAGCTCTAATGGGTACCTCCGAAATCGGCGAGTATCTGCCTGAATGGCGAGGGACACCTGTCTCTGCACAAGAAAAGGGATACTCACGTAAAATCAATGTCAGGTTAGACATTAACAAATAACCTGAGATTTCGCCTCGAGTATTAGCGGGCGTACGAAAAAAAAAAAAAGTAGACAGTCTCATAACACAAACTGCTAAGGGGAGTGAAGTGTTACTTCACCATACTAGGTCCAGTTTGAGAGACAGCTTCCTCGCTGCCTTTGCCGTCCCTAACTCAAGAGCAGAGTCAGGTGCCCATTTACAGCTGGGTAGACTGGAGCGTAACGCTACCAAAATTCGATCTCGGAACCCAGTAAGTTCGCAGCGAGAGGAAAACGCTCTTTAGTACATGTTTCTAATCGCTTATTTCACTATGACTTGTTGGTCGTCGTGGTTAAAAATGGGATTACCCCCTTATGTTCTGCGTCTATTGTTTTGTTCTTCCTTAAAATGATATGTTTAAACAGTCTGGAAAAACAACAATTGTAATTCACTGTATAGAATAAAGAATACTAATAATAATAATAGCCCCTTCAGTAATAACTGACTATGGGAATGCGCCCCTGAGGTAACTCCCCTCAGCTGCTTATTTTCCTGGTGTTCCTTTTCGACGTTTTATACTCTCTTCTGCTTGCCGTAGAGCTTGTTTTCGCGCAATCTGAGGTAGCGCCGTAGAGAGCATCCCCATTTGGTGCGATCGGCAGCTTCATCCTCCCAGGTTGCTGGATTTACTTCCAGTGCCCTTATACTCTCTTGCCCACATCTTTCAACCGCAGCTGCGGTCGCTCTACTGTTATTTTGCCATCTACTAGTTGTCCGTAGAAGATATCTTTCGGGATGCGGCGGACATAGCCAAACAAGCGCAGTCTGCGCTGTCTAAGTAGTGTATACATGGTCTGAAGACTTGCACGTGACACCTAGACATTGTCACTTTGTCCTTCCACGAAATACCGAAGATGGGTCGTAGACATCGTAGATGGAAGGTATTGAGCCTTCTTTCTCGCTTAGCATAGGTTGTCCATGTCTCGCTGCCATATAGAAGTGTACTGGTGACGCAGGCGTTATATACCGCAGCTTTGGTCTTCGTTGTGAGTTTGGAGTTTCCCCAAACACGCGATGTGAGGCGGGCAAAGGTGGCTGCAACTTTGCCAATGCGGATCTCAATTTCTGTGTCCAGAGAGAGTTTGTTGTTGACGGTAGACCCCAGGTACGTGAAGTATTGCACTACTGCAAATTCATTGTTATTGATAGTGATAACTGGTGCAACATACACATTCTGGCCCAGCACATTTGTTTTCTTTAGACTTATTGTGAGACAGTGTGAAGCTGGAGTTCAGCTCCAGGGCACGACCTTCTTCTTCTTAGATCATTAACCACCGACAGTCAAAGCAGTCAGTGGCCATCACGCCTAGTGGCGTCTTGTAGGGCAACAACAAATTGATTCCACTTTGCTCGGTCGGTGGCGATCCTTCGTACAGTGCCCCAACTCTGGTTCATTCTTTGCATCTCAGCCTCCACAGTCCTCCGCCAAGTTGTTTTTGGTCGGCCTCTCTTTCGTTTTCCTTCAGGGGTCCAAAGCATAGCTGTTCTTGTGATGGCATCGGGGTCTCTTCTGTGGACATGACCAACCCAGCTCCAGCGTCTGCCAGCTATGATGGTGTGCATGTCCTCTTGCTTGCTACGAGTAAGCAGATCTTGGTTGGTGATGGTATTTGGCCAAAAGATTCGGTGAATTTTTCTTACGCATGTTGTGTGAAAAGAGGACAATTTCGACATTTCCTTCTCTGTAACTCTCCAGCATTCCGAATCATAGAGAAGCACAGAAAGCACACAGCTCTGATATAATCTTAATTTTGTGCTTGTGCTGTATTGGGAGGACTTCCAGATGTTGTTTAGGCTAAAGAAGGCTGTTCTTGCCTTATTCATTCTGATGTTGCTGTCTTTGCCTGCCCCACCGTCTGGTGTTACTATGCTTCCTAGGTATGTGAAGGTATCTGTCTGTACCAGTTGCTGATTCCTTACTGATATGGGCTCAGGGTTGCTCACATTGAGCGTCATGACCTCAGACTTCTTTAAATTGATGTTCAAGCCCACCTGCTGGCTAAACTTATTTAGTCTATCCGTTTTTTCCTGGATGTGTTGATGTGAATGTGCTAGTAGTGCAATGTCATCTGCATATTCCAGATCTTCCAATGTAGAAAATGTAGTCCATCTTATTCCTCTTGGACTGCCCTGTGTTGTCTGGCGCATCACCCAGTCTATGACTGTTAAAAATAGAGTGGTTGATAAGGGGCATCCCTGTCGTACTCCTGTCTTCACCTCGAAGGTTAGGTTACTCTGCCCAACACTACACGTAAAGTTGGCATAGAGGCTTTTTATGATTGACACCATGCAGCTTGGAATTCCATAAGCCCTTAGTATTTTCCATAAACTGTCCCTATGTATGCTGTCAAAAGCCTTTTTCAAAATCAACAAAAAATTTATGTAAAGCTGTCTTTGCCATTCTGTGCACTGCTCTATAATGTTCCTGAGAGTGAATATATGATCTACACATCTTCTGTTCTTTCTAAATCCTGCTTGTTCTTTCCTCAGTTTGTGGTCTACTGCCTTTGAAATTCTCTGTATAATTATCCTGCCTAGTATTTTGCTGGGAACTGAGAGAAGAGTGATTCCTCTCCAATTATTGCAGTCTGCAAGATCTCCCTTCTTGGGCAATTTGACAATTATTCCTTTCTTCCACTCTGATGGTGTTGTCCCCGTTTTCCAGACCTGTGCAAATAGTGGTTCTAATAGTTCTGCTGCTAGCTCAGGGTCTGTCTTAAATAGCTCTGCATTTAAGTTATCATGGTCCGGAGCTTTGCCGTTCCTTAACCCTTTGATTGCTGTGATGATTTTTTTTCTTTTCGTGGACTGTCTGTATTTACATCTAGATCGTTTTCGGCCTCAGGAACATTCAATTGTGTCTCTGGAGGTTCCTTGTTCAGAGTTTCTCTGAAGTGCTCTGCCCATCTTGTTTCCTGTCCCTCTGCTGTCGTGATGAGATTACCTTGCTTATCTCTTACTAATGTAATATTGTTTCACCTCGTTTTCCGCTGATGAATTTAGTTATTTTGTATACTGTGCTTTGTTCATTTCTCAGTGCTGCCTCCTCTGCCTGTCTTGCAAGATCGTCTAGGAAATTCCTTTTGTTGGCTCGGGTTTGGCGTTTAACTTCCTTGTCCAGCTGACTGTACTGTTCGCTATATAATTGCTTTAACCTGGGGGAACTTCACTTCTGTTTTCTTTCTTTTCATTTCCTTTCTCATCTTTATGGTGTTTAATGTTTCTGGTGTTATCCAGTCTTGCTTCTTCCTTTCCTGGAATCCCAAGCATGATTTGCTGCTTTCCTTATATATTGTTGAAATGGTGTTGAAATTCTGGTCTATATCATCAGTCAATGTCTTTTCCTGGCTTTTGGCAATTTGATATCGTTTCTTAATGTCGGCCGCAAAAGCTTTTCTGGTAAGGGGGTCCTTCAATTTGCTGATGTCAAACCTTTTCTGTGTAGTTACAGTTGGTCTAGCCCTTCTTAGTTTCAATTTCAGTTTTGCTTTTACTAAATGATGATCACTTCCCACATCTGCACCTCCTCTTACCTTCACATCTTGTAATGCATGTCTCCATCTACCGTTAACCATGATGTGGTCTATCTGGTTTCTGTCCCGACCATTTGGTGATTCCCATGTTAATTTGTGAATTTCTTTGTGTGGGAAAAGTGTTCCTCCAATTACCAGGTTGTTAATGCTACAGAAACTTATTAGTTTATCCCCATTTTCGTTTGCTGTTCCGCTGCCGCATTTCCCTATTGTTCTTTCATTATATGTACTGTATTGTGTGTACCAACTTTCGCATTGAGGTCTCCCATTACTATAACGAGATCATATCTAGGTGTGTCTTCCATTTCTTTCTGCAGTTGTTGATAGAATTCATCCTTGACCTCATCATCGCTGTCATTCGTTGGTGCATAGCATTGTATTATTGTAGTGTTAGTGAATCTCCCTCTCAATCTTAATCGTATCAGTCTGTTGTTGATGGGTTTCCATTCCAGTAATGTCCTTTCTATCACTTTCTGTAGAATAATGGCTACGCCTTCATTGTGCTGTCCATCCTCTCTTTCAGAGTAAAGTACTGTTTCTCCTGTTGCTGTTTTAACTTTTCCTGCCCCTGTCCATCTGCTCTCACTTATCCCTAGGATGTGTAACCTATAGTTTCTCATTTCTGCCGTGACCTGTCTTAGTTTACCTGTCTCGTTCATTGTCCTGACATTCCAAAATCCTATTCTTGTATCCTGTTTTGCGGTCAGGACATCCGTTTTCATGTCAGTGGCTTCCTTTCGGCTTTCACCACTGACAGTCATACGAGCCACAGACTCCGAATGTCCATCCCGCAGCAAAGTTTGTTCATTTATTGTTGTTTCCGTAACTTCAGTGTTTTTTTTTACATAGACAGGGGTGTCAGCCCTATGCTAAAACCCCCAACCTAGAGGACCAGGGTACCAGCTTTTGTCTGACCCCTACCCACACAGACCAGTCCAGCTTGGTTGAACCTACCAGGAGTAAAACTCCCACTGGCATAGCTCTGGGGATTGTTAGGGTACGCAAGCTGCCATACCGCTACAAGGTATAGGTACCATTGATGGCAGAGGGCACGACCTTGGGCACAATTATATGGAGATCAAGCTGTTGCCCATGCATGTTCCCCCTCTCCATGTAACTGGTAGGTCCAAAGTAACAGCAGTAGCCGACACAGTTTAGTACCAGCCACTTCACAGGAGCCTAAGAAAAATTCTCCGAATCTTTTGGCCGAATACCATCACCAATCAAGATCTGCTTACTCGGAGCAAGCAAGAGGACATGTACACCATCATAGCTGGCAGACGCTGGAGCTGGGTTGACCATGTCCTCAGAAGAGACCCCGATGCCATCACAAGAACAGCTATGCTATGGACCCCTGAAGGAAAACGAAAGAGAGGCCGACCAAAAACAACTTGGCGGAGGACTGTGTAGGCTGAGATGCAAAGAATGAACCAGAGTTGGGGCACTGTACCAAGGATGGCCACCGACCGAGCAAAGTGGAATCAATTTGTTGTTGCCCTACAAGACGCCACCAGGCGTGATGGCCACTGACTGATTTGACGGTCGGTGGCTAAGGATCAAAGAAGAAGACTTCACAGGAGTTGCCAGAATAATATAGTATCAAAATTAGACTGCCTTAAGGACGCTGACTCTGGATTTATATTCATGGTTTACTCCCTAAGCCTTTCCCGTAAGCGAATATTCCTGCAAGGCAACCGAGGTTTGAAATCAAAATACTTGGGACCTAAGACGCGTCAACAGTGAGAAATGCAGTTAGCGACTCATAGCTAGACTGCTTGCGTCAGGGTCAGCGAACCAGAGCTGACCAAGACCCTACTCCACCTCCAAGTGGTGGTCCTGGAAACAGGCTGCATCACTGCAGTCTGGCTGAGTGAGTAGGGATCGAAGAGGGAAGGCTAACCCGGTCCCAAAAATGCCGTGCTGAAGTCGGATGTGTCGGCCGAAAGGCGCAAATATCGCAGCTTCGCTGTAAACGGACACAACGAAACCAACGTCCTTTTCAGGACGAACGAAGAAGAAGAAGAAATCAAAGTTTTACCTTCTCCTAGATAGGCTGCCAACCAAGTATCACAAACACTATGTGTCTGAGCACTATATACCCAAATTATAACCCATATGGGGTTAAATCGGGTCTTCCATTCACAAAACAAACCGGTTGTTTTGTATTTGTGTGTGTACGTGAATGTGTGTGTGTGTGTGTTTGAGGGATTCAAAAATCAATCAATCAAAACTACTTTCAGCGTCGCGTGGACGTGTGATTAGAGAGCTTGCTTCTCAAAGCAAAGTTACGGAGTTTGAAACCCTGTTGTGTCAAACCCCACGTCTGCCCAGCTGTAAATGAAAACCTCACTCTGGTCTTGAGGTAGGAAATTAATTAGGCAGCATGAAGGGAACCGGTTTACCCCGTTTTATGAAGCTGATACCTAGTTAAGTTAACACTTCACTCTACTGTAGTATCTGCTAACGGATTATTTTCGCCATACCAGTTCACACTGATAAGTTGTTTTTTTTTAAGCGTTGTAACAAGCATATTGTAAAAGACGACCAAGTAGGATTGTACGTTTCTCGCAACCTCATCATGTAAAACAAATTGCTTCAGAAATCATCATTATAAAAACATATCCGCTATTTTGGCCCAAACTTATTTTAATATGGCTAGCTGCAGTGGTAGACCCTTGTTCTTTAAACAGGAACACAACAGGGATACGAAGATGACATTTAACGAAGTCATCAATCACCACCATTCAAGAAACGTGTTCTCAAAGACGTGGGAACGAGTTCTAGAATATTATGTTAACCGCGCCAATGGAGTGTCCAAGTTCTAGTTATATGTAAGAACCGGCATGAGTTGACAAAAAGGAGTCTATAGCCACAAGAAAGCGTCCATATTTACAGAATCTCTTTCTTTGTTCATATTTCTTACCCCGCATGTATATCAAGGAAATTATAAATGAAACTGTCCCAACTGCGTCATTCAGCCTGTTTTATTTTTTAACCACTTTTATTTATGTTGAAAATCGTATTCTATATTTGTCCCGTTTCTAATCTTTTATGCTCAAAATCAGAATGTTTACTCATCGTATAGATCTGAAACTTTGCATTCAGATCCTTTTATAGGAACATTTTAATCCATCAAGTTTTTACGGCACTCTCCCAGCTTATTTTACATTATAGCTAAAACAATGTAATATAAGATGGAAATAACTCCATTAACTGCGAAAACAGATTGCGTCGGATGCTGAATTGTGATTTGTCGTGCTTCTCCAAACAGCTAGGACAGTGGCATTTTATTTTAAATCCAGCTCTAGTGTTGATTAAAATCTGATTACAGGAAACGACAGAGAGAAAACTGGACTGATCTTAAAGGCGACGAACTGGAACGAATTACGGACTACGACTTATGGATCATGGAATATTAGGAGTATTAACGAGAAAGAAGAGGAGTTGGTAAAGGAGATGATGAAAACAAAATTAGAAATCCTAGCTGTTACGGAAACCAAGAAAAAGAGACAAGGAGTTATGGATCTCGATGGCAACATGATGCTTTACAGTGGCGTCCTCACAACCAAAACAAGCTAAAAGGAGTGTGAGTTGTATTGTGGCTAAAAACCAAACAGATAGTATCAAGGAATGGAACTTTTTCTCGGAGCGCATTATGGTGCTAAAGCTAAAAGAAGGAAAAGCCATAGTGAACCTTGTCATTGTGTATGGGCCAAAAGAAGATGAGCAAGTAGAAGTCAAAGACGAATTCTTCGAGCTGCTTCAAAATGCAGTGAGCGACTGTCCGGATGAAATTATCCTCCTCGGAGATTTCAATGTCAAAGTTAGAAATGACCATGCTAGACGGGGTGGAGTTATCGGAAGATATGGAGAAGATGCACTGAATGATAATGGAAAGCGACTCCTTAAATACTGCACTGAGAAAAACCTGATCATTACAAACACAAAGTTACCCCATAAGCGCATACATGCAAACACTAGATGTGAACCAACTAAGAATGAGAAATTAGTCATCGACTATGCCACTGTTAGGAAAAGCTCATTCAAGGATTGCGGGATGCTAGAGTCTGGAGAGGGCCAGAAATTGGAAGTGATAACTGCCTGCTGACAATTAAAAGAAGAAATGAACTAGTCGCTCGGCCTAGGAAGTGCCCACCGTCACGCAAGTAATCAAGCAAGGGAGATGAGCATTAAGACCTACGAGCTGAAAGAGTCGAAAGTGAAGCCCAGGTATTAGGACCTTACTGTGACAGCAGTGAGAAACATAGAAAAACGACCTGGTGACTTTGAAACCCTCTGGCTTAAATTCAAGGACATCATAAAAGCAGCTGCAGTAGAAGCATCTGGTGAAGTCTGACAAGAGAAGAAGAAAAAGAGGACACCTTAGCGGACAGAAAAAGTAAAAGAGAAAATAAAGGAGAAGAAAAAGGCATCCAAACAATACTTAGGAGCTAAAAACACATCCGCGGTAGCATAGTGGTTAGTGCACTGGCTTCCTAGCTCAGTGGTCTATGGTTCGATCCCCAGATGATGTGGGATTTTTTTAGGCCGCAAACGGCTCCTGGGTCGACCCAGCCCCAATTGGGTACCAGAGCAACTTCTGGGAAGGTTAAGGCGGCCGGCGTGATGCTGACCACATCACACCTAATGTGCCGATGGTCAAGAAAATATGGGATAACACCATATTCCCAATATGCCTCAACGGGCGTGTAACGGGATACTTTACCTTTTAAAAACACATCAGGAAATACAGAGAAATATAGAGAATATGTGATACTCAGATCAGAAGCTAAGAATAAGGTGCTAGCAGCAAAACAGAAATCCTGGAAAGAATTTAGAGAAAAGCTAGAAAAAGACGCTCAAGAAAACCATAAATTGTTCTACAATACCCTAAAGAACACGAGGAAGGAACATAAGTGCAATCTTAAATTTTTATAGGACATGCAAAACAAATTGCTTACTGCCCGAAGGAAATAATGGAAAGATGAAAAGAATATTTCTCGGAGGTACTTGGTGATGAGCAAGGTCAAGCCTCTGAAATAATAAACACTATAACAGAAGAGGAAACCAATGTGGCGATGATGGCATCAAGATGGAAGAACTGAAAGAAGCGCTGGAGAAGATCAAGATGGGAAAAGCAGCAGGGCATGATGGTATAACACCAGAAATGTTTAAGTACATGGGAGCAGCAGGCGACCTATTACTCCTGAGGGTCCTACAGGCAGCTTGGTGCAACAAGACATACTAAAGGATTGGGAGATTGCCATCAAAGCACCCAATTTCAAAAAGCGTGACAACCGACAATGTGGAAATCATAGAGACATATCCCTTCTCAGTGTTATGGTAAAATCTACCCTAGAATCCTAGAGCAGAGAATCAGATGCCTTGCTGAGCCACACATTGATGAGGTCCAATGTGGCTTCTGAGCAAACCGAAGTACTCAAGATCTGATCTTCACACTCATACAGCTGAGTGAAAAGGCTATTGAGTATAAAGGTGAGATACATCTTTGTTTCTTAGATCTGGAAAACGCATTTGACAATGTACCCTGGAGCAAACTTTGGGACTGCTTGGCAACGAAGAACATTCCAGCACATCTGATTCGTACTATACAGAGCTTCTACAAATCGTGCAGAAATTATGTGAGGATGGCAAACCATTAGTTAAGAGCGTTCAAGACATCAACTGGTGTAAGACAGGGTGATATTCTGTCGCCTTATCTTTTCATACTCCTCATGCACGATTTCATCAAAGCAATTAAGAACAGGACAATAAAGTATTCAGTGGGGTAATGGGAAATGAGACAAGTCTGTATTTCAGTGCTGGCATTTGCCGTCGATGTCACCCTGATTGCTAAATCAGAGGCACATCTTCAATCCAATCTTCAATTCTGAAAGGAAGAGCTGGAGAAGAGAGGGATAGACATCAGCAGCTCCAAAACAAAAACCACTGTGATGTCACGAGAGAAATAAAGGCATCAGATTTTGATGGTGTCGTAATTTTTACAAGATAGGTCTGAGATATTTAAGGTCCTGTCCGAGCAGAGGTGATAGTGGTAACTATGTGAGAGTAAGGTGTAAGAAATAGTTTTTTTCTCACGAGGGTGATAGTGTAAGAGAAAGATCAGTCTCTGGAGTGAGTAATTTCTCGAATCCAGCCTATCTTTACGACTATATTTAAATCAGACGCACTTTCTCTCCTTATACAAAATACAAGTTACACTGCACCCACTTACACACAATTCTGTGACAAATACGCACAAACGTGAAAACAAACTATGGATAACATATATGGGCAGGGGTTGACCAACACGATAACTTAATATTTATTAAGTTTATTATCACTAGAAATTCACAATATCAAGCATATACATTAATAAAGCATGGTTTACAGACAAATTAAATTAACCCAATCGGTACTCCCCTCTTGTAAAGGAAAAGATATAGAAGATCCCAACCGAGGTTAATTAACCCAAAAGATCAAAATTTAACAATAAGGTATGGAATAGTCAGTGAGGGAAAAGAACCAGTTCCTAATCAAACTATCCCGTAAATACTCAGGTTAGTGAGAAAAAAAAGATTTGTATGATGGTGGTGACAAAAGGAAAATATGTCTCTCTCTTTCTGTTCATTCATCCAGTCATACTGTGGCCATACTCATATTCGCTTACCCAATAGTTGTCGCAGGTATTCCTTGAACACAAGCCCTAATAAGTACTCTGACTTTACAGTGTCAGATTATTTGCCAAATCCAGCCCCAGACTATCCTTGGTGCTGACTGCTTAAATAAGGTAGTCGCTGAAGTTGTTGCATTATTTATTGTTCCTAGATAATTCCGGTATCACTGCGTTTAGTTGGTTGGAATAAGTGTTAGTAGTGATGGGCACCGTAATAGACAAAAAAAATATATGGTTCCGGTGTTGTCTAGCCTATGCTTGCTGAGACATTCTGTTACGTTATGAAAATGTTAATGATAACAATTATCGGCTGTACTCTGAGTTGATGGCCGAGTCTGAACAGTGAGTTCTCTTGAGTATAATCCCCGTGAAAAACTACTGTTATATGTCAGATATATATATATATATATATATATATATATATATATATATATATATATATATATATATATATATATATATATATATATATATATATATATATATATATATATATTATGCCACAGCTGGCTGATGAAATTGATATAAATAAAAATCTGGTAATTTTCTAGTCCAATTATTGTTTCTAGTTTGGTCTCTCCCATGAATGAAGAAAATGGACCGCACAGGTAACAACACGAAGACTCAAGAATATTATAATATCTCTGGATGCTTATAAAATTATAAGACTATAAGACCATACGACCGCTAGTTAGCTGGGTTTTTGATCAGCCTAGATTTAGGAAGAAATACAAACATTTTTATCACAATATAAATATCCTAACCTAACACGGCGTCTGTGGCCTAATGGATATGAACGCAGTTTCATAATCCAGATATACCAGGTTCGAAACCTGCTGCAGGCGGTTTGGTAGCAGATCGCTTTGTGTGGATTTTTAACAATGGTATAAGCGCCGTATAGTTCAGAAAGCAATGGCAAATTACTGAATGAAAAAATTGCCTAGAAAAATCACAAACAGCCAATAAAAGCTGGGGTTGATTGCCACGTCCTGTAAAGGATAAGCAACTAATTTTAACCTAACACGCGTGAAGGTAAGACCTCTTAACTACTCCGTTATTAAATTAGATTAGAAACCGCAAGTGTCTAGCCTATCTTATCGCTTTTTAACACGTGATATGAACACTAGTCATTTATAAAATTACACAAAATGGATAGAAGTAAATTGTATTTCGTCAATTATCAATCACCTAGCGTCTTATTAGTTAATTAAACCATCTGAAATAAAATAGCTATGCGCTATTTAATACACCATTTTAAGCGCCTAGAAATTTTAGTGAATTATACTGATAACTTAACACAAGACATCACACAAATGCTAATATCTATATTACCTCAAAAACAGAAAAATTAAACTATCTCCACGAAATCTGAGTAATCCACTTTGTACTATGGCTCTTATGATGTCGAGCTAGATATTTCAAAAATTTCCTGAAGCGACTGATAACTGAATTTAGTTAGATGAAGTAAATATACAGAAATAGCGTAATCTCGCTGGAGGATGACGAAAGTCGCGCCTCAGCAAATCAGCAGAATTCAGCGGGGGGTTTCTTCCCAGATAAAGAATTTCTCCGTTCGCTCTGTTACCCGGTGAAATCGACAACAAAAGGCTTCTGATCTCAGCGATTTCGAGCTGTAGGGAACTTCAAAGCCGTTTGCCTTGCATGTGTTTTTGGGACCGCGTGCTGTCAGTTGTCGTAATTTTGACAGCTCTGCTCTCATCGAGCTTTCAGGCAAACGCACTTGGCCCGTCCCCTTTAGGAGGAATGACAGTTATAGATCTGAATAGCCGCTGGTCAGCGCGTGAAACAAGACAAATAGGCGTGATTAAAACTATAAGTTAGACAGATAGCGAAAAGGCATGGCTTTTGCGTAACAAACCGTGCATACTAATGAGGGAAGCAAGGGGGAACGCAATGAGGGGCGACGATGGGAAGCAAGCGGACGGATTAACTGTAGTCTATTCTCATAACCTGTCACAGATGGGACAACAGGTCTCGGGGCAGGTCGACCACTTTAAATACTGTCATAGACTGGAAGGGAGGCATCAAAGAAGAGTTGGCTACACAAAAAAGCAGCAGCTGGGAGACTTTTTCAGGCCATAACTCGAGGATTCCTCAGCAAAAGAGAAATTGGCAAGAAGACGAAGATGGCTGTATAACACTCGACCTATGCTCCAGTCTTGACTTGTGGAAGCGAGTCATGGGTAATGACTACAACCCACAGAGCCGGCTCTAAACCTAAGAAATGAGGTATCTGAGGAAGGTGGTTGAAGTAACAAGAAGAGACACTGTCTGCAACCAGACGATACATCATGGCCTCTAAACCCATCCCCTGCAGACCCGAGTAGAACCGTCCCAATTTCGATGGTTTGGCCATGTCTGTATAGTTGGAGAAGATTGGCTACCACAACAAATATGAGAAACTAAGAGCCAAGGACCCAGACCTCCGAAATGACCCAGAGTTCGCTGGAATGAAAACATTAGATCATCTCTGAAGGACCGAGGATTAGATTTGAACCAGGCCAGAAGGAAGACAGCGACAGGACTGTGTGGCGATCTCTAAGGCAAACCTCTACACTCCAGGGTAGAAGAGAAGTAAGAAAGTAAGTAGGTAAGTCTAGTGATGATCAAATTTTATTATATTAAAAGACGAATTACACTGCGCAGAAGTGAGAACTTTTCTGGACAACAAGTAATCTGTTATAACTTAAAATCCTAAAGTAAAGGGAAAAAACAACTTTTAGGGATTTTTTATTATTATTGTTACAAACTGCACTAAATAAACAATAAATATTCCATACGTAGTAGAAACTGCATCACCCCTAGTGTGCCGAACTTGAATACAAGACAAAAAAAAAATTATCTAAGACCGTATCGTGGAGTGCTGCGAACAATTTCAGTTCAAGTGACCTTGACCTCTTATAAGCGAATTCTTGTTATACACAGCTGCGTTTGGGTTGAATTTATTTAACAAGTGCTGCAACGAAAGACAGCTCCAAGTCCAATGAACTGTAATTAAAGGGAAGTTACAATGAAAATTTTAAACACGAGAAATAGCAGCATAAATATCTGTGTAACCTGGTTTGAAACTCGGGAAACTGCTTCGACTGACAAGGATTACTCCTAGTTGCAGTAAACTTTTAAAATAACTTTTCAGATGTTCTTGACAGATTTTAGATGAGATAAGACACTAATCATTTGTGTCTGGGTTGATATTTTACATGGTGGTCACAATTTGTGAGTGTTATGTACCGTATAGTATTTTAAATGAATGAACAGTGCAGCACCCCCAATGACAACCCCCTGGAACCGCCACTGGGCCTAACACCATATTTCCCAATATGCCTCAATGGTCGTGTAACGGGATCCTTTACCTTGACCTTTACGTTCTACTGCAGCGGTAGCACATCAGGAGTTGTGGGGATCTACTTTAGAACCACTGAGCTCTGTAATGATCTACCTGATAAACGTATGCCTATTTTCATGTTTCAGAGTACAGTGCAGTCTATTTAAGCGGAACTCGCTTAAATCGAATTTTGCTTAACTAGAAGCATTTCTGGAAGTCCCGGCCAAATGTCTTCTTTGCCTTCATCGCCTAAGTTACAGTACAACGTGACGCTGTACATAATTCTTTTTTGTGAACAGGCGATAACACGTTAAAAAGCGTCTGAGCTTCCGTTAGTACATTACAACGCTAGCACTCATTAAACCGGCAAGCAAGTAATCGTCTGGCCGACTGAGCTAACACTGGTTCACACTGGTTTGCGAGAAAAGGGCTTGCGTTAAACTCTTGACAGCAAATACACTACGCTGTTGAGAGCTGATGATAAACAGTGACACCTGAGGACTGTTAATAGTAAATAATAAGCATTAATCAGTATTTGACAGACACTCGTAAAAAATATGGAAGAAAAACATTAGAAAACAGAAACGTCAATAGGTCAGAGCAGTAACTGTTACATTGGCTTACTTGTCCTGCCTTAGTTATCGCTCTATGAACCCGCGTAGGAACGCTAACAGAGTCGCAAAAGTACTACGCCAAAAAGCAGTTCGAACGTTTTTACACTTGCTAATATGCTAACAATTCACTTAACACTATATATTAGGTTTCGCTAAATTGCTTTTGAAATTTTAAAAGATGCAGAAATAAAAATTTACAATTAAAATACCTGTTTCTGAATGGTTCAAATAATTGCCTCATGCGTTATCTCTTATTCTCACGTAAATGTCCATCTTTGAACAAAATACGGATAAGCAAAATTTCGGATAACCAAAATTTCAGATAAGTAGAAGTACTTTAGATGCTCCCAGTGACTTCTATTTATTCACACTGCACTGTATTTAGAGTTTGGAATAGGTGCACCCATATTGTAACTTGCATTTCTGCAGAGCGATCTATGTCCTCCAGTTCCATCGACTAAGCGGTTAATAATTCAAAATAAATGATATTTTACCGAATGTTAACTTCACTTAAAACAAAACTTCACTTCCTATCTTATGTAGATCACGAATAAAGTAAGTTTTAATAAGCAAGCTGGCTGGTTTTCTCTGGGAATGTTGTGAAAGCACCTTTAAACATTGGGACATTGTATTTTTAATTGCCATAACTGAGGGGCTAGTCCGCAATTTACGTACACGAAAACTGACCCTTTCTTTTTGTCACAGGTTGCCTCCCCTTGCTCTGTAGAAGCGGTCCAACAGTGGCCAAAACCTATAGTATCTAATGTGGGTCTTCAAAAGTGTCTACCTTCACACAAGATTACTCTTGGCAGAGTTGTAGATAGAAGGATAATGATGCTTCTACCTGGAGGGATTATTGACAAGATATTTCAGAAGTCAAGAACAAAGCTGAATGAGTCTTAGCACGTTAACTTTTTATCTGACCCGCCGCTTTTTGTGAAGATGTATATTGTATGATTTAGCTCGTTCAATCCCCCAGCTGATTTAATTCAGCGAAATTGTCTTATTAGCTCGATTTTATATATATATATATATATATATATATATATATATATATATATATATATATATATATATATATATATATATATCTATATATATATATATATATATATATATATATATATATATATATATATACTAGAGGTTCTGGATCATACGTATGCCTTTCTCTCTCTAATTTAACTATGAAATTTGTCAAAACCAACATATATAAATTTAATGATCAATTTCTTGAAACAAATGTAAATAAATATGACTGGTGATTATGAAAAATAATTAGGTTTCTTCACCGAAAAGTCTTTAGGCTTGATGAATTTAGCAAAATAAAGTTCAGTTGTTTTTGCCTGTTAAAATTGGGACTTGTCAAAATGCTGAATTGCCGATGCTGCTTTTCCGTAGCCTCGTCTCTGTAGTGAGGAGCAAGTTTCCAGATCAGTTCAGGAAATAACCTCTCCAGGTCAAGGCAAGAATCTTAAAGTGTCGATCTCAAGCTTTGAACCACAGTCTAGTAGTACAGCAAATGGTCTCTCCGGGTCGTACCACAAATAGTCGGGTCGCCTCGTACTGGTACGACAAACATTAGATGGAATAAAAGAACAGTTCCGCTGCTAAATATTTGTTTGCCTGATTTTAATCTGGCACCTTTTTCCGCTGTCGCTCAGCCGTTTGTTTTCTCAGATTTTTTACTCTCCCTAAGCGTATATAATATCACTCAGGGCATGTGATAAAAAATCACAAGTATATCAGTTAATTGAAAGAAAAATTTGTGATTGGGCAGCGGCAGTGGCTTGTGCCTCAAGTAACGTATTAAGTGTACATACATTCACAAAATAATACTACAACTATGCACAGGTTGATGTAATCATCACTCACTCCCAGCTCCATTCGGAGTCTGGGATTACCTGTGCTTTTGGTTCTTCCGTGAGAACTAGCATGAAGTAATCACCAGCGCTTGCTGTGGTGTTTCATGAATGTATCCTTTTCACATGCTGAGCTTACCAGCCTAGTATGAATCTTTAACACCACTATGTCAAATTCACAGAATAAAAAATATGTTACACTCACCTAAATAATTGAGAAATCTTAGAGTTCTTGCTCGGTAGAATAGTCTTGTCAACTTAACACAGATGCCTGGAACACACGTCTGGGGTATTATTTCTATTTCAGAATCCATATGTGACTTGTAAGTGGTGCTGTAGAATTCCTGGTTCCTTATTAATATTGGAGAGTTTTCTACTGATGTACAGAGATGCTCTTAATACTTTTTGTGCGGTCCTATAAATTCAGAATCCAACTCTATTCTTTCCTGTGGCAAGGTCCGAGCTGTCTACGTTGACATTTTCTGGAATGTAGTGCCGTATGTCAAACTTTTTTTCTACGTTATATCGTAGGTTCCCGGCCACGCGATTGTTTATTGGCGCCGCAAATGCCAGTCAATACATTCAAAGTTCATGTTATGAAAACCTTTCCTCGTGTAGTATTCTGTCTGACTCATGCATTTGAAAATTTCAAACAGTCATCCTCCGTTTAGGATTTGCTACATCCGACAAATGTTGTCAAAGTCTACTCAAATCACACTTCCTGATCACTCTTCCAGATGTCTTCCAAGATTGCTTTTATCTATAATCACCTGTCCCAAACAGTCGAGTCGTAAGTGATTATGCAATCTTAAGCAAACACTTCATGCTCGCGTCTACCTGCAGTCAATGTGGTATTAATACGTTTTAGTGACTCAGTTAGTCTCTCAGGGATAGGAAATACGCTTGTCTGGCCCTGTCATGCATCGAAGGTGAAACGAGAACAATGACAGTAGTGAAAAAGAATGTCCTAACAATTGAATATGCACATAATTCAGTACGAACAACAAATGTAGTTCAATACTGCTGGAGAGGAGAAGGGAGCGCACAAATTATGTCACACCTTTCCGCCACTTAGAGATCTGCAAAATTACTCCCTGGGATTTTTCGGTAGATCAAGCTCCACAGGTTGCCGATTCCCCTGTTCTATTGCAAAGAAGATACGTGGGTGTCCAATTACCATTAATCAGTAATTCGTTATATTGGTAACAAAATAATTTTTGCGTACAATATGACGAATAACACATTAATGATAGTAATTAAAAACTCCAGAGAATAGTCCTGGATTGTTGTTGTTTTACTAGGACTGTTGAGCTTCTAGCTCTTTTGCAGTCAATACCAAGCTGAAAACTCCTGGGTATTATCTATAATGATGAAAGATTAGAGGGAGACAAAACACACACACCGAAAAGTGAGTTAAACATGAACATGATGGAGATGCTTGTTGAAGTTTTTGTGGTAAAAAATGTTTGTACAGGATGGAGTAACCAGCCACATGCCCAACCCTACTTGTGATACTGTTTTACGGCATGCCTGATAGGGTACGGTGTGTAGCAAAGTTAGATTTTGCTGGGGAGGTTATGATGGTATCCTAAAAGAATGAAATCCGTGTATGTATTAACCGTGTGAGGTCAAGCACATGTAGGCCCCTGACTCTATAAATGATGATGATGAATTATGTGCAGGGAACCTAACGCTAGCTCCCTAGATCTCACACGGTCACTTTTTTGGCTCTAGTGTCTGGTGTATGATGTACCTAGTGTCTAGGGGAGAAATGAAATGATGGTACACAACACAAAAACACTTTAAGTTTCTATGAGGAAGTGAATAAAACCTGTGGTTAAGTTTTTCTTTAAATTTGATAATTTTTTGTACAATTTATTTTGCTTGTCCAGTCATATCGTTTGGACAGGTCTTTGAAAATGAGGACAAGATAGTTTACATAAAAGATTAACTAAAATTGTGTGGACAATCTGCCCAAATAACTACAAAGTTAATATATGTCTTTCCTGTTGGAATGTTCACAGTTTACACTTTATTCTTCTAAGAGGGAGAGTCACTGTGTATGAGGGGCTGTATTATCATCATACCCCATCAACTTCCTGAGTATGATTTGAAATACCAAGGTTTATTTAAAACGAAACTGTCAGATATACCCAGGTCCTTAACATATCACCTGGGGTTTCTTGTTGAATGATAAGATAGTGTGTGGTTGCAGAAATATCGATATCACGTCACACGCCCAAGCTCCTACTGTTATCTCTTGACAGCATACATGAAGTGTCGGAGACTTCTTGGCGTTATCGTCACTCCTCAGGTTTCCTGTCACCAGCTGGCAACAGGAAACAAAACCTCTGCAACAAAAGGACACCCTGGCCTTTTACATCTGATCACTTATTCTTTTATTTAATTTCATACGTGGGTATGGGGTCAGCCTCGCGTGCATTTCAGGTGCACTCACCCCCTAATTTTTCATGACTCCCACCTTGCTGTGACCACCCCTCAGGTCCGTATGGCAGATACGCCACTGTACGTTTACATAGTTTTCCTCCATAAAATAATGTGGGGTAACCACATTTCCTTTTATATATTTTTCTCATCTTTTTCTTTTTAAATATAAATGCTTCAGGCATGTTGAACAGTGTTCCTTGAACACGGAGGCTTACTAATATACTCTAATACAATAATATTCAAACATAATCATGACAACATACATTAGTTAGATACATTTCAATGTGAAGACTCAACAATGTCTGCTCCTGGCACGTCCTTCACTTTTTCCCAATAGCGGTATCTAACTTTGGTAATGGGATTAAACATATTAAATTCATAAAGCATTCTTACCACAAATCAAGAAATATAAACAAATGACGCTGACTTTGCAAAGAAATGGCCTCAGTTTCTTCTGCTCCGTCCAGACTATGAAATACTTATTTAGTTATTTAATTTACTTTTAAATTTATCACAGCTGTTCTCAGCGTATCTGAATAAAAAATACTGTTCAACTGGCAATGAATAGTGAAAGGTTTTTGCTAATATTTACTAGCACTGGCCAATCGAAAGCTTGCGACTACCAGAATTCAAATGCAGTTTTTGAAAAACAAAATTAATTCCAAACATACTCTGCGTCTGGTAGTCGATTGGCCAGTCTGCTTTAGTTATGCCAATACAAAACGATGTTAGTTTTTGGTAACAATTTTCCTACCGCTCCCCTCTCCTCCTATACTCTTGTTACCCAAGCGAATTTGAATTTACCTCAATGCCTCCCTTCTAAGCCGGTGTCCCCACTAACGTTATGAAAAAAACAAGCAGGAACAACAGTCTGTCTGGTCGTGCGTCCGTAGACATTTAGTATTTTCTCAATAACTTGGCTAATACTGGGACTATTATATTATTTAAAACACATTCTTGCTCAGTGGACTCTAAGCTATACTACCATATGATTTTTATGATCAGTTTCATTATGGTTTTAGATTTTCAATTTTGTCACCGGTCATCGTCAAATAAAAATTTTACACAAGACGGCCATCTTCCCCTTTCTTTCATCTCGCTAGCATGTATTTTTCAAATAACTAACTTGTTTTTGTGACGTCAGAAACATTACCGCGAGGAGGCAATAAAATTGTCTGCGTGTTTTGCCTCTGTTGGCTTTGCTCCAGCGTGTATATATGCATGGTGGACTGTCAAGCGAGGCGGGGTGTTGGCGTCGCGGGTTAAGAACTGGCGTTAATAATTTGTATTGTATCGTGTAACACTACCAAAAAATGTAAGGATTACTACTAAATTTTGCGTTAAAGTTGACAGAATACGTTAATTCAGATAGTTATTTTGCGGCACACTTCCGCAAAATCGTTAATTATAAGTCTTGGCTGCAGGATGTATGCAGCAGATCTGGCAAAATGTTAAATATTGGTAGTACGTTTTCGAAACCGAAACTAAACGCGTGTTAGATTTTTACCGTGGGATCGTTCTATAGGCTTTAGCACTGTACAAAAGGCAGCGTTGCTGGCGTGTGAGAGCATCACCGTCAGACACAATAGGGCGGGTTTATTTATTATCATTTTATGACTAAAATCTTACTGAAATGAGCGATTATTCTCGCAGATTTTACTACACACCTCCCATCCTAAAACATGCAATCATTAGCAGGTTATAATCTGCAAGATAACTTAGCTCCATGAAGTCTTACGCGTTTTTCTGATCTTCATCATAAGGATGTCTACTTAAAAAGTCTGCACCTACGTTCCGAGAGCCGGGAATATATTCTATCAGAAATGAGTATGGCTGCAATAAGAAGGACCATCTCAATAATCTGGAATGTTCATGCTTGGCCTGTGACAGGAATACGAGTGGTGAATGATCCGTTTGGACCACAAATGTCCTGCCATATAAATAAATCTGGAATTTTTTTATAGCCCATATCAAAGCTAGACATTCCTTTTCACTTGTTGAATAATTTTTTTCCGCCTTGTTCAACTTGCGGCTTGCTTATAAGCGACTGGGTTCAATTCTCCATCCTGTGAGGAGGACCTTTGCAACAATGTAGCGCCTAGGCCCACATTGCTTGCGTCACTTCTCACGATAAATTCTTGATTCAAGTCAGGCAATTGCAATACTGGCCTGCTTGTAAGTTTCTCTTTTAACTCCTGGTAAGCCAATTCACACTGTGCTGACCAATTTATTGTATCAGGTTGACTTTTGCGAGTTAAATCCGTCAGAGGAGCACATATAGAGTTAACATTTTTAATGTACTTTTGGTAGAAACCACACAACGACACGAAAGATCGCACATCTTTTTTTGTTTGTGGTCTAGGTGCTCTTTTCAATTTTTCCAGATTCTTGGGATCAGGGGTCATGCTACCCTGATGTACAGTATGTCCCAAGAATTCCAACTCTTTACAACCAATACAACATTTTGTTGGCCTAGCGGTTAAGTTAGCCTCTCTGAGTCTATAAAACAGCATATTCAAAGAGGTAACGTGTTCCTCAAATGTTTCCGTAGCAATGAGGATATCGTCCATAAAATTCGAAATACATGGATTTTTCAGGGGATCCAATAATTTTCGCATTATCCTTGAAAACACACTCGGGGCATTTTTCAACCCAAACGGTAACATGTTGAACTCATAATGACCTTCCGAGGTGCTAAAGGCTAAATAAGGTCGAACCTCAGGCTTTACTAGAATTTGGTAATAGCCTTTGCTAAGATCCACCTTAGAAAAATATTTTGCCTTGTTCAGCCTAGCAAATAGTTGAGTAGTATCAGGTAATGGATCCACCTGACCTTCTGTGACAGCATTCAGTTTCCTGTAATCTATGCACAGTCTATGTTCTCCCGATGGTTTCCGCAGCAAAACCACACAGGAACTATAAGGAGACTCACTGTGAGAAATAATCCCTTCTTGTAACAAATAATCTATCTCCTTTTTCAAAGCTTTTTCCTTAGCGAAAGGAATAGAATAGGGCCTCATACAGATAAGTGCTAGGTCTAGTAGTTTCATATCATATTCCAACAAAGTGGGGTGCCCCGGTTTATCCGTTAACACATCTGTATGTTTCTCAAGGACCTGTTGAACCTTCTCCCTCTGTCCTTTTGTCAGATGATTACTGATCTTCCCCTGGGCAAACGTTTCACTGGGTTTCAGTGGATATTCGAATGAGGAGAGAGGGTCATTTTTCATTTCGGTTGCAATAGACAAGGCCAATAGGTGTGTTCCTTCCTGGATTTGTCTGTCCAGATATTTCTTCAAAAGGTTCACATGATAGACTTTTTCCTTTCCCTTTTTGTCTATCTTATAATTTGTTCTGGATACCTTTTCCAAAACTGTGTATGGCCCTTGCCATCCGATCTGAAGTTTATTGTTGCTGCCTGTCAATAGAAGAAGCACCTTCTCCCCTACAGCAAGTTCCCTATCCTTAGCTTTTTTATTATAATAAGCAGCATGCTTTTTCCTGGCTTGTCTCAAATTATCATTTGCCAGTTTCCTACTAGTTTTTAAACGAGTGGTCAGTTCGTTCACATATTGATAAGATGAGGTAACAGTCTCCTCTGCCTTCTCATCTGTACAGGTCCTTAACAAAGCTTCTAAAGGACCTTTTATTGGCCTCCCAAATAACAGTGTTGCGGATGCCATTCCGGTTGAATTATGTGGTACTTCCCGGTACGCAAACAATGCGGCGGGCAAGTAGTGGTCCCACGTCTCAGGTTTCTCATGTGCCAGCTTTCTCAGGATAGAAATGAGAGTCCCATTGAACCTCTCTACCTGGCCGTTCCCTTGGGGGTGATACTGACTACAATGAAAGTGCTTGGCTTGGAACAACCTGAAAACCTCTTCTGTTAGTTTCCCCTTGAACTGAGAGCCATTATCAGTCAAGATTTGATGCGAGAATCCTAACCTTGTGAATATCGTAAGTAATGCCTCTGCCACATGTTTCGAATCGATTGATGACAGGGCTATCGCCTCTCCCCACATGGAACAAGTGTCTACCAGAGTAAGGATGTAACTGTTCCTCCTCTTGGTCCGAGTGAGAGGTCCCACAATATCCACTGCAACTCTCTCAAAAGGGGTTCCCACAATGGGCATTTCCCCAAGAGTTGCTGGAGCAGTCCAATGCTTTGGAGCTACTCTCTGGCATTCGGGACAGGATTTTACATATATCTTTATGTCTCCGTTATCCCTGGCCAGAAATAATGACAAGCTATACGCTGTCCTGCTGCGCTAATCCCCATGTGACCACTGAAGGGGATAGCATGACCTTACTCCATTACCTTTTCCCTATATGAACTGGGAAGGACCAGCTGCCCGTGACCAGCTGAACCAGTGCCGGCCTTCCTATATAACAATTTATTCTTCATATAGAATTCTCCTTTATTAGGAGGAGTATGGCTCTTTGGGAGTTTCTTATAGCACGGCTTCAGTGACCTATCTTCAGCCTGTGCCTTTCTCATCTCCTCTGGATGAGTATTTATAGGTTCATCTTCTTCCTTTCTGGATTGTGATCGGGTCTGGACTGCTGCCAAGACCACAGGTCTCTTGGGATTTCCCAAGTAGACATAACGACACCCCAATATCAGAGGGTAGATGGGTGCGTCTATCACTGCTGCTCTGATTATCCCTTCCACATAGCGAGTTTTCACTGTTATCCTTGCAATGGGAAGTTTCATGAGTGGTAGGTCCTTGGTCGCCCCTTGTATCTCCACTGTTTCTGTGGTATACTGATCTGGGTTCACCAAGTGCGTGCTCACGACAGCATCAAAATCTAGACCTGTATCATAGAGACACCTTATGGTGACCTCATTGCATACAACATCCTCACAAACTGGGGGGTGATAAGGTTCCTGCTGTCCAGCAGGTTTGTCCTTTACTTCCTGGTTCCCTCTTCTCATAGCAGCACATCCAGAAGGTTTACTTTTACAGAATTCGGTGTTATGGTTGTCCTTCCTACAATGTTTACACCACCTCTTTCCTTGGTTAAAATGCTTTCTTTCATCATTCTTTCTGTCATTGAGATGTGAGGTTTTATTTTTAATATCATTCCGATGCCTATCAAAGTTCTGCTTACTTCTGTTATCAAATTTATTATGGTTTTGAGGAGCCTTATACTGATCTACTGGTTTTTTCTTGATACCAGCTACCTCTGCCTGGGCTGCCTGATACCTCTCAGCGACATTTATGATCTCACCCAGCCTCTCCGCGCCCTGTTCCATGAGAAATTTTCTCATGTCTGGAGCCATGGACTCTCTCATCTGTTCAATGAGTATCATCTCTTTGAGATCTTGGGTTTTCCCCAAAGAAGCCCATTTCTCCATATACGTCTCCAACCGGGCGGAGAACTGGTGATAGGTCTCACCCGACAGTAGCCTGGCATTTCTAAATTTCTTTCTATAAAACTCTCCGTTCTTTTCGTATCTTAACAGAAGAGCCTGCTTCAACATGTCATAGTTGTATTGGTCATCCCTGCTCATTTTGGAAAACACTTCATAAGCTGTTCCCCGAAGACCCTGAGACAACTTTACACCCCATTTTTCTCTTTCTAACCCATAAGTAGTGGATAATATTTCGTATCTGCTTAAATACGACTCAATGTCATCATCTTTTTCTACAAAGTAATCTAAATGGAACCCCATGGCTGATGAGGAGGCCCCCTGGCTTGCAGCTGAGTCGGACGTGGAGGGGCTAGTTCCATTTTCAGGAGCATGGCCTTGCTTCTCTAACTCCCTTAATCGTATCTCATGTTCTCTTTGTAATCTTTTATCTTCCCTTTCCGCCTCCAATCTCCTTTCTTCTTTCTCTCGTTCCGCCTTTAATCTCCTTTCTTCTTTCTCTCGTTCCGCCTCCAATCTCCTTTCTTCTTTCTCTCGTTCCGCCTCTAATCTCCTTTCTTCTTTCTCTCGTTCCGCCTCCCTCTGTAGACGTTTTTCCTCCTTCTCAGCCTCAAGTTTCTTTGCCTCCCTATCAGCCTCAAGTTTCTTTGCCTCCCTATCAGCCTCAAGTTTCTTTGTCTCAGCCTCAAGTTTCTTCTCCTCAAACTGCAGCCTCTTAATCTCGGCCTCCCTATCAGCCTCTAATTTCTTAGTCTCCCTAGCATCTTCTAATTGCATTTTCCTTTCCTCAGCTAACCTATGTTCTTCCCTAGTAATAAATTATCACATTCTGAGGTGACATAGTCAATTAAGATTTGACCCTCCATATTCATTTCTTTTGCAGTCTGAACAGCCGCAGATCGAAACTTGGCCAGATCTGCCATTCTGATAAATGCAAAATGTTCTAACTAACTTTCTAAATAAGTATAAATTTATCTAATTAATTCTTGGTTCTGACAGTTTCTTGACTTCCCAAATCTTGAGCAATAATGATTATGGGGATTCCCTGGGACAATAGAATGTTGTTTATGCTAAGACTCAGACCCCAATGTATGTAGTACTAGGAGAAATTCAAATGCCCGGACAAGCCTACCAATTTTTGTAGCAAAGTTAGATTTTGCTGGGGAGGTTATGACGGTATCCTAAAAGAATGAAATCCGTGTATGTATTAACCGTGTGAGGTCAAGCACATGTAGGCCCCTGACTCTATAAATGATGATGATGAATTATGTGCAGGGAACCTAACGCTACCTCCCTAGATCTCACACGGTCACTATTTTGGCTCTAGTATCTGGTGTATGCTGTACCTAGTGTCTAGGGGAGAAATGAAATGATGGTACAAACCCAAAAACCCTTAGTTTTCTATGAGGAAGTGAATAAAACCTGTGGTTAAGTTTTTCTTTAAATTTGATAATTTTTTGTACAATTTATTTTGCCTGTCCAGTCATATCGTTTGGACAGGTCTTTGAAAATGAGGACAAGATAGTTTACATAAAAGATTAACTAAAATTGTGTGGACAATCTGCCCAAATAACTACAAAGTTAATATATGTCTTTCCTGTTGGAATGTTCACAGTTTACACTTTATTCTTCTAAGAGAGAGAGTCACTGTGTATGAGGGGCTGTATTATCATCATACCCCATCAACTTCCTGAGTATGATTTGAAATACCAAGGTTTATTTAAAACGAAACTGTCAGATATACCCAGGTCCTTAACATATCACCTGGGGTTTCTTGTTGAATGATAAGATAGTGTGTGTAGTTGCAGAAATATCGATATCACGTCACACGCCCAAGCTCCTGCTGTTATCTCTTGACAGCATACATGAAGTGTCGGAGACTTCTTGGCGTTATCGTCACTCCTCAGGTTTCCTGTCACCAGCTGGCAACAGGAAACAAAACCTCTGCAACAAAAGGACACCCTGGCCTTTTACATCTGATCACTTATTCTTTTATTTAATTTCATACGTGGGTATGGGGTCAGCCTCGCGTACATTTCAGGTGCACTCACCCCCTAATTTTCCGTGACTCCCACCTTGCTGTGACCACCCCTCAGGTCCGTATGGCAGATACGCCACTGTACATTTACACAGTTTTCCTCCATAAAATAATGTGGGGTAACCACATTTCCTTTTATATATTTTTTTCATCTTTTTCTTTTTAAATATAAATGCTTCAGGCATGTTGAACAGTGTTCCTTGAACACGGAGGCTTACTAATATACTCTAATACAATAATATTCAAACATAATCATGACAACATACATTAGTTAGATACATTTCAACGTGAGGACTCAACAATGTCTGCTCCCGGCACGTCTTTCACTTTTTCCCAATAGCAGTATCTAACTTTGGTAATTGGATTAAACATATTAAATTCATAAAGCATGCTTACCACAAATCAAGAAATATAAACAAATGACGCTGACTTTGCAAAGAAATGGCCTCAGTTTCTTCTGCTCCGTCCAGACTGTGAAATACTTATTTAGTTATTTAATTTACTTTTAAATTTATCACAGCTGTTCTCAGCGTATCTGAATAAAAAATACTGTTCAACTGGCAATGAATAGTGAAAGCTTTTTGCTAATATTTACTAGCACTGGCCAATCGAAAGCTTGCGACTACCAGAATTCAAATGCAGTTTTTGAAAAACAAAATTAATTCCAAACATACTCTGCGTCTGGTAGTCGATTGGCCAGTCTGCTTTAGTTATGCCAATACAAAACGATGTTAGTTTTTGGTAACAATTTTCCTACCGCTCCCCTCTCCTCCTATACTCTTGTTACCCAAGCGAATTTGAATTTACCTCAATGCCTCCCTTCTAACCCAGTGTCCCCACTAACGTTATGAGAAAAACAAGCAGGAACAACAGTCTGTCTGGTCGTGCGTCCGTAGACATTTAGTATTTTCTCAATAACTTGGCTAATACTAGGACTATTATATTATTTAAAACACATTCTTGCTCAGTGGACTCTAAGCTATACTACCATATGATTTTTATGATCAGTTTCATTATGGTTTTAGATTTTTAATTTTGTCACCGGTCATCGTCAAATAAAAATTTTACACAAGACGGCCATCTTCCCCTCTCTTTCATCTCGCTAGCATGTATTTTTCAAATAACTAACTTGTTTTTGTGACGTCAGAAACATTACCGCGAGGAGGCAATAAAATTGTCTGCGTGTTTTGCCTCTGTTGGCTTTGCTCCAGCGTGTATATATGCATGGCGGACTGTCAAGCGAGGCGGGGTGTTGGCGTGGCGGGTTAAGAATTGGCGTTAATAATTTGTATTGTATCGTGTAAAACTACCAAAAAAATGTAAGGATTACTACTAAATTTTGCGTTAAAGTTGACAGAATACGTTAATTCAGATAGTTATTTTGCGGCACACTTCCGCAAAATCGTTAATTATAAGTCTTGGCTGCAGAATGTATGCAGCAGATCTGGCAAAATGTTAAATATTGGTAGTACGTTTTCGAAACCGAAACTAAACGCGTGTTAGATTTTTACCGTGGGATCGTTCTATAGGCTTTAGCACTGCACAAAGGCAGCGTTGCTGGCGTGTGAGAGCATCACCGTCAGACACAATAGGGCGGGTTTATTTATTATCATTTTATGACTAAAATCTTACTGAAATGAGCGATTATTCTCGCAGATTTTACTACACGGTGTTACTATTCTTTGCTCCCCTTTCAGACTTCGGTAACATACGGGTGAGACAAGGTTACCAATATGGAAATGATGACAAGAATCAGACAAGTGCAAGTGGGACAATAGATGAGGAGAAGACGCTGGTGATGGATAGGATACATATTGAGGAAACCTGCTGATAGCATTACAAGGCAGTACTTGTTCTGGAATACCCAGGGAAATAGAGGCAGAGGTAGACCAAAAAACACAAGGAGAAGAGAGCTGGAAACAGATGTGAAAATGACGAGAAAAGTGTGGATAGAACGTGAGCTGATGGCACGTGACAGGAGCTTGTTTGTTGAAGGCCCATGCTCCTGGGGGCTAACGGAGATTGATATTTTGATGACGGAGATTCAAATGCGTGGACAGATCTTGAACGGACTGCACAGGACTAAACGTTTTGGAGTCTATTTATTGAAGACCTGAGCTCCAAACAAGCCATGAAAATAGCGTTTCCGTGTATTACCTCCCTTGAAACGTTATTAGTATGTTTTTTGCTTATCTCTAAAATAGCCGTGTCTTGTGTAATACATTTATAACACATAAGGAAGGGAAACCCGAGGCCTGTAAACAGTAAATTAGTATGAGACAAACATAAAGGTATGTTTTCAGGCCCACATCAGCGCCAATGTGGTGTGTGTGGCCGCCTGCGCTAACAGGTGGTTACCCCACATGGCCGCTGTATGCCCAGGTTCTTTGCCTCAGTAGATAGCGATGACTGGTGATGATGGATATGTACAACAACAATACAGAGTAGTCATACACTACGAAGTGGTACTTCTATATACAACTTGAGGAACACCGCTTGAACAGGAACATTGTTTATTTACAATGTACAACAGTAATATTAGTTGGACCTCCAACAATTTGGTCCTGTCGATATACTTTCATACAGCTCACTTGCCTTGACAGTAGACTCTGTTTTATATTGCTTTATCTGTCTCTCTTTAGATGTTACTGTTGGGTATCTTCTTAAAACTTCTTTGACTATTTAGTTATTACTGTTCATGTTCAGGTTACTAGGTTGTAGTTACCGGATGACTCCGGGGAATGATGCTTTCCCTGAACCTTAGCTGATTCCTACACTGGCCCGAATAACAGGACCACTGCACTATGTTAACTACTGCACTCTACGTACCGTATTAACGAATGAGAGCATAACACGCTCTTCCAATCTTCACCTCCTTGTCAGGATAATACAATATATATTGAAAACTTGTACTGCACACATCTGCAGACCTACGAATTTACATAGAATCTTGAGCAAGTCACTGTCGTCTCAACATCTCTACCCTTGTATGTCTGGGGTATCTGCGACCTGCCCTGCTTCACTCACGCTTCTGAGTGAACTGCTGAAAAGCGTGCCTAACCGGATTTGTTAACCTCTTTTCGGATTCTCCGTCTCATGCACATTGTTTTTGCGCATCCCCTTTTTCTACTCTTTCTAGACTTTCCCATGTTTGATTCTCACTATTCGTTCCCTTTATCTGCCACATGTGTTCCATTTGCAATATACTTACTTAGTCGTTCCCCTTCTACCGTGAGGTGTAGAGGTTCCATTTGCAATATAATAAATGAAACCTTGTATAACAGTGAACTCACATTTAATTACTTAAACAGAATACATTACTCCAACAACTATGGTGGGTATGTGTAAAATGAAAACATGGTAAGTAACGTACGTCGCTAGCTGAACTCTGTCCTTGCGCCAGACTGCTGAAAATCGCGTGGCTCTTGGCAGGTCACCAAACAACATCCGGTTCTTACGGTAATAGCATGTTACCGAACAGTATCGATTTGACATTAACATTTGACATGTGTTCCATTCTTAACGTTAACATCACGTACATCATTTCTTCATTTTAACTTATTTAACATATTTATGTAAGCCCGCATTCTGTAATGGAGTAATTGTTAGATAAAGACGAGCAGTAAAAGATGCCTGGTAAACAAGGTTTGGCCCCGGGTTACGGCAAATTAGAGGCATGAAAATTTATGATTATAATTTTAAAGCATGGATGAACGCATCACGAATAAAACTATACATATACATATTATTTTTTTTTTATTTATTAATCAATTTATGAAGATTTTTGTAGGAAGAAGAGAGAAAAAAAAAATAGTTAATGGGAGATAATAACCGTGAATTTTTTTTTATTTTTTATAATCGAATATCGGTTCATCAAAATTCTGCTGGAAGGATGCTTTCATGTTCATGATTTTTTTTTTTTTTCCTTAACCAGCGGCACTTGGGCTCTCAGCCCTTCGGCCCAATAACATGTCATTGGGAGGCTGGGGAGCCTGTGGACTTTCCTTCCAACCCGGTCAGGAGCTTCGCTCCTTCCCATCCACAGAGGGTTTATCTCAGGAGCCGTACAGGTTATTCAGTCAAAATCCAGGTAGTTGACAGTACTTCACATGCTGACGCCCGGGCTTGAACCTTGAATACCTGGTCACCAGCGCAACGTTGTAACCATTACACCAGCGCGGCTCCCATGTTCAAGATTAAGAAAAGTAGCATCATCCAAGAGATACCCGAATGAACTATATTTCGCTTTTTTTATATATTTTTTTTAAATAAAAATTTTATTGCATATTTAGTCAGGTATAAGAAAAAATAAAGAAAAAGAAAAAAAAAAAGAACGAAAAAGTGGAGAAAGATGAACAAGAAATTACAAGACAATGTGTGATAAAACTAGTTAGGGCGAACGACATTCAGCGTCATACAAATTTAATTACATAAAGAGAGAATAACAGAGTTACATGCTGTAAAACTAACATAACAAATCGTTAACTAAACATTTGTTAATTAAACAGACGTTAAATAGTCACAAAATAAAATACAAAGTTTCAAGATAAAAAGTTCCTGTCGCTATTAAACCTTTTTTTTTTTAAATATAGAACTTGAACTTGAATCAAGTAACATGCACACAAAAAAGGAATGTAGAAGCTGAACTTGAATCGGTAACTTGCACACAAAAAAACGAAATAATGTAGAACTTGAACTTGAATCAATGTTGCACAAAAAAGGAATTAAAGTAGAACTTGAAACTGCAATCAATAACATGCACACACTCAAAAAAGGAATTAATGTGGAACTTGAAACTGCAATCAATAACTTGCACACACACACACACAAAAGGAACTAATGTGGAACTTGAAACTGCAATCAATAACTTACACACACACAAAAAAGGAATTAATGTGGAACTTGAAACTGCAATCAATAACTTGCACACACACACACAAAAGAATTAATGTGGAACTTGAACTGGAAACAATTACTTCCACACACAAAAAATCGTAAATTAATGTATCTGATGCTAAGTTAAAGCCATCCAACTATTATGCCTCTCAGGTCATCAATATAACTCCGCCTAGTCCGGTCCCAAGCCCAGCTGAAAAAGGAGGAGGGCGGCCTGCACGGAGGCCGTAAGGAGGCAGCCCCTCCCTCACGCAGAGGTACAACAGGCCAATCACCCGTTTGCCTTAAAACACGATTACAAGAAATGCAAGAGAGAAAACCGGACTGATTCTAAAGACGACGAACTGGAACGGACTACGACTTACGGAACATGGAACACAAGGAGTATAAATGGGAATGAAGAAAAGCTAGTGGAAGAGATGAGGAAAGGAAAACTAAAAATCCTGGCTTTAACGAAAACGATGAAAAAGGGACAAGGAGTTATGGATCTCGATGGTGACACGCTGCTCTACAGTGGTGTACCCACATCTGAAAGAGCTAAAGGGGGCGTGGGTTGTATTGTGGCCAAAAACCAAAGGGATAGTATCAAGGGATAGAACTTTGTCTCGGAACGCATTATGGTCCTAAAACTAAAAGAAGGAGAAACCATAGTCAGCCTTGTCATTGCGTATGGGCCAAATGAAGATAAGCGAGCAAAGGTCAAGGATGAATTCTTCGAACTCCTTCAAAGGACAGTGGACGACTGCTAGATGAAATTATCATGCTCGGAGATTTCAATGTTAGAGTTCGAAATGACCATGCTAGATGGGGTTGGAGTTATCGCAAGATATGGAGAAGATACTCTTAGAAACAATGGAAAGCGACTCCTTAGATTCTGCACTGAGCAAAATCTGATCATTACAAACACAAAGTTCACCCATAAGCGCATACATACATACACTAGATGTGAACCAACAAAGAATGAGAAATCTGTGGTCGACTATGCCACAGTTAGGAAGACCTCATTCAAGTATGCTCGGGATGCTAGAGTCTGGAAGGGGTCAGAGATTTGAAGAGATTACTACCTGCTAACAATTAAAAGAATAACTGAACGAGTTGCTCGACCTAGGAATTGCCTAACATCACGCAAGAACCTAAGTAAACGAACAGGAGAAATGAGCATTACGACCTACAAGTTGAGAGAGCCTGAAGTTAAGACCACATATCAGGGGCTCATTGCTACAGCAGTGAGAAACACAGAAGAACAACTTGATGACCTGGAAACGCTCTGGCTTAAATTCAAGGACATCATAAAGATAGCAGCAGCAGACGCATGTGGTGAAGTCCGACTTGGGAAGAAGAGAAAGAGGACACCTTGGTGGATAGAGGAAATTAAAGAGAAAATAAGAGAGAAGAAAAAGGCATGGAAACAATACTTAGGAGCAAAAAACACATCAGGAAAAACAGAGAAATATAGAGAATATGTGATACTCAGAACAGAAGCAAAGAATAAGGTAGTAGCAGCAAAACAGAAGTCCTGGGAAGAATGTGGAGGAAAGCTAGAAAAAGATGCTAAAACAAATTGTTTTACAATTCCTTAAAGAAAATGAAGAAGGAAAAACAGTGCCCTCTTAAATTTATAAAGATAAGCAAAGCAAATTGCTTACTGTCCCAAAGGAAGTAATGGAAAGATGGAAAGAATATTTTTTTCAGAAATCCTTGAGGGTGAGCAAGGTCAAGCATCAGAAATAATAACCACAAGCACAGAAGAGGAAACCAATGGTGGTGAAGATGGCATAAAGATGGAAGAACTGAAGGCAGCACTGGAGAAAATCAAGATTGGCAAAGAAGCAGAGCATGATGATATAACACCAGAAATGTTTAAGTACATGGGAGCATCAGGCGACCTATTACTCCTGTGGGTCCTACAGGCAGCTTGGTGCAACAAGACCATACCAAAGGATTGGGAGATTGCCATCATAACACCGATTTTCGAAAAGGCCGACAACTGACAATGTGGAAACCATAGAGGCATATCTCTTCTCAGTGTCCCTGGTAAAATCTACTCTTGAATCATGGAGCAGAGACTCAGACGCCTAGCTGGGCCACAAATGGTTGAGGTCCAGTGTGGCTTCCGATTAAACAGAAGTACTCAAGACCTAATCTTCACATTTAGACAGCGGAGTGAAAAGGCCCTTGAGTATAAGACGAGATCCATCTTTGTTTCTTAGTTCTGGAAAAGGCGTTTCACAAGGTCCCCTGGAGCAAACTTTGGGACTGTTTGGCACGGAAGAACACTCCAGCATCTCTGATTCATGCTATACAGAGCTTCTACAAGTCTTGATGTTTGCTATGAAGTGGACAAAGACGATATGGCTATAAACTGGATATAGAAGACATTGACATGAAGTGGACAAAGAAGACATTGACATGAAGTGGACAAAGAAGCCATGGCTATAAACTGGTTATAGAAGACATGGATATGAAGTGGACAATGAAGACATGGCTATAGACTGGATATAGAAGACATGGATATGAAGTGGACAAAGACAAGGCCATGAAATGGATAAAAAAGACATGACCATGAAGTGTATATAGAAGACATGGACATGAAGTGGATATAGAAGACATGGACATGTGTGACGGTATTGCCTCCCCTGCTTTGCAGTAGTGTCCAACAGTGGCCAAATCTCAAGAGTATCTAATATGAGCTTCAAAGGTATCTACCTTCGTGCAAGATTACTCTTGGCAGAGATGTAGATAGAAGGGTGATGACACTTCTATTACAACGGGAGTCTTCACAAGATATTCAGAATACGTGAGAACAATACTGCTTTGGCTGAGAATGTTAACTCTGTAATTCTGCCAACGCTTTTGTGAAGGGTTTAAGCACGTATTACTTTCAGCTCGTTTAAGCCCCCAACCCTGATTTACTCAGTGAAATTCTATTATTTCAGTATAGCTCCGTTTAGAGTGTGTGTAGTAATTTGACTGAGACAAACATGCAGTAACTTTGAAATGATTAAATAGAACAAATTTTAATAATCACTTTAGGTTTTAACAGTTGGAAATAATTTGAATAGTTATGGATCAAGAAAAGTTATCTTCACAGTCTTTAGGCAATGTGAGATGTTACAAGAAGTTCAAGTGGCAGCATATATTTGAACTTAGCTGCCAATGACGGTTCTGCTCCGTCTTATGGGTTGTTTCTTTTCACTCAGATCAAGGTTGTCGGGGGTAGCTCGTTTCCGAGAAATGTCAAGGAGAGTCTACCACGTGGGTCCTTCGTCTTAAAGCGTAGGCCACGGTTCCCTTCTTGTTCCAGAGATGGTACTTTCTGCTGGTATCACCAAAAACTATGGTAAAAGAATAGAACGAAACGCTCTTCTGAGTATGGCGTTTTCCACCCCATAGATTTGGGTTCCTATCTTCCCATACCACCATCCCAATTACTCAGACTTTACCCTCGATGAGAATTAAATTTAATCCCTCGGGATAAAACTTTACATTTAAATAGAATAGCTTTAGCTTTACGTGACATTTAAATGAAAAGGCTAATAACACAGATAGAGTCTGTTTACATATACATTTCCACTGATTGAAACGTGTTCACAATATAAATTGAATGTTTTCATTTATGGTTTACACTGATTAAAAAGTTTGAAACTTCCATTACTTTAAAATGAATATTTTCACATAGACATTTACACTGGTTTAAGCTTGAAAACTTAGATTAATTTTAAAGTGACTATGTTTAAAAGTACATTTACACTGCTTTGAAAATGTAAGTATTATATTTAGAATGTACATCATTTCTTTCATCTTTCCCTCCCTGCTCCATATGGAACCTGGAACTACTTTTTGCTTTTAGTTCTCTTTACGAAACTATCAATAAAGCAATCACCATCCTGTGCAGTGGTGGTTCATGAATCATCATTGTATACGCTGAGGTTGCCAGCCTCATATGACTTTGACATCCAATAGCGAGTTTCACCCATTAAACTTCACATGGTAATATCTACACATATATGTTAGTTCACATGTTAGTAATAAAATATGAAATGTAAATCACAACTTACGCCAATTTTGGTTACAGACTTGTTGCTGAGATGAATAAAAGAGACGAGTTGGTCTCTTAAACGCGTCTGGGTTTTCTTTAATTTGACAATAGATTCCCTCTCTAACTCCGTGTGTTTCTTCAGTTTCCTAGTCCCGGTGTTCTTTATTAAAATGTAGAGATTTCCTGTGCTTTGTAAGTCGTTTTTGGTTCTCCAATAAAAGGTCTGGTTAATAAAGGGAATTATGAATCTAGTCTTCACTCTGGCGAGGTCTGATGTTGTCTTGGCGAGCGTGAAATTCACAGTGAAATAAAACTGCGAAATGGTCAGATTATATTCCTATCTTCCCCCGCATTGCTGTTATGAAGCTATTCAGAAAGATCCAATCATTTCAAATCACGCAGATAAGGTGTGATGATTTCAAAATAGTCCCACGTGAAATAAGGTGCGTGCTTGCAAAGGTCACGTATTACCATATATGGACATCTGATGCCTTGCATACACTCCCACAGGCAGATCGGTAGACACACATGACAACATGGGTAAGCAGTAATACTTATTACTTTATTAGAAAGTAATGTTGTCATAACAAGTCGGTCCGTAAGCGACTATTTCACACTTGTCTGCCCATATGTGTCACACAGACAGTAATCTCGTTATCTGTCGTATGAGTACGCAAAAACTCCGTGTCTGCCCATCTGGGTTACCAAACGAGTCGTCTTATCAGCGGTTCAATCTAAACACGCCGGCGACTATCTTATCTCAGTTGCTCGCCGCAAGCCAGGATGACCGGATAACAAACAGGTGACATCACAGAGAGGAGTGTCGATTGATTTTATAAAATCAAATATCTGCTACTTAGCAGAAAAATAACGACGAAAGAAAGAAAGACAAGTGCGATACTTCAGAGCACATAATAAAAATCAGTACCACAAATGTACCGATACTGCCGGAGAGAAACAAAGATCGGTAGGGGCCGCCCCGTTTTGTCACAACATGAAGTGAATAAAGAAGACATGGTCATGAAGTGGATAAAGAAGACATGGCCATGAAGTGGATATAGAAGACATGGATATGAAGTGGATATAGAAGATATCGCTTGAAGTGGATAAAGAAGACATGCCATGAAGTGGATAAAGAAGACATAGTCTTGAAGTGGATAAAGAAGACATGGCCATGAAGTGGATATAGAAGATATGAAAAACCCGTGAACGGATGATACAGAACATGAAGCTTGAAGCGTATTTGGTGACGACATGTATTTCACGAGAAGGTGAAAGGTGATAAATAAATGGTTAATGATTTTTCCCTACTTTTGTTTTTAAGCAGTTTTTGTATATAATCCTACCTGTTTTTCTATCTGTAAAGTATTGCAATCTTTAATAAATAAATTTGCTGTCCTGTCTAGGAGCCTTGTTTTTAACCTTTTCACACTTCTTTTGGATCGAATTTTCTTGTTGTCCTTTATATCATTGCTTTATTTCTTTGTTAATCACTTCAACATGAAATGTGGAACTGATGACAAAAAACAGACACGTGCCCGTGGGACAAGAGATGAATAGAAGACGCTAGCGATGGCTAGGACACATACTGAGGAAACCTGTTGATAGCACTACAAGACAGTCCTTGATCTGGAACCCCCTGGGTAAGAGAAGTAGAGGCAGATTGAAAAACACATGGAGAAGAGAACTGGAGACAGAGATGAAAATGATGAGGAAAACACGAAAAGACGAGCTGATGACACATGACAGACAGACGTTTGTTGAAGTACCTATGCGCCACGGATAGTTGGAAGGTAGTCAATGAATGATCATTTCAGATTAGGTTAGGTTAGATTAACACTTTCTTTTCTTCTCAGCTAATTCTTTAATCTCGTCAGTCAAGTACTTCGTATACACTTGTCTGTCTACTTTACATAATATAGCTTGTGTTGATTGGTTGAGAGTCTTCCAAGTTTTCCATTGGCCATGAACATTTTGGATTGGAGCTTGAAGGTTTGACTATAATACGTTATTTATAAATGGCACCAGGGAAAGAGAATAAATAAACAAGATGACAGTGTCATTAATTAACTCATCATCATTTGCGCTCCTTTGAGAGGATGGAGCCACCCTTGCACTTGGTACCCTTGTAAGAAGCCTGCACCAAGCACTCTCATGCTCCTGCAGCAACGGTTTCTGCAGCAATGTGCTTTACAGGATGAGTTTGCCAGCTCCTGCCCAACCTTATATTAGCTGTCTAATTCAACAAGTCTGAGGTAGCAGTGGGCGTAATCTTTTTGTGTCTCATTAGAGACCCATGAGAACGACACAGGACAGTTTATTATACGTGTATAAATATAGATCTGTCCTTGGGGAATTCCTGATGATCTATGGCCAAACAAAAGACTGAAAAAAGACTAGTTCTCTCAGGCGGTTCGTAAAGGGCGACTAATATGAAGTGGTACATGGGACTGGCAATATAATCTAGATAAACAAACTACATAAACCATTGCTGAATGAGCGTGTGTTTCGACGTAGGCTTCCTACATATATATATATATATATTATCGTGAAGTGACGTCTGTATCACAACACGAATTCTAAGTAACTCTAACCACACCGCGCGCCATACATCGTAAGAACTGCAAGATACCCAGTCCAACCAGAACGCTCCGTTATGCCTTGTTTACTACAGCTTTAGATAAAGAAACTGGAAGTCCATTATGTGCAAACTACTATCGGAAGACAATTAACTACACCAGTATGAAAGAAGTACCACATGGAAGAAGTATACAATTTAATACTGGGAAAGTTGCTCCACCCGTAGGGACTAATACTTTTACAAATACTAATATAAGACGGGAGAAACCTCTGGTGGAATGCATTTGAAACTTCAGGTTAGTCCTTAATTTAGCTGTTTAAAGTATGCCTAGTATAAAATGCACTTATGAGACTAAAATATTATTAAATAGACATATAAAGAATAATTCAGGGTATAATTTAAGCTTTGGATGAATAAAATCGCTCCAGGAATAACGGAGATATTTTAAAAACTAGTTTTCCTGATTCGAACAATAGGCAAATTTTACCAATATTTTCGGACCTTGAAACACATTAGTAGGGGAAACCACCTCGGACGCTCGAGGCCACACTATTTATAGCGCGTGTCTACTAGAATCAGGTCAGTCACAATATTTGAATCGACAGTGAGCGGCAAAAGAAACCTATGTTATTGCAAGTGGTTTGCCTTCCGTAACTGAAATCAGATCTTAACCAACCATTAACGGATCGTCTGTGTATGCCTGAGGGTAAGAATGAATCTATATATATATATATATATATATATATATATATATATATATATATATATATATATATATATATATATATATATATATATATATATAATTATGTGTAATTATAGTGATTAATCCATCTGTACGATAAGAAGTGTATAGATGGGTTAGAAAATTTACAGTGTGTTGCTGGTGGAACTTACAGGTTTGTATGTAATTCTAGAGGCAAAGCCAGCCTTCGGAAATATTCAAAATATTGAGAATGATGGCAAAGTGTGTCTGTAGGTTTGGAAATGTGTTAAAAGAAGTATTTCTTAAATGGAATGACACACATACCAGGAACATATGGAGGGATGAAAGGAATTGGATTACTGTATAGTTTGATATGTTACTTAGTAGTTTTATTCACGACCAAGTTATTGTATGGAGGCAGATCATGGGAAACAAATTATAATTAAGGATGTAGAAGAAAATTATGATCACAGTGAACTGAATTGATTGATGCTACTATACTATATCTTGTGCATCTGCTAGCACTCTTATCTGAAACTGTCTATCGTCCCCATCGGTGTCATAGAGGGATATTGGTAGAAAAATACAGGGATTGCGTTTAACTTCGTTTCAGGTTTTATCCTGTAACCTACAACAATTATAAGACGCATCGCTTACTGAGGTTACGACGGATGCAGTGCTGGTCTATGTTAGAGGGCCAGACATCCAAAGTACACCAGTTGGAAGAATTTCAGCCGACAATTCTCTCCAATATCAGAGGGAGCCATCTTCAGTGACTCATATAAGTTGCCCACAAAGGCAACTGTGTAGCATATTCATGATCACCAAAAAAAAAATCAATCAAGTTTGTGATTAACTTAGCAGTATATATCTTCAAGTAAACTGTGAGATTAACACTAGTAATTAGTCAGAGAAAGATCAACCAAGCAAGAATGTCTCTATTTTGATAGACATCTTAATACAGAGAAAGAATTTGTTGAACAATTTTATTATTTATTTACTTTTGTAACATGAGTTCTTTTAAGGCTTTTCAAACAGAAAAGAGTAAATGTACAAATAAATTGTAAATATTTACCAGCCGACTTACTTAAATTCTTTAAGTTAAGTTGTATTCATTGTTGGTGAATTTAATTAAATAATTACCCCTAGCAGAGTTAATATTAATAATAATAATTACCATATTAACAGAGGAGGATCTGGAGAGGTAGTAAATAGGGACTCAGAGTACTACATTACCATCTTCTCTGGGAACTTATACAGCTTGACCCTACCTTTGTTGTCTATACACCTTTACTCTTTTCAGAGAAAGGGGTATAACTGATAAGACCAGACTCTTATCTGGCACTACCCTGGTATCATCTGATACACCTTTATATCCAGGATACCTTATTACTGTCTATAACACCTGAACCTCTCGCGACACTGGGGGCCCGTCCGGGATTCATTTACCACCCTGGGGTCCTTTTCTTTAAGACATTCAGTCTTATAATAGTTATTTACATCCTCTGAGTTAGCAGTAGGAGTAAAAATTAATACTAAAATCAAAGTAGGTAAAAACTAAAAGCTGAATAAAGCACATTTGAAGTACCATTGAGTACAAAACAAAATTTTGGTGACTAAATCCGCTGACAGTGGTCTTTTAATTAATTAGATTTGTATTGAGTAAGTGTGTGATTGATCTTTTAATAAGAGTGTTGAGTGTCTGCAAACCATTAGTATATGAGTATGGCAGACTTGGCAAAGTTTAGATCTGCTACAGTGCAGACGGCAAAGGAGTTTGGGTTAAGTGGGGAGGCCCTTATTAAATATGTCCCTACTGAATGTGATAAGTATATAGAAAGAGAAGATAGGAAGTTGGAAACAGAAAGGAGGTTACAAATAGAAGATGAAGCTAAGAAATTACAAATAGAAGCTGAAGCTAAGCAATTACAGATAGAAACTGATAAGGAAGCTAAGCAATTACAGATCGAAGCTGATAAGGAAGCTAAGCAATTACAGATAGAAGCTGAGGCTAAGAAACTTCAACTATAGGCTGAGGAAAGAAGACAGGTTGCTGAAAGAGAGGCTGAGAGAGAGGAAAAAAGGTTGCAAAGGGAGCATGAATTGAGAATGAAAGAGCTTGAACTTCAAGGAAATGTTAAAGGTAATGGAAGTAGTCCAACTACCTCTGACAGTAGTGTAAGTCAAGTTACCTCAAATGGAGCCATGAATTTTCACTTAAATCCATTTGTGGAGAAAGAGGATGAAATTGAGTCATATCTTAGCAGATATGAGAGGTTTGCCACTAACTTATGGCCTAGAGAAGGAAAAATGGAGCCTTAAGCTATCACAGGGCTTAGAGGAGTTTCTTATGAAGTGTATGCAAAACTGGGAAAAGAAGACCAGGAAGATTATGAAATCTTGAAGCAGGCATTGCTGGTTCGCTATGAAAAGAACTCAGAATTTTATAGAAAGAAATTCAGAACTGCTAAGCTGCTTTCTAGAGAAACCTACCACCAATTCTCTGCCAGATTAGAAACTTACTTGGAGAAGTGGACTACTCTTGGGAAATGTCAAGACCTAAAAGAAATGGTCATGATGGAACAAGTGAGAGAGTCTATGCCTCCAGACATGAGAAAATTTCTTATGGAACAAGGTGTAGAGACGTTGGGGGAGATTTTGAAAGTTGCTGAGAGATATCAGGCAGCTCAGAAAGAGATAGCAGGAATTAAGAAGAAGCAAGGAGAAAATAGTAGGCCACCCCCAAACCAAGATGAGTATGATAATAGGGACCCACAACACAGATACAAACAAGGTTATTAAAAACCTAGAAATGACCTTAGAGACAGGAACCCTCAGGTACAAGATATGAAACCCTATAAACAGGGCGATAAGTGGTGTAAAATTTGCAAAATGAACAACCACAATACAATGGAATGTGGTAAGAAAGTACCTCCATATTACGCTGCATGCATGAGAACAGTGGACAAGGGTAGGAAGGAACTGACAGACAGTCAGGTAGAGCTCCATTATTCCCCCCCTACCTGTGAAGAAGTAACATGTAATGGCACCAAGATTATGTGGCCTTATGATTCAGATTGGAATTTGACTCAGTTGTGAGTGCATCCTTGGTGAACCCTGATCAGTACACCACAGAAAAAGTGGAGATACAAGAGGCATTAAAAGGAACAGCCACCATGACACTTCCCATAGCAAAGATCAATGTAAGGACTCGCTACGTGGAAGGAGTGATTAGTGCAGCAGTGTATGATGATCCTATGTACCCGCTGGTGATAGGAAGTAAATATGTCTTCTTGGGTGAACCTCGAAAACCTGTGATCATGGCAACGCTCCAGACCAGGTCTAGCCCTATGAAGGAGGAGAGAATACCACGAAACATTCATCCGAGATAGATGAAAAAGGCTCAAGCTAAAGACAGCTCATTAAAACCTTGCTTTGGCAAATTGCCAAACAACCATAAACCCCCAAAGAAAGGACAGTTTTATTTGAATGATGGATTGCTTTACAGGAAGGTTGGAGCAGGACAGAATGGGTATGGAAAGTTAGTACTGCCATTATGTTACAGGGAAAAAGTTATGGAATTAGCACATGTTGTATCAGACGGTGGACATTGGAAAATTGGTACCACCTGTCAAAGAGCATCTGTGAAATATTATTGGACAGGTATTACTGAAGACATATTTCAGTATGTGACAGCCTGTGCACAATGTAGCAAGGTGACACCCATACGTTGGGAAAATCAACAGAACACTAGAAACGCATTGGGGCGAACATAAGCCTGAAATTAAAAATAAGGTAGACATAGTGGATAGGCCAGCACCTTCTCACAAAAAGTCTTCCATTAAACCAGTGACCATGGCAACTCTCTGTGCTGTACAGAGATGGGACACAACCCATCCCGCACGGACGTAGATGTGTTTGAAATTCCAGGAACTGGCTAAAAATAGAAGTATGATTAGTCAGCCAACTTTGAAAACGAAACTGAAGGGAATCCCCAAGAAAATAGGTAGTGGACGATTGGTTTGTGCGAACTGTCGTGAAACATTCTAAATCCACATATATAAATTAAAAGGTAAATGTAAAGCCTAACACATAAATTCAATAAAAGGGAAAGAAGAATTGTAAAGAACAGTGCTGTCACAATGACTGTACTCGAGATCCCCCTTTTTCTGCTTCGTCTGCATATCCTCACGCTTGCAAGTTTACTAGTAAAGCCTACAGCAGCATACACGCGTTTCCACAAAACAATAAAACGTGTACTGCATTTCTAAGAAAACCTTGAGATACGCAAGCTGATTAATGACCTAGATTAATACACTGCGTAATGAAAAGACAGATGGAATTAGGATAGAAAGAGGGAGGGCTGAAAGCAGGAACGCCGGCAACACTAACACGCGTCTCGCGATATACAATTAATGCCACCCCCAACGCGAAAGGCATGAAGCACTAGCTTTTTTTTTCAAATAGACAGTGATAAAAAACACTACCCATACGAGAGTTAGGTTTAAAAACCTGTAAAATGCTTATTGGGAAACATGACATTATACTGGTTTACGTTTGAAAGCCTGACAGTACAGCAGACACCCTAAAGTTTGGAAGTGAGGAGGTGGTAACAACACGACTATCCTAGAAGAAAATACATATTTTGAACGCCGCCACTTAGCTCCCTTAAAGCTTATATATTTGGGTTCCTTAGGACTTGCTGACAAATAATATGTTAAGTGTTACGCAAATAGTCTAGGAATTAACAAATTATAGCCAAAAGAAAATAGTGAGGGTGTCAGACAACACCAAATAATAATCGCACAGTGGCATGTTTTGAAACCACCATTTTACGGGAAATAGGCCACCATGTTAAATCCTATTTGATTGGATAGAAGTAAATGTAAGCCGAAACACGATTAGTCGGACTACAAATACTAATTTTTTGTTGTTAGGGGAAACGGTAGTAGGGGTTTTTTTTTTTGAAAAGCTGTGTAAACATGGCCCGATTGGTTAGACCCGCCAATATAGTCAATTAGGAGCGTCAGTTCAGTGCCACATTTTAAAATAAACTTACTCAGAAACAGTGCGTTGAGAACCAGCTTATATTTTTTCTAAATAAAAGCCTGGGACAGAGGCAGATCGAAATTTGTGCCATATTCATCGCCAGTCAACGTATTTGTGTATTATTTCCATGAATTGTGGTAAGCTTGACATATTTGATATCTTTTAATGAAAATTGAATGTAAATTGATAATTTATGTCTGTATATGTGCGTGGTTCAGTAGCAAACATGAGGCAAGGCCTAGATAGTGCTCCAACCTGAACAGGACGTGTCGGAGAAAAGTAAAACTGCATGGAATTGCCAAACAGTACACTGACACCTATCTTATTGACTAGATAGAACTAATGCTGGAATTGCAGAGGCGTAGTAACCATTAGGGAGGAGTATACTGGTGTAAATTGTTTCAGATGAAGCTAGCAGTTGGCCTACTGCTCTGAACTCAGTGTTTGTTATGTATTGTGTTCAGTGTGGAAATAGATTATAAATTAGTTCTGAAGTAGGAGGTACAACCTTCTTGTTTCAGGGACCGTGGTCCTAAGTTATTGAAGCAGCACCTGGTCTGAGTTTTGCTGAATCCAGAGGCTGACAGCATACTCCTTGGTCCAGATAGCGACCAGTGAGGTGTCTCCAGAACACAGTGAAGCAATGGAGCAGAGGAGTCTTTTCCTGCCGCCATCACGAAAGATAAGCTTCTGTGGCCAGAGCAGCTCAACATTATGTTCCCCCTCCTCCCCCCCCCCCCCCTCTAAAAGTGACATTATATTAAACTCAGAGGGACAAAAAATTGGTTCAAATGACAGGAACTGTGAACTTTTCCCAATACTATTTCCACGATAATCAAACACGTGAAGTCATGATGACAAACAACAATCTAGCTTGAAAAACAAAACCAGTATTACCTCATAGTACTACTTCACAACTTACAGACATAGGAAAATACTAATAAATTCTGTCAATACAAAGATCATATTTATAAATTGTGATTACATTTGATTGTGATTCCTGGTTCACTGTGTAGTTGAATCAGGATATCTATTGTTGAAAGTAATTATTACATATATATTTGAAACTTTACACTTGACTCATTTAAGATAGTCTTATAGAGTGTTATATGTGTGTGAGTGTCACAGTGTTGTAAAGTGTTGTGGAATAAATTAAATTGTTTATCTGTCTGTTGTTGTTGTGACTTACACTTCATCATTTTCATAACCCTAGACATTCAACGTAGTCATCACAATATTCCAGAATAATTCTGAGTGAGGTATAAATGTGGTAGCAAGTAAGGTCATCTGTAATACACCACACTTATTAGATACAGATACCTTCACAGCTGATCTCAGTCAGTACACTAAGTCCCCTATAAATATTAATATAATCCCACTTTACCACATATATTGGGGTCTCGCTCCCGGGATATTGAACTTTCTCCTATTATATATATTGGGAATAATAAAAAGTTAAAAGGTATCCTTGGGTGAAAATAAATAAGGTTGAGCTCTCAGTGCCTGTGGTTGTCCTTGGATATTTAGTTAGAGAGTGAATTGTTTAGTTAGATATTGTTTACATTTACCTGTTAGAAAAAGGCGGACCTGGCCAAATTTCGATCTGCTGCTGTGCAGACTGCTAAAGAGTTAGGAATGGACGGGCAAATTATGATTGCTTATGTCACTGCTGAATGTGACAAATATATTGAACGTAAGGAAAGAAGATTTGAAGCTGAAAGAAAATTAGAGGCTGAAAAGGAAATTAAGAGGTTGCAGATTGGGGCTGAAGCTAAGAGGTTGCAGATTGAGGCTGAGGCTAAGAAATTGGAGGCAGAAAGAGAAGACAAAAGATTGGCTGCAGAAAGGGAAGCCGAGGAAAAAAGATTGGCTGCAGAAAGGGAAGCCGAGGAAAGAAGACAGGCTGCAGAAAGGGAAGACAAGCGATTAGCTGCAGAAAGGGAAGCAGAAGATAAAAGATTACAAAGGGAACATGAGTTACGACTAAGGGAGTTTGAGGTTCAAGGCCATGCTCCTGACAATGGTGCCAGTCCCTTTGCCTCCGCTGCTAATGCTAGTCAGGGAGCCTCAACCTCAGCTATGAATTTTCATTTAGATCATTTTGTTGAGAAAGACGATGATATTGAGAGCTATCTAAATAGATATGAACTATTAGCTACCACGTATGGGTTAGAGAGAGAAAGGTGGAGCTTAAAGTTATCTCAAGGGCTTCGTGGGGCAGCTTATGAAGTTTTTGCCAAAATGAGCAGAGATGATCAAGAAAATTATGACATGCTAAAGCAGGCTCTTTTGTTAAGATATGAAAAGAACGCAGAATTTTATAGGAAAAAATTTAGGAATGCTAAACTACTGTCAGGTCAAACCTATCACCAGTTCTCTGCACGGTTAGAGACATACTTGGAGAAATGGACTTCTCTGGGGAAAACCCAAGATCTTAAGGAAATGGTCCTTATAGAACAATTAAGAGAGTCCATGGCTCCAGACCTGAGAAAGTTTCTCATGGAACAAGGTGCAGAGAGACTGGGTGAGTTACTAAATGTTGCAGAAAGGTATCAAGCGGCTCAGGCAGAGGTATCAGGTAATAAAAAGAAACAGGTAGATAATTTTAGGGCACCACAGAACTTTAATAAATTTGATCCTAGAGATCAAAACAAAAGTAAGCACCAGTTTGATAGGCCACGGTATGACAATAAAAATAAAACCCCACAATTCGATGAAAGGAAATATGATGAAAGAAAATCTTTCAACCAAGGAAGGAGGTGGTGTAAGAATTGTCAGATGAACAATCATGACACTGACCGTTGCAGAAGGAATCCTATAGTTATGGCCACCCTTCAGGTCAGGTCGACCTCAAGACAGGAGGAGGATATTATGTTAAATACCACTCCAGAAGAGATGAGGAAGGCACAAGCTGGGGACAAGACCCTCAAGCCTTGTTTCAGGAAATTGTCAACTTGTCATACAACTCCAGGCAAGGGAGATTTTTATATGAAATCAAGTTGATTTACAGGAAGGCCGGAACTAGATCCAATGGTCACGGACAGTTAATTCTTCCAAAGACATATAGGGCAGACTTAATAAGGAGCCTACATGTGAAAAAAGATGGGGACCATGAGAAAATAGGTACCATCATCCAAAAGGTGGCTCACAATTATTATTGGCCCAAGGCAAGGTGGGACATTGAGAATTTTGTAGAAAGGTGTAGCATAGCACATGAGGGAACACCCACAAGTGGGAACATTGATCAGGACCTGGACACGCCACGGGGCAAACTTAAGCCTGACAATACAAAGAAAAATAAATTAATAAAGTGGACCAAATGAAATGGGAAGCCCCTTTTCACGGACAAGCTTCAATTAACTGTTTTACAATGGCCACTATGCAGCGAGTGCAAAAAGATGTCTTACCCCAGGATAAGCCGAAAATCCCTCAATCGGACTTAAACAAACTGGAGCAAGAGGATGTAGAGAGGAAATCTCTCATCCAGAATTCTAAGTGGGGAGAAAGCCCCAAGAAAAGAATTGGTAGCGGTCGTTTTGTGCATGATAATTCTGGGAAGAAAAATCATCACTATAGCGCTTCGAGTGGAAGAGACCATACCGGTGCATGAACAAATAGGTCCACAAAATTAAAGGTCCATATGTAGCGCTGTTAAGAACGTGGACTGATGAAAAGGCAGAGGAAAATATTACATCCTCATACCAATATGTGAATGAGCTGACCACTCGTTTAAAAACTGGCTGGAAACTTGCCAATGAAAATTTGAGACAAGCCAGGAAGAAACATGCTGCCTATTTCAACAGGAAGGCTAACGACAGAGATTTGGCTGTGGGAGAGAAGGTACTGCTTCTTCTACCCGGTAGTCAGAATAAGTTACAAATTGGATGGCAAGGTCCATATACAGTTCTAGAGAAGGTGTCTAGAACCAATTATAAGATAGATAAGAAGGGGAAAGAAAAAATCTATCATGTGAATCTCCTGAAGAAATATTTGGAAAGAGAACATCAGGAAGAGACACACTTGTTGACCTTGTCCATTGCAATGGAGATGAAAAAGGAACCACTTTCATCATTTGAATATCCATTACATCCCTGTGAGACAGCGGCACAGGTGAAAATCAGTACACATTTAACGAAAAATCAGAAAGAGAGAGTGCAACAGGTTCTAGATAATCATACAGAGGTGTTAACAGACCGACCGGGGCATACAAACTTATTGGAATATGATATGAAACTGATAGACCCCACACCTGTCTGTATGAAACCCTATTCGATTCCTTTTGCTAAGGAGAAAGCTTTGAAGGAAGAGATAGACTATTTGTTGAAGGAAGGAATTATTTCACACAGTGAATCTTCGTATAGTTCCAGTGTGGTGCTCTTAAGGAAACCCTCTGGAGAACATAGACTCTGTATAGATTACAGGAGACTGAATGCTATTACAGAAGGACAGGTGGATCCATTGCCGGATACCAATCAGTTGTTTGCCAGGCTAAATAAAGCTAAATATTTCTCAAAAGTGGATCTGAGTAAAGGATACTATCAGATTCCAGTAAAGCCTGAGGTTAGACCATACCTAGCTTTTAGTACCTCAGAGGGACACTATGAGTTTAACAGATTGCCATTTGGATTGAAGAATGCGCCTAGTGTCTTCTCTAGAATGATGAGAAAATTGTTAGATCCCTAAATAATCCATGCATTACAAATTTAATGGATGATATCCTTATAGCAACAGAAACATTTGAGGAACACATTGACTCTCTGAACATGCTGTTTAATCGACTTAGAGAAGCGAATTTAACAGCCCGACCAACCAAATGTTGCGTTGGATGTAAAGAATTAGAATTCTTGGGACACACAGTTCATCAGGGAAACATGACCCCTGACCCCAAGAATTTAGAGAAACTAAAGAAAGCCCCGAGACCACAAACCAAGAAAGACGTGAGATCCTTTGTCTCATTATGTGGTTTCTACCAAAAGTATATCAAAAACTTTAATTCCATATGTGCACCGTTAACTGATTTGACACGTAAAGGAATTCCAGATCGAATTACATGGACACCACAATGTGAATTGGCTTACCAGGAATTGAAGGAAAAGCTCACAAGCAAACCTTTTTTGAAATTACCTGACTTAAGTCAAGAATTCATTGTAAGAACGGATGCCAGTAATATCGGGTTAGGTGCGACCCTGTTACAGAAATCAGATGCATAGGATGGGGAATTAAGCCCAGTGGCATATGCTAGCAGAAAGTTGAATAAAGCTGAAACCAATTACTCAACTAGCGAAAAAGAATGTCTTTCAGTAGTATGGGCGATAAAGAAATTCAATATTTATCTGTATGGGAAGGCATTTAAGTTGCAGACGGATCACAAACCCTTGTCGTTTCTAGCGCAAGCTAGGCATGAAAATTCTAGGTTACTCAGATGGTCCTTACTGATGCAGCCATTTGAGTTTAGCATAGAGTATATATCTGGTAAGACAAATCTAGGAGCGGATTTTTTAAGCCGCCATCCGTGTGATGAGAATCACCGTAAGCCCCAGAAATAATAATAAATTTCTCTATGTGTATATAGAATTATAGACTGACATATAACGTCTGTTTTAAGAGGGGAGAATTTGTCGTGAAACATTCTAAATCCACATATATAAATTAAAAGGTAAATGTAAAGCCTAACACATAAATTCAATAAAAGGGAAAGAAGAATGGTAAAGAACAGTGCTGTCACAATGACTGTACTCGAGATCCCCCTTTTTCTGCTTCGTCTGCATATCCTCACGCTTGCACGTTTACTAGTAAAGCCTACAGCAGCATACACGCGTTTCCACAAAACAATAAAACGTGTACTGCATTTCTAAGAAAACCTTGAGATACGCAAGCTAATTAATGACCTAGATTAATACACTGCGTAATGAAAAGACAGATGGAATTAGGATAGAAAGAGGGAGGGCTGAAAGCAGGAACACCGGCAACACTAACACGCGTCTCGCGATATACAATTAATGCCACCCCCAACGCGAAAGGCATGAAGCACTAGCTTTTTTTTTCACATAGACAGTGATAAAAAACACTACCCATACGAGAGTTAGGTTTAAAAACCTGTAAAATGCTTATTGGGAAACATGACATTATACTGGTTTACGTTTGAAAGCCTGACAGTACAGCAGACACCCTAAAGTTTGGAAGTGAGGAGGTGGTAACAGCACGACTATCCTAGAAGAAAATACATGTTTTGAACGCCGCCACTTAGCTCCCTTAAAGCTTATATATTTGGGTTCCTTAGGACTTGCTGACAAAGAATATGTTAAGTGTTACGCAAATAGTCTAGGAATTAACAAATTATAGCCAAAAGAAAATAGTGAGGGTGTCAGACAACACCAACTAATAATCGCACAGTGGCATGTTTTGAAACCACCATTTTACGGGAAATAGGCCACCATGTTAAATCCTATTTGATTGGATAGAAGTAAATGTAAGGCGAAACACGATTAGTCGGACTACAAATACTAATTTTTTGTTGTTAGGGGAAACGGTAGTAGGGGTATTTTTTTTTTTTTTTTGAAAAGCTGTGTAAACATGGCCCGATTGGTTAGACCCGCCAATATAGTCAATTAGGAGCGTCAGTTCAGTGCCACATTTTAAAATAAACTTACTCAGAAACAGTGCGTTGAGAACCAGCTTATATTTTTTCTAAATAAAAGCCTGGGACAGAGGCAGATCGGAATTTGTGCCATATTCATCTCCAGTCAACGTATTTGTGTATTATTTCCATGAATTGTGGTAAGCTTGACATATTTGATATCTTTTAATGAAAATTGAATGTAAATTGATAATTTATGTCTGTATATGTGCGTGGTTCAGTAGCAAACATGAGGCAAGGCCTAGATAGTGCTCCAACCTGAACAGGACGTGTCGGAGAAAAGTAAAACTGCATGGAATTGCCAAACAGTACACTGACACCTATCTTATTGACTAGATAGAACTAATGCTGGAATTGCAGAGGCGTAGTAACCATTAGGGAGGAGTATACTGGTGTAAATTGTTTCAGATGAAGCTAGCAGTTGGCCTACTGCTCTGAACTCAGTGTTTGTTATGTATTGTGTTCAGTGTGGAAATAGATTATAAATTAGTTCTGAAGTAGGAGGTACAACCTTCTTGTTTCAGGGACCGTGGTTCTAAGTTATTGAAGCAGCACCTGGTCTGAGTTTTGCTGAATCCAGAGGCTGACAGCATACTCCTTGGTCCAGATAGCGACCAGTGAGGTGTCTCCAGAACACAGTGAAGCAATCGAGCAGAGGAGTCTTTTCCTGCCGCCATCACGAAAGATAAGCTTCTGTGGCCAGAGCAGCTCAACATTATGTGCCCCCCCCCCTCTAAAAGTGACATTATATTAAACTCAGAGGGACAATAAATTGGTTCAAATGACAGGAACTGTGAACTTTTCCCAATACTATTTCCACGATAATCAAACACGTGAAGTCATGATGACAAACAACAATCTAGCTTGAAAAACAAAACCAGTATTACCTCATAGTACTACTTCACAACTTACAGACATAGGAAAATACTAATAAATTCTGTCAATACAAAGATCATATTTATAAATTGTGATTACATTTGATTGTGATTCCTGGTTCACTGTGTAGTTGAATCAGGATATCTATTGTTGAAAGTAATTATTACATATATATTTGAAACTTTACACTTGACTCATTTAAGATAGTCTTATAGAGTGTTATATGTGTGTGAGTGTCACAGTGTTGTAAAGTGTTGTGGAATAAATTAAATTGTTTATCTGTCTGTTGTTGTTGTGGCTTACACTTCATCATTTTCATAACCCTAGACATTCAACGTAGTCATCACAATATTCCAGAATAATTCTGACTGAGGTATAAATGTGGTAGCAAGTAAGGTCATCTGTAATACACCACACTTATTAGATACAGATACCTTCACAGCTGATCTCAGTCAGTACACTAAGTCCCCTATAAATATTAATATCATCCCACTTTACCACACGAACCAGTTGACTGATGCAAAGCCAACTCCACTACACAGCTTTTAAATTAGCATTAGAAAGAGTACCGGGAACAGTGGTAGTTTGCCGGCCCTACACAGTCCATTGGAAGTATTAACACGGACAGGGACTGGGATTATATTATAGCAAATGCTAAAGGGAGAATTGATTTCTTGGTGCAGGAAATTCATTTCCCAATATGAATCATATTATCTCGCCAGTGAGGTTTAGCTGAGGAAACCCCTGGTGAAAATAGACTCTGCCTGGATATTTGGAAAATAAAGGATAACAGAGTGACAAGCGAATCTAGTAAAGGGTATTACCAGATTCCCGTCAAGCCTGAAATCAGACTGTTACTGGACTTAGCACCTCGGAGGGGCACTAGGAGTTCAATATGTTGCCTTTTGGGTTGAAGAATACTCCGAGTGTTTTCTCCAGGATGTGGAGGAAATTACTGGATCCCTTATGAAACTCAGCCATCACCTAATTTGGTGGATGACATCCTCATAACTACGGAACTTTTGAGGAACATCTAACATCTCTAGACATGTCATGGGACAGACTCAGAGAGGTAAAAAGGTGAAGATTAGTTGATAATCAGCAATTAGACAGGCAGAAGCATCTGTGCTGTTTATTAACACAACATGCGGTGTTTATCCCTGGATCTCAGAATGTTGGGGCATATTTTTTGAGTAGGCACCCACCTGAAGGAAACCAGGAGAGTAGGAAGGCAGAGTGAACCCCATATTGGGAGAATGTCGTGATTGTGAATCCAGACAAGAAGCTCTGACAGCGGGTTTACGGTTTTTTATTGGGAGGCTCTTGTCGTGAAGTGACGTCTGTATCACAACACGAATTATAAGTAACTGTGACCACACCGTGCGCCATACATTGTAAGAACTGCAAGATACCCAATCTAATCAGAACGCTCCGTTATGCCTTGTTTACTACAGCTTTGGATAAAGAAACTGGAAGTCCATTATGTGCAAACTAGTATCGGAAGACAATTAACTACACCAGTATGAAAGAAGTACTACATGGAAGAAGTATACCATTTAATACTGGGAAAGTTGCTTTACCCGTAGGTACTAATACTTTTACAAATACTAATATAGGACGGGAGAAACCTCTGGTGGAATGCATTGGAAGCTTCAGGCTAGTCCTTAATTTAGCTGTTTAAAGTATGCCTAGTATAAAATGCACTTATGAGACTAAAAGATTATTAGATAGACATATAAAGAATAATTCAGGGTACAATTTAAGCTTTGGATGAATAAAATCGCTCCAGGAATAACGGAGATATCTAAAAAAAAGTAGTTTTCCTGATTCGAACAGTAGGCAAATTTTACCAATATTTTCGGACCTTGAAACACATTAGTAGGGGAAACCACCTCGGACGCTAGAGGCCACACTATTTATAGCGCGTGTCTAACAGAATCAGGTCAGTCACAATATTTGAGATGACAGCGAGCAGCCAAAGAAAGCCTGTGTTATTGCAAGTGGTTTGCCTTCCGTAACTGAAAGCAGATCTTAACCAACCATTAATGGCTCGTCTGTGTATGCCTGAGGGTAAGAATGAATCTATATATATATATATAATTATGTGTAATTATAGTGATTAATCCACCTGTACGATAAGAAGTGTATAGATGTGTTAGAAAATTTACAGTGTGTTGCTGGTGAAACTTACAGGTTTGTGTGTAATTCTAGAGGCAAAGCCAGCCTTCAGAAATATTCAAAATATTGAGAATGATGGCAAAGTGTGTCTGTAGGTTTGGAAATGTGTTAAAAGAAGTATTTCTTAAATGGAATGACACACATACCAGGAACATAAGGAAGGATGAAAGGAATTGGATTACTGTATAGTTTGATATGTTACTTAGTAGTTTTATTCACGACCAAATTATTGTATGGAGGCAGATCATGGGAAACGAATTATAATTAAGGATGTAGAAGAAAATTATGATCACAGTGAACTGAATTGATTGATGCTACTATACTATATCTTGTGCATCTGCTAGCACTCTTATCTGAAACTGTCTATCGTCCCCATCGGTGTCATAGAGGGATATTGGTAGAAAAATACAGGAATTGCGTTTAACTTCGTTTCAGGTTTTATCCTGTAACCCACAACAGTTATAAGAGGCATCGCTTACTGAGGTTACGACGGATGCAGTGCCGGTCTATGTTAGAGGGCCAGACATCCAAAGTACACCAGTTGGAAGAATTTCAGCCGACAATTCTCTCCAATATCAGAGGGAGCCATCTTCAGTGACTCAGATAAGTTGCCCACAAAGGCAACTGTGTAGCATATTCATGATCACCCAAAAAAAAAATCAATCAAGTTTGTGATTAACTTAGCAGTATATATCTTCAAGTAAACTGTGAGATTAACACTAGTAATTAGTCAGAGAAAGATCAACCAAACAAGAATGTCTCCATTTTGATAGACATCTTAATACAGAGAAAGAATTTGTTGAACAATTTTATTATTTATTTACTTTTGTAACATGAGTTCTTTTAAGACTTTTCAAACAGAAAAGAGTAAATGTACAAATAAATTGTAAATATTTACCAGCCGACTTACTTAAATTCTTTAAGTTAAGTTGTATTCATTGTTGGTGAATTTAATTAAATAATTACCCCTAGCAGAGTTAATATTAATAATAATAATTACCATATTAACAGAGGAGGATCTGGAGAGGTAGTAAATAGGGACTCAGAGTACTACATTACCATCTTCTCTGGGAACTTATACAGCCTGACCCTACCTTTGTTGTCTATACACCTTTACTCTTTTCAGAGAAAGGGGTATTACTGATAAGACCAGACTCTTTTCATCTGGCACTACCCTGGTATCATCTGATACACTTTTATATCCAGGATACCGTATTACTTTCTATAACATCTGAATATATATATATAAACTTTAGATTACATTGTTGGATGTTTGGCTAACTACTTTTTACTACTTAAGTTACTCTCTCTCTCTCTCTCTCTCTCTCTCCCTCTCTCTTCAAAACAGTCGTATTCACCTGGCTCTATGTTCTGTTTGTTTTGTGAAAATTCCACGTAATATCGGTTGGTATGTTTGCATTCGGTACCATATGTCAGAAACAAGCTATTCACTCTCTTTACATATTCTTAGTTTCGCATAACACCAAGAGTTTCTCGTATTGTGGTGTATCTGATTAATAATGTCTTGTGTTGTTAGTAACATTCTCATCGCCTCTTCTTGTGTTATTAAATTATGTCTCTGTCTTCTACTCTTTCTCGCTCTCTCTCTCTCTCTCTCGCTCTCTCTTTCTCTCCTCACTCATAAAGTCCTTTTTTATTATTAGAATCTAGCTAATCATCTCTGTTTATGTTGTACCCACCTTTTTGTCATTATCATTTGTGTTGTTTGCCATCCTCTCGTCAATTCTCCTTGATTTATACCCGCCTCTTCGTCATTTCTTCTTGTGTTGTTAGCCACCCTTACGTGATCTATTCTTGTGCAGTTAAATACCCCTTATCATTTCCTCTTGCTTAATTACCCACTCTTCATCATCTTTTCTTTTATTTCTAACCATATTTTCATCACTTCTTCAAGTGTTATTTAGCCACGCTCACAGTTATCTCTTCTTGTATCATCATCCACTCTCAGAGTTCAAATATCTCATTACTCATTTACCGTTACGCGGTCAATGTGATGTCTGATTAATGGAGCATGCCGGTTGTGATAGCAGTATTATCACTTTTAATTCCCTTCTGGTGTTCCACATAAAAGATATTTACATTTGTTTTATTTATGCTTACAAAACATCGACATCACGACAGCAGAAATTGATGAGCCCGTGTATACAAATATTATTTCCATATTCCTCATCAGAAAGTGCCAAGTTCTCGTCACATCAGCCTTGTCACGATCCTCTTCATTCATGATATCTCCCGGGGGTGTCAAAAGTTCTCGCGCGCCTCTGTCTTCTGCAGCGCAACGTTTAATGTGGCTAAGAAAGAAATTTTGAAGTAATCGAGAGAGGGTAAGTGAAGGAATAACTGACAAACACGCTCGGAGAAATTGTGTGTTTTTTGTGTGATCTGCTCGAATAGACGCGTTTAGATAAGCATTTTTAGGAGTTGTTAGAAACTACAAGATAGAGAGAGAATAAATTAGACAGAACGATATACAGGCTGATAGAGAGATAAATAGACAGGTAGAGAGGCTGGCAGGCAAGCATATAGGCAGAAAGACAAACTGGCTGGCTGGCAGGGTGACAAACAAAAATAGACGGATAGACAGATAGATGATAGAAAAGCAGACGGACGGACGGGAGGATGTATGATGGACGGATGGACAGACAGACAGGTAGGCAGGCAGACAGACAGACAGGCGTGTAGACGGACAGACATGCGGACAGACAGAAGGGCGGATAGACTGTGATAGGGAGTGGTGTGTCAGAAATTCTGGTTTTGAAAATTTGCATGGGCTAATGTTAATGGGCTTAGAATTTATATTAAGGGGTGATAAATTCATGACTTGTGGATTTGTAAGTAAAGGTCGATAACTCCTTAGTTGCGCCCCTTGAGGAAGAAGTCGTGTTTTAGTTTTAGGAAATTTGCGTGTCAGAAATTCCGGTATCATAAATTTGCGAAAACTCATTTAGCGGGTTTGAGGTTTGCGTTAGAGAACGATAAAATTATGTTTGATTTGTAGGCAAAGGGCGATAATTAATAATTACGTCCCTTGAGGGATAGTTTGGAGTTTGGTTTTTCGGGTAATGTGAACGAAATAAGTTTTGCACGGGATTTTTGTAGGAGCGAGTGAACGGTTCGTGACAAAATAATTGCAATGGTAAATCGGGGTTCTATGTTTAATCAGTTCAGATCCAGACGCGTTAAGCGTAAGTTGAGTAAATATGAGTTCTCTCCCAAGTGTTTTAAAGATACTAAGAAGTGTAGACAAGAGAGACAGTGTTACCATGTTTGAAGAAAATGTTCATCTTCTCAAGACGACCAGGTATGTCGAATCTCAACAATTAAATAAACAGTTTAGAATAATGAGAAGAATAATGGGCTGTAGCTAACCAATGAGAAGTGTGAAATAACAGACATTTGGTAGAAATTGCCACCCCTGGCGGTTAGGCCAATCTTTACCAAGATACACCAAGTAATCACACTAAGACTCGAAGGTTAAGAAGATAAAAGTACAACAGAGCCAGCCAATAGCAGAAGTAAGAACAACGAGTACAGAGGTAATTGCTATGACAGAAGTTTTAAAATGACAACAGTGGTTCTCAAGCCATAACCATTTCGACTATCAAAGTCAGTAGACAAAATACAGAAACAGTGACAGTGCTTCAGAGAATATAAGTTGAAGGTTGGGCAGAACATCTCATTTCAACTGTTGCTGAATTTCATATGTAAATAAACTTCGTATTACGATCACTGCTGTCGGCGTGAAGTATGTTTACCAGATATTGAAACCATCTGTCTGTCATAAGCTGTTGTAATCGTAAAAGTGTCATCAGAAGTAACTTATCATCATCATCCAACTGCCTACTGTCTGGGGCAGTGATTCGAACCCACTAGACACACCATCATCACAAGCCATCAGCACGCACGGCCACAAGATAGACGGACAGACAGACGGGCTGGCAGACTGACAGACAGACAGACCGACCGACAGAGAGATAGGTAAGTAGGTAGGTAGGTGGAGGGAAGACAGACAAACAGACAGACAGACAGACTGACTGACTGACTGACTTATAGACAGACAGACAGACAGACAGACAGACAGACAGACAGACAGACAGACAGACAGACAGACAGACAGACAGACAGACAGACAGACAGACAGATAGATAGATAGATAGATAGATAGATAGATAGATAGATAGATAGATAGATAGATAGATAGATAGATAGATAGATAGATAGATAGATAGATAGATAGATCACACTGTAAATGAAACAGATGATCATTGATGCTACTTTTGACAGCTACACATGCGAAAGAAAACTAGAGACAGACATAAAAATACCGTGAACGGATGGCACATTAGCAAGAAGGCTTGGTGTGATTTTGTTGCGGACCTATGATCCATCGGGAGCTGAAAGAAACTGAATGAACTACTGACAACGCGTCACCTTAATACTGCTTTATTCCAGCTCCACTTTTTGGCCAAAATTGGCTTAAGGTCAGGGAGCCGCGCTGGTGTAATTGTTACCACACTGCGCTGGCGATCGGGTGATCCAAGTTCAAGCCCGGGCGAGATTATTTCAAGAAGTGTCGTCGACCTGGACTTGGACTGGATTAATTCGAGCCCTGGGCGAAAACATTTGAAGAAGTGTCGTCGACCAGGGACTGGCGGCTCCTGAGCCAACCCAGCTCTAATGGGTACCCTCCGAAGACGGCGAGTATCTGCCTGAATGGCGAGTGGACACCTGTCATTGTACAGGGAAAAAAGGGATACTCACGTAAAAATCAGTCTCAGGTTAGATATACTAACCGAAGATTCTCGCCTCGAGTAATAGTACGTTAAACAAAAAATAAAAAAAACCTAAGGTCATAAATCGACGTCATGTAGTGTTATCTATAAACCTAAACAATATCTTTTAGTTAACAGTTCGGATCGTCATGTAAAATTTCGTTTTAATGTGATACCTCCTACATTTCAACTAGTAATTCAAATCTCTGAACACGTTTTTTCTCAATACAAGCTGAAATGGTTACAGAAAAAAACAGTACTATGGCGACAAGTCGAAGTCGTGGAGTCTATTTTTTAATGGTGTCGGTTAAACATGTCAAGACTGACTCTGAATTGTATGCCATATGACATAGGAAAAAGCTGTAAAAGGCAGTAACATAGTTTTCTCCCAGCCTTTAATTGTTATGAATGTATTGCATTATGTGTAAGTCCGACTTAGATGTGGCTGTGCTTGTCAGGGGCATTAGAACGGAAGGTGCCATGTATCGGCTCTTAGTATTACACTTTATTGCCCAGCGAGAAAGCTAGATTGAGTAGAGGATTTGTCTGCTGTGGAATAAAATAATCTTTGAAGACACCACTCTACAGTGTCATTCATTCTCTTCTTTTCTTTCCCCTTATATAACCTCATATTCTTCAATTTTACTTCTTTCATAGAGACATTCTTGTTATCTTTCTTATCTTTCGTCATGTTTCTATTTATTTCAATATGGACGTAAACTACAGGAAAAAAAATAAGATGTTTAAGATGGATAGGCCACATACTGCGGAAACCTGTTGATAACATTACAGAAAATTCCCCGTTTTTTTTTTAATACAGTGAAAAAAAATGAATGAAGAAAAACACAAACAAACAAACAAACTTGAGAAAGAAAATTGAAGACACATGTAAGAGATTTAAATAGCCAGAATGTGGAACCAATGGAGAATTCGATAAAGGACGTGATGGTGTCCAAACCTCTTTTAGGTTGTAACTTTACTCACTCGGACAAAACACAGCGACATAGTTTTTCTCCAGCCTTTAATTAGTATCGATTGTTATACATTTATGTCAAAGTCGGACTCAAGCAGTCTCTGTGATTGTCAGCAGCATTAGAACGTGAGGTGGCAAATATCGGCTCTTAGTATTACAAGTTGTTGTCTAGTGTGGGGAGAAGTTGATTGAGTAGAGGATTTGTCCGCTGTTGAAAAGAATCTTCGAAAACACCACTCTAAACTGTCTTTCATTCTCTTCTTTTCTTTCACTCTATTTGTCCCCAAATTCTTCATTCTTGCTTCGGGACATTGTTTTTACTTTTCTCATCTTTTGTCATGTTTCTATTTTTTTCAATATGGACGTAAACTACGTGAAAAAAATAAGATGCTTAGGATGGATAGGACACACACTGAGGAAACATGTTGATAACATTACATGGAATTCCCTGTATTTGAATCCAGTGTTAAAGAAATGAATGGTGACTCACTCACACACACACACACACACACACACACACACACATACACACACACACACACACACACAAACTTGGGAAAGAAAACTAAAGAGATTTTTAAAAACGACACGGAAAGACCTTGAATGGATGGCACAGGAGAGAAAGGCTTGGCGTGTTGTTGTTGCAGACCTGTACTCCAAAGGGAGCAGAAAGGGAGAATTCGATTAAGGTCGTGATGGTGTCCAAACCTTTCTTAGGTTGTAACTTTAGTCCCTCGGACAAAACACAGCGACAAAGCTTGTTTTGTTTTCCGAGCCGTTAATTATTAACGATGTTATGCATTTATGTGTACGTCGAATTCAAGTAGTGGTTATGATTATCAGCTACATTAGAACGGAAGGTGGCATGTATCGACTTTTAGTATCAGACGTTGTGCCCCGCGTGGGGCGAAAGTTAGATGGAGTAGAGGATTTGTCTGCTGTGGAGAAAGAAACATCTTCGTAGACATCACTCATTATTTTCTTTTCAATATTGTCCCTTTTTCCTCCTTATTTTAATGATATGATTAATTATTTTTCTTCTTGCTTCTAGGAATTATTTTCACCTTCTTCCTCTTTCTTCATGATTTTCTTCATTTTTCATCGGGTTATTTTTATTTTTTTTTTCTTCTTTTTTGTCTCTTGCTTTTACTTTCTCACTATTTTCATTTTCTTTCTTGTATTCTTCAGCATTTTGTTTCTCTTTTTATTACATATTTGTCCTTCTAATTCTCCTCCTGCTTCATCCTCTTACTCACTCACTAAGGGCTATCACCTACACCAGTGCTTCATAAACTGTCTGCAGTGGTGGACCGGTAGTATTTTTTTAAATCCCCTTTTATTTAAGATCATCGGAGCTTTTCTTTTTTTGTCGCGTTTAAAATGTAGATGCTCTAAATCTCTATGTATCACTTACAAGGTATCTTGGAGTTGAAACTGTGCATGCAGTTGCGTTTCTTGCTACATTTTAATCTACCAAGGTTCGCCCGCCATTGACTCAGCCGATTTTATATAATAACTAAAACAATGTACAGTAATATAAGATGGAAATAACTCAGTTAACGTAAAGGTTTTAAGTAAGGAAATATATAAACTGAAATATAAATTGCCTGTTGTATTTGGAGGGACGGGTGTCGGATGGTGAACGGTGAAGTGCCGATTAAATCAACATGTTTCTTCAAACAATTAGGTCAGCGAGTCTTAAACACAACTATAATACAGATCGACTTTCTTGTGAGCTTTATATTTGTGACGGCAGTCCTATTCATTAGTCCAATTTTTCTGATCATCCTATTGTGGTAGGGTGGGCGAGATGATGATGATGATTATATTGTGATTGTGATATCACTCTCTTGTCACACTCGCACCGACCCGAACAACAATAAAACTCTTGATTCTAGAGGCAGGGGCTATATTTATTTTTACAGCCCATTCAGTGACAAAGCAAACATTAAACAAATAAACTAGCGAACATCACAAAACCCAACAAAACAAAACACCCAACAGTGCCCGATGCTAATCTGAAGAAGCAAACAAAGCACAGAATAGTTAAAATCATAATATAATACTGAATGAGAAACACCACGCTCTCACCTGTCAAACTGTCCTACGCCGCCACCTGACACACTCAACTATCACACACACACACACACACACACTCATGTGTGTCATCCAATGCGACTAGTAAGGTGTTGTGCGTGGGGCTGGCAATCTCACCATGTAACACAGGTTGCTACGGAAACCACTACTGCAAGAGCACACACTCAGCTATCACACACACACACACATGCATGTCGTCCAAATGAGACTAGTAAGGTGTTGTGCGTGGGGCTGGCAATCTCACCATGTAACACAGGTTGCTACGGAAACCACTACTGCAAGAGCACACACTCAGCTATCACACACACACACTCATGCATGTCGTCCAATGAGACTAGTAAGGTGTTGTGCGTGGGGCTGGCAATCTCACCATGTAACACAGATTGCTACCGAAACCCTACTGCCCTAGCATATGAATACTTAATATGGAGGCAAACCACACTGTTGGCCCCATGCTCCCTCAGGAGCGGAGAAGAGAAATATATACCTTGAAGTGAGCCCACGTGCTCTCACAACCATTCCTCACATAACCATAATTAAATAATCATAAAATTGACATAAAATAATATTCAATTATATGTACAACAAATACTCTCAATAACGAGAATAAACCACCACCTCACAACTGGTCTATCTCAATATTCGTTACTGCATTCGGAAGCATGTCGTATGTGACGACTGGTGCGACTGGGAATCTCATCACATGAAACACATCGTTACCGAAACAACTACTGCAATAGCATAAAAATGCTTCTTGTCGGCTTGTGATAGACACCAGCCACATTGGTGTTTCCATGCTCCGCCGGGAGCAACCAGAGAAACACATGTCTCAACAAAGGAGTGGCCTCGCGCTCTCCAGAAATCTAAATACATATTCTCACCTCACAGTAACCCATTAAATATATACAGTAGAATTATGATAAGTAGGCTATCGTGAAATACACTCAATTACTTTTACTCTTTACATTAATACACAAAATGGCGTAACATTTAAAATATAATTATTAAATCGACTTTAAACCAATATCTGCCTTTCTGATAACATTCCACAATATAAAAAACTGCGTAAATTAATGTGATAACTAAGAATTCTCCGCAGACCCCTTGCGCCTAATTTATCACCTCGCCGCCTTTCATGACTAACCATAATGGCCGCCATTCTTGAATATAACTAGAATTATATATCTAAATAAATTTAAATTAGAACTCTTCAGCATTTACACTTTATATAAAACTACTATCTCTTTTTAACACTAGGCTAATCACTCACTTCTGATGCGATGAAATATCTTGATACTTAAATTTCTCACATCTGGATTTATGCGAAAACACAAATAAAACCTACAGCTATTTAATATAACACAATCTTCACCACTAAACTTAATTTAAATGCATCCTATTTATTTTCACAACCCAGGCTCGCGCCGTCACGTGATCTGACAGTCACGTGGGCCGACCGAAAATAATATGGGCGAAAACTGCCTTGAACTGAAGTGGGGGTGGGGCCTCAGGGGTTAAATTCCCGGCCCATCACATATCTCCCTCCTGATTTTGTTGTCGTCCCGACAACATCATCTCTCTCTCCCTCTGGCGCTTCAGTTGTAACCTCTCAGATCGTCTCGGGGCAGGCCCCTCTATTGGCTGCAGGGCATACCAGCCTGGTTCGGGCATTAGACCATGCACGTCCTCCCCAGGATCTGTCTCATCTGGCGAAGCTGGTGCCTCAGGTAGGCCTAGTGTAGCATCTACCAGATTCGGAGAATCATCTTTGTCCTCACTTCGTCTTAGTTCGTGCGCCGCAACCCTCATCTTCAGATCTTCGTTGCTTGCTGGCCTTATCACATAAGGACCACCGCTTGCTTCTGGAATTGACGATACAATGAATTCGTCGTTGGACCACACGTCTTGTATTTTGGCCCTGTCAGTGTAGTGCACTCTTTTCCGCACTCTTTCACCCACTCTCAATGGTGTGGGGCCTGGAAGCTGATTACTTCTCTCCCTCCTGTCAGCGGCCATTTTCTGCATTCTCTCTGCAGCTTTTTGGTGGGCTATGTGCAACCTCTCTAGGTGACCTTGCAGCCACTCGTCAGTTGTCTCCGGCTCTTCATCTGGGCGCGTGCCTATCATGAAGTCTAGAGGAAGCCTCGGTTCTCTGCCGAAGAGGAGGTAGTATGGTGAGTACCCTGTCGAAGAGTGGGGGGTAGAGTTGTAGACCATAACCACCTCCGCTAGATGCTCAGACCACCTTCGCTTCTGGTCGGCTGTCATGGGTCTCAGCAGATCATGCAACGTCTTGTTGAAGCGCTCGCACTGCCCGTTGCCTTTAGGATTGTAAGCTTGTAGTGCGGCTCTTGTGGACTCCATATACCTTGCACAGCTCTGCGACTATCGCTGACTCGAAGTTCCGGCCTTGATCAGAGTGTATCCTCTGAGGAGCTCCGAGATACTGGAACCACTTTTCCACCAGGGCCTTGGTGACTGTTGTTGCTTTTTGGTCTCTTGTTGGTATAGCAATGGTGTACTTGCTGAACACATCTGTCAGCACTAATACATTCTCGAACCCTTTGGAATCCCGCTCTAGCGGGGTGAAATCCATTGCTACCACTTCAAGTGGTCTGGAGGCAATCAAGTTTCCCGATGGCCCATGAAACTTCAGTTGAGGTGCCTTGGCAACGTTTACATCGGTTGCATCTGCGACAAAAGACGTCAACATCAGCTGTGATGCCTACCCAGAAGCACCTACTTCTCAGCAACTGCAGCATGCGCTCTCTTCCCTGATGGCCCACCCTGTGAGCAGAGTCTAGTATCCGTGGTTTCATGGACTCAGGTATTACCAGTTGTTTTATGCTGGATCCATCTGATCCCTTCACTGTCCGGTATAACAACCCATCTGTCACTTCGAGCCGGTTACTCTGATTAAGTAGTTTCCTTGCAGCCAAGGGGATCTTTCGAGCATCTTTTCCTGCAGGTCTGGTGCCATCCTTTACCATCTTCCTAACCATCGCTACCACATCATCCGCTCCCTGGAGATTTATCAATTCCTCACGCGAATAGGTGGGAAATGCTTGAGTGGTTGCTGGTGCTGTGGTTGATTCGGCCGGTACCCTTTCACTGATATCTTTCTGGCTTGTTGCTGTCATCAACCCTATCTCATATGGTATCTGGGTAAACTCTCCGATAACCTCAGCTGTTATGCCACTTATTGCAACATCTGCGTCATCCTCCAGTTCCTCGCCTGCGGTTTCAATAGGAAAACGGGACAAATAATCTGCATTTCCATTGGCTCTTGCTGCCCGATGTCGGATTGTGTAGTTAAACATCGCCATCTGGGCCATCCATCTCTGCTCTATAGCTCCTAGTTTAGCTTTCTCCCAGAAGGCCAGACCCCTATTGTCTGTAAATACCTCTACTTGTGATCCTAGCAGGTAACCTCTGAACTTCTCAGTCATGGCCCACTTAAGACCTAGCAGTTCCAGTCTCATACTGCTTTTTGAGTTTCTTTCAGAGGGTCGAAGTGTGCGACTTGCATATGCCAAGACTTTCTTTGTTCCATCTTGTACTTGCGAGAGAATTGCTCCCAATCCTTCAAATGATGCATCTACCTCCAGGATAAATGGTAGCGAGAAGTTAGGGAACCCTAGTAGCGGTGTGGAGGTTAGTGCCTTTTTCAGTGTCTCAAAGGCTACAGCACACTCTTTGTATGGTTTGACTTACTTTACTGCATGCCTTGATTTTTTAACCCATTGTGGGAAAGGGTGGGCGAGATTATGATTATGATTATATTGTGATGTGTGATCACTCTCTTGTCATACTCGCACCGACCCGAACAACAATAAAACTCTTGATTCTAGAAGCAGGGGCTATATTTACTTTTACAACCCATTCAGTGACAAAGCAAACATTAAACAAATAAACTAGCGAACATAACAAAACAAAGCTAAACAAAACAAAACACCCAACAGTGCCCGATGCTAATCTGAAGAAGCAAACAAAGCACAGAATAGTTAAAATCATAATATAATACTGAATGAGAAACACCACGCTCTCACCTGTCAAACTGTCCTACGCCGCCACCTGACACACTCAACTATCACACACACACACACACTCATGTGTGTCATCCAATGCGACTAGTAAGGTGTTGTGCGTGGGGCTGGCAATCTCACCATGTAACACAGGTTGCTACGGAAACCACTACTGCAAGAGCACACACTCAGCTATCACACACACACACACACTCATGCATGTCGTCCAAATGAGACTAGTAAGGTGTTGTGCGTGGGGCTGGCAATCTCACCATGTAACACAGGTTGCTACGGAAACCACTACTGCAAGAGCACACACTCAGCTATCACACACACACACACACACTCATGCATGTCGTCCAATGAGACTAGTAAGGTGTTGTGCGTGGGGCTGGCAATCTCACCATGTAACACAGATTGCTACCGAAACACTACTGCCCTAGCATATGAATACTTAATATGGAGGCAAACCACACTGTTGGCCCCATGCTCCCTCAGGAGCGGAGAAGAGAAATATATACCTTGAAGTGAGCCCACGTGCTCTCACAACCATTCCTCACATAACCATAATTAAATAATCATAAAATGGACATAAAATAATATTCAACTGTATGTACAACAAATACTCTCAGTAATGAGAAAAAGCCTACCTCGTAACTGATCTATCTCAATATTCGTTACTGCATTCTGAAGCATGTCGTATGTGACGACTGGTGCGACTGAGAATCTCATCACACGAAACACATCGTTACCGAAACAAATCACTGCCATAGCATAAAAATGCTTCTTGTCGGCTTGTGATAGACACCAGCCACATTGGTGTTTCCATGCTCCGCCGGGAGCAACCAGAGAAACACATGTCTCAACAAAGGAGTGGCCTCGCGCTCTCCAGAAATCTAAATACATATTCTCACCTCACAGTAACCCATTAAATATATACAGTAGAATTATCAATAAACGTGAAATACACTAAATTACTCTTACATAAAGAATACAATATAATTATTCTCGACTTAAACCAAACTGGAACTAAATACACAACGTGTCACATGGCGTAACATTATAGGTTTACCACGCGGGGCGTGTTATTCGCCGCTTTTTATACAGTCCTCGCCACGTGGCTACAATCTTGCTATTGTTAATCGCCGCCTTTATCTACATTCCCGTGAAATAGCTTCATACTATATCTGCCTTTCTGATAACATTTCTGTCCAGTTTCATGTATAAAATACTCTCCTACTAAATTTGCCCGGTCTGATGGATGAAATACTTGATACTAAATTCTCACATCTGGATTTAGGCTTTGCGTGCCTAATAAAACCTATCAAACATTATTTTCACTCATCTATCATTTCAAGACTAAATCATAATGTCCTAAAAAGACATTTCCTTTGGAAACACATCTATCTATATCACTAAACATTAAAACAGACTCGTGCTGAATACAATTTCAGAATTATATAAAACTAATTCTAATTTAAATTAACTCACATGTCATGTCTTTGTTCCCCTTCTACCGACACAGGGCTAGCCTAACTTCGTATCTCTCTCGTCTTGTTTGTTATCTCTTCTGGACTGATACTTCTGAAAGGTCTTTTTTTTTTTTTTTTTTTTTTTTTTTATTAATGTGTTTGCTACTTCATTTTGTAGCACGCCCCTTTCAACCATCTACCATGTACATGGATTTGTTGGTTATATCAGGACGTGTTTCTTTTATTGTAATATGTTTTTTGTTTGTATTTGTTTTATATTATATTATCTCTAGTCGGTATTTTTCCTTTTGTAGTTATAGTTCAACATGGTTTTTTAAAAAAAATTCCAATATATGCTATTTTCTAAGTTAGTATGTTTTTGATTTTTACTGGATGGTTTATTTGGTTAATCTGTATGTTTCTGGGGCGAGTCTTTCACCAGTTTGGACTACTGGTTCAATTCCTTATTTGATTTTTATATGTTAGCTTTAGTTTTTGTAATATAGTGTTTTATTAACTTTTGCATTTCTGAAGGGCTCTTTGTGCCTATGAGATTTTCTACACTCATTTCTACCTTGTGGTTACTACAGTATGTCTTAATGTTTTGCCTCTGTTGGTCATATTTTTTGCAGTCCACTAGAAAGTGCCTAATTGTGTTTGGTTCTTGACACTCTTCACATGTGGGTTCCTCAATCATGAAATATCCAGTTCCCAGCTTGAGTCTCAGCAATTTTTTATTAATTGGTATTTTTAGTTCATCTTTTATTTGACATTTTTTGCTTGGTTTTTTAAGGATTTTATATGAGTGTCTTGCTTTTTTACTTAGGTCCCATGCTGTTATCCATTCTTTAGTTATTTTTTGAGCAATTAAGCTCTTAATTTCAAACTTCCCTAAGCCTACTTCAATTTGGTTATGGCTAGTTCTCCCCCTTTGGCTTCTTTGTCTGCTAGCTCATTTCCTGCTATCCCCACATGTGATGGTATCCATGTTAGTGTTGCACTGCATCCTATATTTTGTAGATATGTATTAACCTGTAGTATTTCCTCTATAATGTCTGGCCTGCTGCCTTCTGTTCTGTTTCTGATTGCTAGTACTGATGATAGGGAATCTGTGAGAATGGTTACTTTTTTTGGTGGATTTTCTGCAGCTATTTCTAAAGCTTTTAGGATTGCCACTAATTCTGCTGTAAAGATAGATGTATTACTTGTTACTTTGTATCTTTTATAAATTTTTAATTTTGGTATTGCTATTCCTGCTCCTAATTGTCCTTCTTCATCTTTGGACCCATCTGTATATATAGTTAGGCTATTATTTGTATACCGTTCTATGTACTCTAGTGTTTTACTTTTTGCTGAGATTATGTCGTTAGATTTATTTATGATCTTTGATAAGTGGGAGTCAGTTTCTGGCACTTTTAATTCCCATGGTGGGATCTTTGCTTTATACAGAGCACTACTGTTTATCGCATTAAACAGGTCTGGGTATTGATCCACTTCATCCATTGTTTTCCACCCTGACGGGTATCTATTATGGTTTAATGGAATGTGGCCTATGTACTGGTTACCCCTATCAAAGGTTTTATGTGCCGGGTGAGTTGGATCTTTTGCCACTCTTGCCCAGTAGCTGAATCTCAGTTCTTTTCTCCTTAGCTCCAGGGGTATAATGCCTAGCGCTACTTCTAGTGCTTCTGCTGATGTTCCCTTTGAGGCACCTGCTATTATTGACAGTGCCTGGTTTTGGACTGTGTCTAGTTTCTTCTTATTGCTTGGGGCGGCTGATGCATAGACAACACTGGCATAGTCAAGTTTGCCTCTAATAAATGATTTATAGAATGTTAACATTGTCTTATTGCAGGCGCCCCAACCACTTCCTTTCATATATCTTAGCATATTAATAAGTCCTCTACTGCTTTGCACTAAAAGGTCTATGTGTTTGTTCCAGTTTAGTTGCTGGTCTAGTACCATGCCAAGAAATCTAGTTGATTTTGCTGTGCATACTTTTTGCTTATTAATGCTTATGTCAATTATATTGTTTTTAATTACACGCCCTCTACTGAAAATCATTCCTATGGTTTTTTTTAACGTTTAGATTAAATCCCCACTTGTTCATCCAGTCAGATACTTTATCTATTTGTTTTTGTACTTTTTTATAGAGGAATGGGAGATTTCTTCCCGTTCTCCATATCGCAGCATCATCTGCAAACTGAGATAGGTTGTTTTTTAAGTCCTTAAACTCGTCGCCTAGGTCGTTGACCATAATCGTAAAAATTGATGGTGATATTACTGATCCCTGGGGAATTCCATTCTGTTGCTCATATACCTCAGATCTATCATTGTTTATTTGTACCATGAAGTATCTATCCTGCAGGAAGTTTTCTAGGTAATTGTAGGTTCTGCCTACTATACCTAGTTTCCTGATTTTATGTAGTGCACCCTCCCTCCAACACTCATCATATGCTCTTGCTACATCAAGGAATATAGCTACTGTCTTTTCATTCCTTTTGAAGCCTGTTTTAACATCATGTTCCAGCCTCAGCAGTTGCTCTATTGTACTATGTTGGCTTCTAAAGCCTGCCTGGGTTGGACTGTACAAATTATGCTTTTCGAGATGAAATTTTAGTCTGCTGTTGACTATTGTTTCTAGAATTTTTCCTAGATGTGATGTTAACGATATTGGCCTGTATGAGCTGACATCATGTGCTTCCTTATCTGGCTTTAGTATGGGGATGACTACTGCTGTCTTCCATGAACATGGTATTTTTCCCGTGTGCCAGATTTTGTTGTAGAGGGATGCAATCACTCTTAGAGTTGTATTTGGTACCTTTTTGAGGATTTCATAGCTCAGAATGTCTTCCCCAGAGGTAGTATTGGTTTTTTTCTGCTAAAGCTCTTTCTATTTCATCTACTGTAATATCTGCATTTAAATACTTAGCATCCTGTGTGGTTTCCATATTTTCTTCTTTTAATTTTTCTAGCAGTGTTTTTCGTCTATTTATTTCTGCCTTATCTAGACTGTCTATTGAACTAACCTGATAAAAGTATTTAGCTAGTATGTTGGCTTTTTCTCTATCTGTTTCAGCTCTCTCTGGTATTTTAATTGTTGGGATTTTAAATTTCTTGCTGTTTCCTCCTTTAATTGCTTTTAGTTTTCTCCAAACTGTAGTTATTTGGGACCTATGGTTTAATGTTTGACAAAATTTTCTCCAACTCTTTTCTTTAGCTCTGAATATTATTTTATTTGTTTCATTTCTTATTTTTTTATAGTTTGTGTAATTCTCTTCAGTTTTGGCTTTTCTATACTTTGTAAGGGCCCTCTCCCTCAATTTCAGTTGTTCTGAACATCTGTCTGTCCACCATGGTACTGGATTTTTATCTTTGTTTCTTTTCCTATTTTTTACCTTTTTGTGTTGGTTTTAAGTGCTCAGGCATATTCCTGTTTGGTATATATTTTATTGCTATTTTTAAAATCTCATTTGTTAGTTTTTCTGCAAATATATCTATACTGTTAGATTCAATTTGTTCTATGCTTAGTTTACCTAGCTCTAATTGGAAGGACTCCCAATTTGCCTTTTTTAGGTTGAATGTGGGTTTCGAGCTTTTTGGACTAGTTCTATATTTGTCGTTTAGGTTTATTTCTATGGGTAAGTGGTCTGAGCTGGAGTCATTCAGTACTTCCCATTTAGTAGAGGCTAGGTTTGGTGTTATAATACTTATGTCTATTGCTGTATCTCCTCCACTGTTGCATGGGTTAACCCTTGTCACTGAGCCATCATTTAGTATGATTAGCTCAGCACTTTCAATGTAGTCCAACAGTCTTTTTCCTGCTGGATCATTACTGTTGTTACCCCATGCCTCATGGTGTGCATTAAAGTCACCTACCAATAATGTTCTTTGGTCTATTTGTGTGTTAATAGTGGCAATGTCCCTATCGGTTATATTACCCTTGGGGCTATAAATGTTTATTATTTTTAAGTTATCTGGCTCACTGTCTAATGTTATACTTATTCCTTCAATATTTTCTGTGTTGAATTGTTCCCAATTTAATATTTTGTAGTCTTCATGTATTAAAAAGGCCACGCCCCCTCCTCTTCCCTCAGGTCTATCATTTCTAAGTGTTATATACCCTTGGTAGTTCAGTTTTTTTGTTTGGGGTTCAGGAGGGTTTCTTGTATTGCAAAGATGGGTTTTGCCTCCTTATACTGTCCCATAAGAGACATCAAGTTCTTCCTGGCACCCCTACAGTTCCACTGGACTACTTTGATAGCTCTAGAGTCTTTGGTCCCATTTAGTATGGTTAGCTTAGTTATGTTATTGTTTTTATTAGGTTTTTTTTTTTTTGATAAGGGATCTACTTTTTTTGGTTTTGCACTTTACCTCTTATGTTCTCTACAAACTCATCATTCCAAGTAACCATTATACTCTGAACTCTTTCTGCGAGGTATGGTAGGTGTAGTTCCACTGTTTCCTTAAATTTTTTTTCCATATTTTCTATAGGCCTAGCTCTTTCTCTCTCTATTTTTTTTTAGGATTTCTTCATTAGCTTCTTTTATCTCTGCTATTTTTTTGAGGTCTCTCTCTATTTCCTTTTGTGCTGTTTTCATTTCTTCTAGTACCTGTCTGGCTTGGATGAGGATATGTTCCGTCTCTTCTGTGTTGTCATCTTCTTTACTGTTTATGGGTTCTTTCTGGATTTTTTCCTTTATGTCTTTCACTTCACTGGTTATTTGTTGTATTTGTTTCTTAATGATATTTTCTTGAGAGTTTTGGAGATGGTTGTTGGTTTTCTGTCTTTCTTTTATTTGCCAGAATGGTTTGTTTTTTCTCTTCGCTAACATACTTAATCTCAATATTATTAATAACCTCTAGTATTGGTTAATTGCTTTTAACGTTAGTTAATAATTGATTGGAGTATTGGTTTAAATAAAAATATAAGTGAATAAATAAGCCCAGGTAGGCCAACCACGTGGGGTCTTCTTTTGTAAAGTGCCGTAGCCATCTTGTTCAGGCATCTTTCATCGTTGAGACGCTCGTGAACAAAATTAAAGTTAATTCAAATTTACTAGCTTAGTAGTAGGACTAGTCAGCTTTTAACTATTTATATCTAAACATAATTTAAAATTTATATATTAAAAAAATATTAATAACTTGTCTTGTGTTAATTTAGCATAGATAGAGCATAAATACTAATTGTAAGTCATCAGTGATAGGTATAAAATAAAGATAGAGTAATTAGCCAATATTTAAAAAAAAAAAAAAAGAGAGAGAAAGAAGTGCAGCCAGCTTATAATGCCAAGGAAAATAATCTACTAATTATTTTTTAAATTGTTTTATTTTTAGTAAAATAAATAGGCCTAGTCATAATTTGTGTTATTTAGCATTAGACAGAGTGAACCAGAGGATAAATCACAATGCCACCAATGCTCAGGTCGCAATCCGGAGAGGGAAAAGCATGGGTCAAACCAGCTGAAAAGGGTAGAACACCAAACCCGACAGAAAAGAACAGGATCACTAGCCCTATAGTCAGAAACACAGAAATTGGACCCAAAATAGAAACAATAAAGGAAAATCTGAAAGGAGGCGCAATTAAAACTGCAGTAAGCAGAAACAACAAAAACGAAGACGCAGGAACCCGGACAGCAAACAAACAGACAGGACACAGGAAAGAAGACAACCACGAGACCACAAGCAAAAAAGTCAGGAAACCAGAGGAGGAGAAAACAAAGAAACCAAAAACAGAATCAAAATAACTCAGATAGCTGGAACAGAAGCCACACTGAGATCTCTCCCGGATGACAAAATCCTGGTCATTCTAGAAGCAATAATAGGAAAAAAATATATTGACAAAGTGCAAAGACATGGAAATGGAGTAACAATCACTGTAAACAACACAGAAAAAGGCAAAGCACTGTTACATGAATTAAAAAGTAACCCAAAAGAAGCACAACTCGCACATGGGATAAAGGTAAAGATTGAATTGATCAAGGAAATTAGAAGATTCGTCATCAAAGGGGTCGACTCAAACCTAACAGAAGAGGAGATCCACACTAACATAACGAAAGAAAACCCACAAACAGAGATAGAAAAAGTAGAAAGAATCAAAACCAAAGAGCAAAAGAATACGACAGTGGTAGTGATAAGTGTAAAGGGCACAGAAATACCCAAGCAAGTCAAACTCCACCAGAGAGCCAAAATGACAGAGGTATTCATACCTAGCATTATACAATGCACAAACTGTCAAGGCTTTAGCCATACCCAACATGTGTGTAAAAGAGCGACACGGTGTAGTTTCTGTGCGGGAGCACACAGACATGTGGACTGTCCAATGGCTAAGGAGGACAAAGATTATAAACGAGAAAACAAAAACAGAAAATGTGCAAACTGCCAGGGTAACCACAGTGCCAGGTATCAGGGATGCCCAGTCTATCAAGAGACAAAACACATATTAAAAGAATCACAAGGTCCGCTGGTAGCTCGCTATCTCTTTTTATAGGCACTAGGCTAATCACTCACTTTACTGCGCTAGGCGTATTAATCTTGACTACTTAAATATCACACGCGATTATCGCTTAGGAATAGCGAAAACACAAATAAACCTACAGCTATTTAATATAACACAATTCTACACCACAACTTAATTTAAATGCATTATTATGGCATTTTCATCAATCTTCTACTTCAGATTTTTCACAACCCAGGCTCGCGCCGTCACGTGATCTGACAGTCACGTGGGCCGACCGAAAATATATGGGCGACAAACATGCCTTGAACTGAAGTGGGGGTGGGGCCTCAGGGGTGTCTTCCCGGCCCATCACACTATGCTTCACTCCTCTATATCAGTGATTGCCGATAATACTTTTCGTAGGAGGTATGTTTTAGATAAACACCAGCGTAAACCACTCTGGCATATTTATCTTTTTAATCATAGAAAGGACGCTTAGTCAGCCGTTGAGCAATAAATTGAACGGTTAACCCTTCTTGACGGATTGTTTGTTCAGCGGCCTTTTGTTTACACCAGAACAGTAGTTTTTTTTTTAGGTAACTATTTTAATTTTTTATCCTTGTTTTAACAATATTTCATAACTAAATATCCTGTCTCTATATATGTAAATATAAATCATTCGCTGAAGTTGATAACTCGGTTGGTTAAAAGTTATGGTTGCACCCGTGTGACTCTTTTTTTCAAAACAATTATATACAGAGCTAATATATTAATAATCCTTTGCTGAATTACCTTCGGCTGTGGGTTCAATTAATAAGAGTCAAGTGAAACATCATGACACAGTTACGCTGCTCACAGAAGTGGGCGGTGGATAATAAATTTACAACAAACCTAGTAAATGCAGTAGATGTACTTGTCATCCTAAAAAAAGTGTGAGACTCTCTGAAATAGGAAGAAAATCTTCCTATTTACATCACTCCCAAGAGTAATCTTGAGCGAAGGTTGCTAACTTTGAAAAACTCATCCTTTCACTCCACTGTCAGCCATTCGTGGACCACTACGGCACATCACGGAAGATAATCCTCGACAATATTAGTTGTTTAAATTTATAGACGAAATTCACTCGCCTGAGGTAAGAACGGTTCCGACAAATTAATATTCAGTTAATATTTAAAATTTAAAAAAAAAGGATTTAGGGACCGTTTATAATTGTTGTAACCAAGTGCACTAAAAGGCGGAAAATAATTTTTTCATACATTTTATTGCATAGGATAAAGTGGATTGTCAGTTATTTTTAATCAACAATTCTTAACTTCATCAGTTTTTTTCAAACTTTGTAAAGGGTGTGACGAATTACTTTTAAATTACAACTGGACATCCACTTCCATTCTATGTAATAGAATGTATGGAACATTTTGTTTCTTTGTTTGTTAATGAATCTGGTAACAACAATAAAAGTAGATCCCTAAACCTTTATTTTCTTTTGCTTGTTTTCAATGTGAAACTGGGACCATATTTAAGTCTTATTACTAACATTGTTTTTTTTTTTTTTTTAAATAAAATTTTGCCTCGTTTCGGCGAGGCGCGTCCCGTTCAACCTAGCCGGTTATATTAGGGCGCACCTCCAAATATAAAAAGACCTTTAGGTGTGGAGAAATAGTTATGTGTTAATTATTTGTACTAACATTGTGTTCCTGTAGCATGTTTATATACACGGTTGTGGAGTCGACCAAAAAGTTTTCCGAAATTTTAGAAGTCCGACTCTCGACTACAGTTTTTTTTTTTTTTTAAATTCTTTTATTAGTCTTTTATCATAAAATTCGGAGTCGGATTTCGGGCATTTTTACCGACTCCGACTAAAAAACAACCGACTCCGATACTCTGACTCCAGACTCCACAGCGCTGGTTTATATACAGGGTATGTACTACAGCGCTCTGACATAAATATCATCGTTATTGGCCATTATATGTTTCTGGAAACGTACCAGTGATAATATTTAAGATGTCAATTTATTGACTAATAATTAGTAATTTTCGTGAAGCTTTGATGCTATTTAAGAATTATAATGTTGAACTGCTTTCCTCGGAAAATTCTTTTGAACAGCTCTGTCTTACATTGCTCCCTTTCTTGAATTTACTTTTCCATTTCAACTGCCCTCTTAAAGGTTCCCACGGTCAGCCCGTAATCTGTTTAATTTACATTTGTTTTACACTTTTAAGATTGTTCAGTCACATGCGTTTATATTTGTTCAAATAGAATCCAAGTAGTAAGCCCGGTTTTTTTTTCTTTTCTTTGACCAGCACTAATTGCACAAATACTTAATTAAGTGCTAAGAACTCTGACCTGGTTTATGAATCTGGGGTAGGCATCACGTTCGTGCGTCAGAAATCATGCCACGTTATTAAATACAACAAATAAAAAGTTTAATTTTTTCGCAGATCTCTCTGAAGGCCATACCCAACATAACGTTTATAGTGCTTCCCAGAAATTCCCGGTCGATCCAACCATTTTGAACCCGATTGCTGCATTAAATTATTCATCGTCTTTGCCTTGTACAGACTGTGACAAAACGGGGCGGCCCTATCGATCTTTGTTTCACTCCGGCAGTATCGATACATTTGTGGTACTGATTTTTACTATTTGCTCTCAATTGTCGCACTTTTTTGTCTTTCTTTCTTTTCTTCCTTCGTTATTTTTCTGCTAATTAGCAGATTTTACATTTTATCAAATCATTCGACACTCCCTGTAGGTGATAATAATCACATATGCTTAACGCTGCCCGGATTTGTTGGCTATTGGCGCGGCAGATTAACACGTACATAAGCTCGCGCTATCGGCTTAATCACCGATAAGACATGGATGACAAAATTACTTTAGATAAAAGTAAGATTGCTACATCTCGAACACATGGTCATATGCGATTACCAGTGTGTTTGTAAGTTTGTACACATCGGGCATCGGACATCTTATTACCATAAACGGGAGAGTTGACCTCTGCCTTACGTTCAAAATTATCCGATGTCGGAATATTTTGAAATTACCCCATAACCCGACCTGCTTGAAATTGATTGGAGCGTTTATTTAACTCCATGACAAACGAAGGCGTGGGAACGCAGGGAATATAATCTGATCATTTTCTCAAGCTATTTCTCTTGAGAAATCGTTCGCCAAGACACCAGACTGCTACAGTGAAGAATTAGAATTCAGAATTCCTTCTTAAAATACTGTACACCTTTTATTGGAATATTTATCAGGACTTACAATATAGCCCAGGAAATCTCTAACATTTTAAATAAAGAAACCAGGACTGAGAAAACTGAAGGACCACACACGAAATCAGAAAGGGAACTTATTAAATTAACGACACCCCAGACGCGTGTAAGAGGCCGATTCAAGTCTCTTTTATTTATTTGAGCAACAATTCTGTGAGTCAGGATTGGCATAAGTTGTGATTTACATTTCATATTTTATTACTAACATGTGAACTAACATATATATTACCATGTGAAGTTTAATGGGTGAAACTCGCTATTGGATGACAAAGTCATTTGAGGCTGGCAACCTTAGCGTATAGAATGGTGATTCATGAACCACCACTGCACGGGCTGGTGATTTCTTTATTGATAGTTTCGTAAAAGGAACTAAAAGCATAAAGTAGTTCCAGGTTCCCTGTGGATGGCAGGAGGGAAAGCTCCTGACCGGGTTGAAAGGAAATGATCCTCATATTGTAAGTATAATACATACAATTTCAAAGCAGTGAAAGTAAATGTGCCCCTATAAACAAAAAAACTTTAAAATTAATGTAAAAAAAAAAGCTGTAAACTAGTGGCAACTGTCTATGTGAAAATATTCATTTGAAAACTGCAGTGGCGGGCTTTCTTTAATGAGCTGCTAAAAGCTGCAGTTCCACCCCCTGTAGCCAAGAAAGGAAATGTATATTGTGTATAATACTCAAAGCAGTGTAAATGTCCCTATACAACATAGTACTTTAAAAATTAATAATCCGGACTAGTGTAAGACCAAAAAATTCATTTTAAAAAAAATTGAGGCATACCCCCTGTAGAAGAAAAGGAAGGTCTCTACTACATTATAAATACATAATCCGGACTAGACCCCCCCCCCCCCCCCAAAAAAAAAGTACACTGGAAGGGTTAAATACCCCCCCCCCCCCCCCCCCCCCCCCCCCCAAAAAAAGTTATCCATCACGGTATTGTGGTAAGGGCTGCAAACGATGACAGCTCAAGTGACCTTGACCTCTTATAAGCAAATGCTTGTTATACACACAGCATGAGGCCAACTACGATTGGTTTGAATTTTTTAACTAGAGCTGCAACGGAACACAGCTCAAGTGGAAATTATCTCTAATTAAAGGGAAGTTACAATGACAATTTTAAACACGAGAAATAGCAGCATACATGTCTGTGTAACCTGGTTTGAGACTCGGGAAGCTGCTACGACTGACAATGACTACTCCTAGTTGCAGTAAACTTTTAAAATAACTTTTCAGAACTTCTTGACAGATTTTAGATGAGATAAGACACTAATCATTTGTGTCTGGGTTGATATTTTACATGGTGGTCACAATTTGTGAGTGTTATGTATAGTATTTTTAATGAATGAACAGTGCAGCACCCCCAATGACAACCCCCTGGAACCGCAACTGATTTTAAAGTAATGGAAGTTTCAAATTTTTCAATCAGTGTAATACATAAATGAAAACATATTCAATTTATATTGTAAACACTTTTCAATCAGTGGAGATGTATATGTAAACAGACTCTATCTGTATTATTAACCTTTTCATTTAAATATAAAATAACTATGAAAGCTATTCTATTTAAATGTAAAGAAAGTTTTATCCCGAGGGATTAAATTTAATTCTCATCGAGGATAAAGTCTGAGTAATTGGGGTGGTGGAATGGGAAGATAGGAACCCATAACTATTGGGTTGAAAACGCCATACTCAGAAGAGCGTTTCGTTCTATTCTTTTACCATAGTTATTGGTGGTACCAGTGTTGAAGTCTGTTTGACAGTAGAAGTAAAGTTGGATTGCACGGAGACTGGAGATGTATAAGGTTGCTCAGTGTAAATGTACTGATGTAACGTACTGTTTTTCTGTGTTATGGATGGTAGTACGTTGAGCGTGTCATGCTGTCCTGGGCAGTACCAAGTAGTAGCAAGGAATCTAGGTCACTAGCGTGAGGTGTCGCCAGGGTTCAGTAGACACATATCTAATGTCAGTATTCCTGCAGATTTGGACGTGTAATACTTGTATGACAATGTGGTTGATGGTGTAAGTGTGTAGGTAACAGTGCTGATAACACGAAGGCCGTATAGGCTCTTGGACGTCTTCACATTAACTCACACAACCACAAGTAGAAGTCAGTGAAGTAGGGAATGCTCCTGACGTTTACAATATTTATTTGTGACGTACGATAATACGATGATGATGAACTAAACAGTCAATAGTATACAATCGGGTACATAATATGTGTAGTTACAAAGGTCAGCTTCAACCATCACAGATCCTAGACATGTAACCATGTCTTTATCAGTGTTTACAGTTTATGCAATAGCTCTAACTCCTGAGCCCCGTCAGGTAAGCCCTAGCAAATATATTGCGTAGTACGGGCGATATCATCTATATAAACAAAGTCAATGCCATTGTCCTACAATTAGCACACAAAAAAGACTTCAGACTGGCCTCACATGCCAGATACTTTATTCTGGTGAAGAATAGATATGGTGACAACGAAATCAGGCCGCAGGTCGCCGGCCTCGATAAACAGGTCATTCTCAGTTTACACAGGCTCCTGAGATTAATATATTTTCTGCCAAATCATACTCCGCCTGCATTGCGGATCCATAAAGATGATTCCTAGGCTTATGTGAGTAACAGGTCAACTAGACCTAGTCTTGTAGATATGAAGTCATACTGGAGTGCAGTGTAATAACTTCTTGTGAGCTTCGCTCACTATGCCGCCATCAGCGATAAACGTACCTGTAAGATCTAAACGAGACGAAAAGATCGAATAGCGTTTTCAGTTACCTTTTTAAAGAATCCTGACACTCTTAAGTAACACAATACAGCCAATACTGGCATAAAGAAAACACTCAGGGACGGAAGAATGCCAAACGGCCATTCCCAGAATTTCCAATCCCTATCGAAAACTTGACAGAGAGGAATCTACGGATCGGGACATCCGTTCTAAGCCACAGGTACGCACTCTCTGAATATCGGTCTCCCGGCTTTTGCCGCTAAGACCCCGCGCATGCCCAAAGAGCATGGTCCAGATCGAGGCAAAACCAGACCAGGCGTTTCCGACCAAACGGGTGACAAAGATACACCGTATGATCCTATAAATAGAATTAAGACGTGTCAACTCTAAGACATGCCTAAGACAGCACAACATAAGACAGGAGAAGATAATCACCAGTCAAACTTGTCACCGAAAGATAATAAACGTTTATCTCTCTTTGATTACATTAAACCAAACATACATTAGGTTGGTGTTTTTTTCACCGTCGAAAATGACGGTAACAACCAGCAGAAAGTATTATCTCTGGAACAAGAAGGGAACAGTGGCCTAAGCTTTAAGACGAAGGATCCATGTGATAGACTCTCCTTGACATTTCTCGGAAACGAGCTACCCCCGACAGCCTTGATCAGAGACGAGCGTGAGCAGAGTGAAAATAATCAACCCATAAGAAGGAGCAGAATCGTCATTGGCGTCTAAGTTTAAATCAATGCTACCACTTGAACTTCTTGTAACATCTCACATTTCATAAAGACTGTGATGATAACTTTTCGTGATCCATAACTATTCAAATTATTTTCCAACTGTTAAAACCTAAAATGATTATTAAATTTTGTTATTTGTAATGTTACAAATTTATCTTCAATTCAATCATTTTAAAGTTACTGCATGTTTGTCTCAGTCAAATTACTGCACACACTCTAAACAGAGCTATACTAGAATAATAGAATTCTACTGAGTAAATCAGGGGTGGGGGCTTAAACGATCTGAAAGTAATAAGTGCTTAAATCCTTCACAAAAGCGTCGGCAGACTTACAGAATTAACATACTCAGCCAAAGCAGTATTGTTTTCGCTTATTCTGAATATCTTGTGAAGACTCCCTGGATATAGAAGCGTTTTATTTCTTCTATTTACATATCTGCCAAGAGTGATCTTGTGCGAAGGTAGATACCTTTGAAGCCCACATTAGATACTCTTGAGTTTTGGCCACTGTTGGACCACTACTGCAAAGCAGGGGAGGCAATACCGTCACAATTGGGGTCTCGACTTGGGATTGAACGCGGTCGCTGAAGCGTGATAATTCACAGTTGAGCGACACGCGCCGGGATTATAGAACTTGTCTAGTTATTCCCGTAGACTTAACTGACATAAATTTCAGATTTACTGAAAGAATAGTGTCAAGATTGTGTTTAATTATAAGACTGAGCATACATTCATAAAAAACAGTAAAAGTAACTGTGTAAAGAATAACTGAATAATTGAAAGAAACAAAATTTCTTGTAAACTAAAGTTAAAGTTAAAGAAATAGGAAGTTCACTTGATGCGGCTAAATCAGTGTTGTACATTTGTGATTTTACTAGTAGCTTTGTAAACAGAATTTTCGCTCAGAATGGCAGAGTCCCAAAACCTCCATGCCTTTTACCTTAATCTAGGCAGCGAACTAGGGTTTTCAGCAAAATAACTTTCTGACTTCGTGCTTACTTCGGTGAGAGAACAGAAAGAAAAAGATAAAGAGGAAAAGGACAGGATGGAGGCAGAGAAAACAACTGTAAAGAAGATTGGCTGAACACGTGGGCACAGGCTAAAACAGGAAGAAGAATCTTCATACACCTAACAGCCCCAAATAAGGAAGATGCCATCAACTAGAGCCCCTTGATGTATAGAGAGTTACGCGAACTAAGATTTGGCCGCCATTTTCGGCTGTACCCGTATTGCAGGAAAATGGACCCAATCGCGAGTTTCAGACTCAATTTGCATTTTCGTTTAGGTTAACTAATAATTTGAAATAAAAGTAGATGCAAATACAGTAGCACACATTTGTACTATTATTTGTATTTCAACTAACAAAACAAACAGAAGAAAACTAGTTTACTTACCCGTTTATTGAAAAGAATCAGTAGCGTGGATTTTTAACACATACTCCGTTGAATTTTATATTCCCTTAGAATTCCACTATTTAGCAACAAATATTCCGTTAGAGTTGCAACACTTAGCAAAACATACTCCCTTCGAATTGATATTTACCTAGTTTGAAATGTGGAAACTGGTGAATGACTGTTGTAGACACTGACAGTTTTACTAGATCCAGATGATCACACCAGTTTAAGTTTTCATTAAAAATGCGACTATGTACAGATAGTTTTAACAAAATCTAATTACATATTTTGGACCAGAGATTTCCTGCAATGGCTTTTACTGCTCATTGATGCTCGAGCATGCTGTTTAAGACCATTGTTTTTATTTCTGCAGTAAATGTGAATTCTGACACTTATATACTTTGCTAATAGCTTTTGTTTAATATCGTGGCAGTTGCTCAGTGTGCATTCAGCTGTTTCCTGTAATGCCATATCCAAAAGTAAAGTTGCAATGTTTTTCATGGTTGCAAATCTATGCTCATGCTGACGGATCAGTTGTTCAGTTCTTAACATTAGATTTACTACTCTGTCACTGGCATAAACAAGTGAGCCTGGAATATACTCTTTATGTTCTGTTAGTCGTGCAATGTCAGTAATTGTTGCACACTGAGGGGCAGTGACAGCTGCAATGCAGATATGACAGGCAGTATGTTGCTTTAATACACTGTTCACACAGTAGCCACTTAAATAATGAATTACATGGACCTTAGCTGTGCTTTCTATTTCTATTTCTACGTCTGACAAATCAACATGCTGCTCGGTGTGTGTAACTGTTGTTGTATTCATATCAGTACAATCAAGCAAAAAGTCATTATCAACCTCGTCGTAACTACTTCCACGTGTAGTCATGAGGAATTGTGACAAGCAGATAGTTCTCAATCTATGTTTGAATTCAAGAGGTGTTGGCACTGCATTATTTAATCTCATAGAGCTGAAAAAATTCTCCAGGCAGTCTTGACTCACACGTGATGTCAGCAAGAAACTGAAATTTCCACTCAACATGTCCTCTGCAAGATCAAGCACAGATGTGATGGACAAAAGGGTGCCTGTGTGAAATGGTTTCCATGCTCCCTGCTTTCCAACTGAAAGCGTTGTAAACATTCGAATTACAAGTCGTAAAATTCAACAGCATTTGCATACCTATCTGGAAGCTGCTTAGTCAAAGCCATGACACGACTGCGACTTGACATTAAATCAAACCATTTAGATATCACCTCAATAAACCAAGCAGTTGTCAGATTATTCACAGGTCTGCCCTCCTTTTAGACAGTCCTTGTTCTGGAACCCCCAGGGCAAGAGAGGCAGAGGAAGACCAAGAAGTACATGGAGAAGAGAGTTGGAAACAGAGGTGAAAATGATGAGGAGAACATGGAAAGAACTTGAGATGATGGCACGTGACAGGAGGACTTGGCATGTGTTTGTTGAAGGCCTATGCTCCTTTGGGAGTGGAGGGTTATGATGATCCTGCCCTCCTTTTCTACCATGTAGTGGATCCCTGCACTGACAGATATACTGAAAAAGTGAAGTGCCTGTGACACCTTCATCTTATCAAAATGTCCAGGGCAGAGTATGTCATCAGTAAGGTGTGGAGCTAGTTTCAGGGTGCTGTTCCTTTGTAAGTCAGTGTCGTAAATTTATTTTTGAGAGAAAGAGTCTAGAAATAGTAGTCCGGTTTAGAGTGTAGAAAGATGATGAAAACTCAGTGATAGAAATGTATAGATTAAATATGATGCTCCACAGAGTGCTGGAGGAGAGTAAAGACAGACTTATTTACGACAAATCGCTTCTCTCAATCTTCTCTTCCACTCTCCTGGTCAAACAATTATTTGCCAGTTTTCCAGACACACGTTTGGTGCTTCAAACACTCAGACGACGTGGATACAGCTATATTAAACAAATAGGGAAGTTTTTGGGCTTTTGGGTATTCCAACACAGTCCGATATAAGTTTATGATGTTTATTAACCTTAAAGATCAAATCACAAAAAACAATATCAAGTGTTACATAAAATTATCATAAGTACAGAAAAATGCAAATATCAAGGTAGGGAGGGGGTGAAGAAGATTGGTATCGACTAAGCCCTTCCCGCTTGTATTAGACAAAGATAAACCCAGTCTCAAGATAGATAGTTATCAGAAGCATAGGAAAGTTAACCCAACAGTGAATTTAATTACTCTGAAAGAGGTGTTACAATATTAGTTATGGTGGTAGACAAAAAAAATACTGTTATCCCAATGGTGTCTTCCCTTTACTAAGCAAAGAAAAAAAAGGGGGGGGTGAAACAGAGTTAACAAATTATCCCACTGAAGGAACAATGCCGGGTATACAGAAAACGTATTACCCGGTAGGCAAGTTAACAAATGGTTTTTGCAAAAAAATAAATCTCCTGCCATTAATGCACACTGTGCGGATCCACACTCATATATACTCACACACTTACCGAGTTGCAGCATCAGACAATCCCTAGAATGATAAACACAGTGATTAACTCTTGACATGTGAAACTGTCTAACACTTCTATGTCCCGCCCCAGATATTGCGAGTTTTTACTGAGAGCAAATATTCCCGCTTATCGCCGGACTTGAAGTTTAAAGAGTTCTTGTGTTTTATTATATAAAAAGGAGTCTATGGGATGGCACTGACACAATTCAACACAGGGGTGAAAATTAGGTGATGGCAATATTCCTTCACTGCGTGATGACAGCAACTGACCGGTAAAGTTTTTTTAATCCAGTGAGGAAAAACTAGGCTCAGTCACAGTCAGGTAAATCGGTAATCTCTCACAATAGAGCAGTATATAAACTATCGCTACTGGCACTGTTCATCTTCCAGTTTATCTTACAGATTGTAATTTAATTTGATGATAATAATCAAATGATCTTGGGTAGGTGTTAAGGTCATAAAGGGAGATGATTCTTTGTATACGGGTTGGTCAGAGTAAATTAAGGGTTACATCACTTGAAGACTTGATTAACGGTAAAATTGGGTGAACAAATATATGATAGAGGTCATAGGGTACAGATAGCGTCATGAGCGCTGTTCTGTATTGTAGAACTGTGAATAGTTCGCACGGCTAGTCCGTGGAAGGGACTGAGCGGTGGTAAACTGCGAAGTCCCGTGACTGATTAGGCGGGAGTTTTGGTGACCGCTAGCATTCGGGCGAAAGTGTTGACGGAGGAAAGTCAACCCTGGTGTTTTCTAAGTGTGTGTTCCCGACCAGTGTTCGGTGAAAATGGTAGAGTGTTTTTTTAATGTGTGTCTCGGTGGAGACTTTTGAACAGGCCTGTATCTGAATATTCTTCCTGCTTATGTATTCTTCCATGTGTTAGATTATTGGAGGATGGTATGTATTAATATTTATGACTGCAGTGGATGCAGCTTATGAGACATTTTTGTGAAGGAGATTAGGCCATATATAGAGTCTGAGAGGAAGACATGACTTTGTAGGCCATATGTATAGTCTATTTAGGCGCTATAAAGAGTCCGAGAGGTAGAGAGATTACTTTGTAGGCCATAGACATTTTTGTGAAGGAGATTAGGCCATATATAGAGTCTGAGAGGAAGACATGACTTTGTAGGCCATATATAGATATTATGCAGGTTATATTACTGCAGACTGCTGTGTGCGCAGTCTTTCCTTTGAGGAATATGGTGATGTGCATCTTCTAGAGGAAGTGCACCACTATTTATGATTAGGCCTTGGATATATATATAGCTGACGATGATTATTCAACTGCCGGGGAGCAGCCTTGGTGGAGAAGGGGAGGACGTAGTCCTTTGAGGAAAATCGTGATGGTCATCTTCAATGAGAAGTGCATCATTATGCTATAAGTTATGAGGCCATATTTATAACTGCGGTGAGCGCAGTTCTTTAGGAGTGTTGTACGTGCATTTATATGAGGTGTGCGCCATTAGGCGCTGTACTTAAGCGCTGTGGAGTGTGGGAGCTTCATGAATACCTTTATTCAATATCATGTACTTTATGCTGTTTCTTCGTCTATGTCGTCGTCTGTGTGTAACGTGAATAAACAATTATTTAAAACGTTACTCTACGTTCAACGATACATGAATTCAATGTGTGTCACTGTGATGGATGAATGTACCAGTACACACCCACTTTGAATAGTCAAGGCATAGTGACAGCAGTAACCAATATTTGTAAATAGCTCTGTGTGGGCGTATACCTAAATATAAATAGACCAGGATTATCCTGTCCTAAACATTATAGTAAGTAAGTGTGGCGTTGATATTCAAGAATCATCTATCGTCCATTACCACATGAACCCACTACTAATTGACTTACACTTATCAGTAATGCCCCAGTATGAATCAAAATATACACTTATCAGTGGTGGTTTTCAGTAGAGTTGGAATTTGAAACCCGCAAAATTCGCGTTGAAGGAAGTCTCATCATTTCACGTGGTAAGATTGTTTCTACCAGACCTTGACCTGTATTTAGTGTGCCTTGTGTGTGGGTATGCACTAAGGAGTTTCTCATCTGTAACTAGTTAGCCCTGTGTGGGCGGAGCTTCGATTTAGAACCCAGTTCAGATTTACCTGTGTTGGTCGCCCTATCAAGTGTGCTTATTTCCAGCCTAAATAAGTCAGCAGTAAAACTGTTCAAGCCTTATTGACGCCTGCATTGCTCACAGACAGTTTGGTGTCGTTGGTAATCTGTGATCGGTGACACGGTGATGTGTCTAATGTATACATGCTTCCTATAACATATTTGCAGCAGTCAAGTTTCCTGTTTCATGCAGTATCAAGTTTCCAGAGGTGACAGTTGACCATTCAAGTTCCAGAGGTGACAGTTGACGACGAGTCCAGTGCTGATGCTAGCGCCTGTCATCAAGGGAGTGTGCTTATGGTGTGTTGTCTGATGCTCATCAGTGGTAACAGAGAAAGAACAAGACCGTTTTCTACTTACAAGATAAGTGGTTTTATATTTGAAAACTGTGTCTCTGTATGATGTTGTCAAGCCTTCCAGTTATCATTATTTATGCTATTGAGTATTCCATGTTCATAGCTTATTGTTATGAGATTTAATGCATAATTGATTGATGGCTATGTAACATAATCTTATAAGAATTATAAGTGGTTTATAAATTTTGTACACTCAGTGATTGAATCACCATGGACTGTGATACAGATCCAGAAGATATGAGGCCTATACTAGAGTTTTTAGCTAATGAAGCTGAATATGGCGAGGGATTAAAAGGCCCAGCACTAGATAGATACGTTGTGGATGGTTTTTTGTTTAATGCTGTACAAGCCATACAGTTTTTTACTGATGATAACCCTCATTCAAATTCTGAAATGATCATGGCTAGAGATTTGGCAAAGTTGTTAGAATGTCTACGTCCGATGGTGTATGATTATACTCGGGCTAGACACAATTATATGCATAAGATTATACACAATATAATCTGCAACGACATGCAGGATGATAACAAAGAGGAATTAGAAGAGAAGGAGCGGATGAAGAACAACAAGCGAATTGCCCTACAACAAAGAGAAAGTTTTTTACAGGATGTTGCTGGAAAGAATAAACTGCAAGAAACAGTGGCTAAACTCACAAGTGATTTGCATAAATCAAACTTGGAGCTTTCTAGTGCGAAAGCAGCATTAGACTTTGAATGCAGTAAAATCAAGGACTTGGAAGTCCAGATAAAAGATAAGCAACGAGTAGTTAGAAATCTTACTCAATAGATCCAAGAACAGAAAGACAGTTATAACAAATTGAAAGTGGAGACCAATGAACGAGAAAAATTATACATAGAGATGCTACATGATGTATGTTTTGGTACACTTCAAGAGATGAATACTATAATTCCGGAGAAGATTGATGAGCTTGTAGATAGTCATGATAGTGACACTGAGGAACTTCAGATGAACTTAACAAAGTTGAAGGCAAATAAGGAAAAGGATGATAAGCAGAGGTTAGAAGAGTTAACGGTGCAGAGAAGGAAAATGGTTAGGATTGAGAAGTTACTTAGAGAAGAAAGATGCAAAGTTATAACATGTGATAACTTAAATAAGAAACTAAACCAAGAAATTACTTTATTGACTGGAAGAGTGAATGGTTTGGTGGATGTTATTTTAGGCATCAAAGATTTGTCTACTGTTAAGGTTGACAATAGTAGACAGAAGGTTGTTAATAAACAAGCAAAGAGCCTGCCCTATACACTCTTTGCGAATACGAAAATCAAACATGATGGACGTAAAACCCGGCGTGGCAAATACAACTTCCCACGTACGGAAGACGCTGCGTTGAAGATTAACGACTATTGGCGTCAGACCAGCAAAGATACTTCAGGTGTAATATCTAATTCTGGTAATAAATATAACAAACATCATGTTGGTAACCATAAGAATTTGATGAGTTCCACTGCTTGTCATACACAAGATAGGCAGTGTGATAAAGCAGATAAGCATGTTAACACAGAAAAGAATAACAACAGTTCTGGTAAAAGAGATAACCATAATGTTAGACAGTACCAGGGAAGCCCATTAAATGGTAGTTTTTCCAGACAGTCTAACAGATCTCAAAAGATTGATTCTGAATAGTTGAGAAATTATGGTAGGAATAGTTACATTAAAGATTACAAACTTGGTGATAATTGTTCTAGGAGTCAACAAGATTCATTTACTAGATACTTCTATCCTAGAAGATATGTTAAGCATAACAATGCTAACTGCAGTTCTAGGCAGAACAAATGGAATGATAAGGGGAATGGTAATAGAGATAATAACACTCAAAATATTACTACGCATAACCAGGTTAACTGTGTGCAACAAAATCCCAAAGTCATTGGTAGTAAATAAAGTAACAGTAACTATTGATGTCCCAAGTACTACTACTATTATGTTTTTTTGGATTACGAGAGAGAATCTCGTTGTTGTGTATGTCACTTTATTTCAGCCTATTACTGGTGTGATGACCGTCATTTTCGGTCAGGTTGACCCAAACCTCCTGGGTTGTATACTATGTGTGAACGAAGAGTTGGTGACATCATATGGAAACCAGATGTTTTCATAGGTAATTGTGTGTTTAACCTATCCGTTTTTCATGATAATCTTACAGTTGATTAAAATGAAGATTTTCATTTGTATTTTTCAAACAGTAGCAGCTGTGCGATAAAGGTCAGCGTGCCTGTTTTCCTTTACCTGTGACAGTAATGTTTGTTACCTTACTACCGTGTGCAATCAAGCGTAACCCAGCCTGTATGTTGACCCAGTATTATTTGATGTCATCCCGTGCGGTTTACAGAATACTATACACCGGAGTTGTAACCTATTTATTTTTTTTTTCTTTAGGAATTGATTGCTACAATGTTTCTTATACTTGATTTTTTTTTTAAGGATAATGTATTATTGTATAGTATAATATGATTGCATTGTATAATGTTACATTGGATATTGTGTATGTCCATATTTAGGCATTATTTGTACTCTATCTTGTTATTTACATAATTGTATTGTTGATAAACATTGTACGTATTATCATTGTAATGAATTGTAACATTTCGTTTTGTAATGACTTGTCTTTGATTGTTATTTTTTGTTGTTGATGAAACTATGGATTTTTTGTATTTACATACACTAGTCTGAAGACTATTCCATTTTCTCATATTGTATTCGACCATATGTGCTTTGTTGTCAAGTTTGGAGCTATAATAGCTGTTACATCAAAACATTGATATGATTTTGCAGGACTAATTGTTAGAATAGTTTTTTACATAATGAGATTGTCAGCCCTAAGCACAAACTCATTGGTTATGAATATGCGTTAGTCGCTTTCAGAGAATTTTTTTTTTTTTTTTTGCTTTCTAAATTTATTTTTTCTTTTTCGTATCTGACTCCATGTTTAGTTAATATATTACCTTATACAGGGGTTATATGAATTAAATTGTTCTGTTATTGAATGTTATTTTGGATCTAAACTGTATATGTAGAATTGTCAGAGAGAGCAGATACTATTGTTTGTTGGAAGAATTTAGTAGTCTGACTTAAACACTTTTTCATGAGAAATAATGTTATGTTTATATGTGCAAGTTGGTATAATGTTAATAGTGTGGTTTTTATAGGTGCTCATTTGTGTTTATTTAGAGATGTGAATATTTTTTTTTATGTCTCACATTTTGTTAAAGCTCGTTTCACTTTTGATTTATTAATTACAGGTTGAAACTTGTAAAAATTTAAAATACTATTTTTATTTAACTTAGCTTTAAGAAACTTTTTTGTATTGTAATTTTGGAACAATTTATTTGTTTTTCATTGTGAAAGTATTATTATAGCTTGCTTTTGTGTTATGATATATTTACATATATACTTTGTCTCGTTATTGTATGATTTTCGGTCATGATTGTATTTTTTATACAATATATTGTTTGTTTAGATAGTTATTGGAATGTAGTATTGCCTCTTTTCTATACATTCATTTCTTGTATTCCTTTCTTCCTTTACGGATTGTTCTTTGTTTCATTCCATATTTTCTTTTGGATTTATTCAGTAGCAGTTTATACTTTGGTGATGATTCTAGGTTTCATCTAAATGTCACTTAATTCTATTTGCATATTGTTTACTTCTTACACTTCTTATACTTTCTTCCTTAGGATTGTTATGTTGATTATATGGTTTGGTATGAGGTAGCTATTTATGTCGGTTGTATCTAGTTTGTTGTAAGAAATTGATTTACTTTATTGTTATCATATGGTATTATTGATCTTTATTACTATATTGATTTCATTGCTGATTTTTGATGTTGATCATGTTTCTTTTGCTTGATCTTGTCTGTTACTTTCTAGTTATTGTATACTATGTGGTCTACAGTGATCATAGTTAACTTTGTTGAAACTGTTTATTTAGTGTACTTAGCAGATTATTGTGTATAATTTGTTTTCTTGTACACTGGCTTATATTTTTTGTCGATGTATTATTATAACCTTAACATAAGCTAATTTTTGTATGAGTATATTAGAGCTTAACTGACCCCTCATTTTTCATTGATGTAGTTTTTGTTAAAAAAATGATAAATCATTTTTTCTCCGGGGGTGGTGGTAGTATGTTAAGGTCATAAAGGGAGATGATTCTTTGTATACGGGTTGGTCAGAGTAAATTAAGGGTTACATCACTTGAAGACTTGATTAACGGTAAAATTGGGTTAACAAATATATGATAGAGGTCATAGGGTACAGATAGCGTCATGAGCGCTGTTCTGTATTGTAGAACTGTGAATAGTTCGCACGGCTAGTCCGTGGAAGGGACTGAGCGGTGGTGAACTGCGAAGTCCCGTGACTGATTAGGCGGGAGTTTTGGTGACCGCTAGCATTCGGGCAAAAGTGTTGACGAAGGAAAGTCAACCCTGGTGTTTTCTAAGTGTGTGTTCCCGACCAGTGTTCGGTGAAAATGGTAGAGTGTTTTTTTCAATGTTTGTCTCGGTGGAGACTTTTGAACAGGCCTGTATCTGAATATTCTTCCTGCATATGTATTCTTCCATGTGTTAGATTATTGGAGGATGGTATGTATTAATATTTATGACTGCAGTGGATGCAGCTTATGAGACATTTTTGTGAAGGAGATTAGGCCATATATAGAGTCTGAGAGGAAGACATGACTTTGTAGGCCATATGTATAGTCTATTTAGGCGCTATAAAGAGTCCGAGAGGTAGAGAGATTACTTTGTAGGCCATAGACATTTTTGTGAAGGAGATTAGGCCATATATAGAGTCTGAGAGGAAGACATGACTTTGTAGGCCATATATAGATATTATGCAGGTTATATTACTGCAGACTGCTGTGTGCGCAGTCTTTCCTTTGAGGAATATGGTGACGTGCATCTTCTAGAGGAAGTGCACCACTATTTATGATTAGGCCTTGGATATATATAGCTGACGATGATTATTCAACTGCCGGGGAGCAGCCTTGGTGGAGAAGGGGAGGACGTAGTCCTTTGAGGAAAATCGTGATGGTCATCTTCAATGAGAAGTGCATCATTATGCTATAAGTTATGAGGCCATATTTATAACTGCGGTGAGCGCAGTTCTTTAGGAGTGTTGTACGTGCATTTATATGAGGTGTGCGCCATTAGGCGCTGTACTTAAGCGCTGTGGAGTGTGGGAGCTTCATGAATACTGTCGTGAATTATTCTAATCCCCATATATAAATTAAAACGTAAATGCAAAGCCTAACAAATAAATTTAATAAAAGGAAAGAAGAATGGTAAAGAACAGTGCTGTCACAATGACTGTACTCGAAATCCCCCTTGTTTTCTACTTCGTCTGCAAATTGTAACGCTTTCACGTTGATAGTAAAAGCCTACTGTATTATTACCCGCTTTCTTCAATGAAACGTGTACTGTATTTCTTGGAAAAACCTTGAGGTACGCAAGCTGATCAATGACCTAGATTTAATATTTCATTCATTCCATACACGGCGTAACTAAAGACAGATGGACTAAAGGATAGAGAGAAGGGAGAGGCAGAAAGCCGAACACGTGCAACACTAAACAATATATATTTGGGTTCCTTAGGGTTTGCTGACAAAGAATATGTAAAACGTTACGCAAATAGTCTAGGAATTACCAAGTTATGGCCAAAATAAAATAGTGGGGGTGCCTGACAGCATGAAATCATTTCTGCTCATAAAATTTTTTTATAACGTGTTTAAAAAAACATTACGTACGGAAATAGCCTACCATGTTAACTCCTATGTGATTGGAGCGCAACAAATGAAAGACTAAACACGATTGGTCGGACTATAAATACTATCGTGTGTTGTCAGGGGAAACGTGAGAAAGGGGTACTTTTTTGAAAAGATGTGTAGACGTGGTGTGATTGGGTAGAGCTGCGAATATACTCCATTCAGAGCGTCTGTTCATTGCCACATCTTGTAATAAACCTACTAAGAAGCAGTGCGTTGAGCACCAGTGTATATTTTTTATAAAATAAAGCCTGGGACATCGGCAGATCGGAGTTGTGCTATATTCATTGCCAGTCAACGAAACTGTTTATTATTATTTCCATGAATTGTGGGACCGTGGTCTTAAAGTTATTGAGCAGCACCTGGTCAGAGCTTTGCTGAAGCCAGAGGTGGACAGCATACTCCTTGGTCCATATAGCAACCAGTGGGGTGGCTCCAGAACTCATTAAAGTACTCAAGCAGAGGAGTCTTTTACTGCAGTCATCACGCAAGATAAGAGAGTGTGGCCATGGAGCTCAACATTATGTACCCCATCTTACAATGACAATATAAACTAAAATTAAGAGGGGAATTAAATTGTTTTAATACCAGGAACTGAGAACATCTCCAATACTAGTTTCCATAGAAACAAACTATTGAAGTCATGATGACAAATACCAACAGAGCTTGAACAAAACAAAACCAGTATTACCTCATATTACCACTACACAACTGACACACATAGGATACCATTTATAATATATGTCACTACAAGAATCATATTAATAAATTCTGTACATATAACTTGTAATTAAAATTGATTGTGATTCCTGGTTCCCTTTGTATTTGAATCAGGACACATATACATTCATGACAGCACTGAATACATATTGTTATTTGAAAAGTTATCAGTGACTCCTTTAAGATATCCTCTTAGAGTGTTATATGTATGTGAGTGTCACAGTGTTGTCAAGTGTGGTGGAATAAATTAAATTGTTTATCTGTCTGTTGTTGTTATGACTTACACTTCATCATACACATACCCTAGACATATAACGTAGTCATCACACTACTCCAGAATAATTCTGACTGAGGTATACATATGTGGCAGTAAGTAAGGTTATCTATAATACACTACTCTTATTAGATATAGATACCTTCACAGCTGATCTCAGTCAGTACACTAAGTCCCCTATAAATATTTATAACATCCCACTTTACCACAAATACCTTTATTCAATATCATGTACTTTATGCTGTTTCTTCGTCTATGTCGTCGTCTGTGTGTAACGTGAATAAACAATTATTTAAAACGTTACTCTACGTTCAACGATACATGAATTCAATGTGTGTCACTGTGATGGATGAATGTACCAGTACACACCCACTTTGAATAGTCAAGGCATAGTGACAGCAGTAACCAATATTTATAAATAGCTCTGTGTGGGCGTATACTTAAATATAAATAGACCAGGATTATCCTGTCCTAAACATTATAGTAAGTAAGTGTCAGTGGTGCCTGTGTGGCGTTGATATTCAAGAATCATCTATCGTCCATTACCACATGAACCCACTACTAATTGACTTACACTTATCAGTAATGCCCCAGTATGAATCAAAATATACACTTATCAGTAGGCTTTCTTTCATGTAATTATGTTAGCTAGGCCGCACCGGACCATCACAAGATTTACTTTAAAAAAATGTCTCATCAAACTGTCTGGAAGTTTAAGAACCGAGTATGGAAACTCTGAAAGATTTCGTTACTGCTGGGATTGCAAAAGGTGATCAATCTAGAGAAAAAGATTGAAAACCCATAACAACATAATCATACTTTAAAAATCAAATAATCTTCTAAGCGCGCGATAGATTTCCCGTTAAGACTATTTTATATACGCTCGCGTATTTAATTATGTATTTAATAAACACTGCGCGAGTTCTAGTGGTTAAATCACACATCTATAAATATAAGACTTAACTAAATTTATTAATTATAAATTCCTTCGCGACTTTAAAAGTTAATTTAAGCATTAAATATCTATTATCTTTTTGGAAATAGTATAGCAGGTATATCATTACATTTACAACTGGAACTATTGAGACGGTTTAATTTAATAGGTTTAAATTAACACAAAATCCAATGAAATATAATGAATGAACTAGACCACTGATCACTTTACACAATATATATATTACCGTTTTGCACAGAAATAGAATTCACTGCAAATATAAATGAAAATCCATAGGATAATCTAGCAAGATTTCAAATATCGCTAGTGCTTCTATCAAGTTCTGGCCAGCGAGTGATGAAGTGTATTTCTACGTGATCTGTATAACTACAACTGGAATGCAAGATGAGTGGGACATGAGAAACTTGACAGCTTTTTTGATCTCGGAAGGATTTTGGGGATCTGACCGCTAGACCAAAGAGGGAAACCGCCCCTGGCCTCTCGTATCTTCGCTCGCTGCTTGCGTCAGCTTTCCCCGTTCGCTCTGGCTGCGATCGGTTCCGTGTTTAACACCGAGAAGCGAAATCGTTTCAGGGACCACTACTGTCTTTGATAGCATGCCGCCCGTCCTTCCTGTTGCGAGCGGTTTAGTGTTCGCGCGGAGATGATAAATCTGCGAGAAACTAGCTTCTCTGCTCGGGGATCGTCTCAGTGTCTTTGATCTCGTGCCGCATACTAAATGAGTCCCGGTGGAATCGGTTCGCTCTGGCGAAACGAAAAGTTACAACAAATGTTCAGGGGTTCTAATGTTATGAAAAGCTAAAAGTCCCTTTAAATCATCCATCATATCAGGGAAAATTCACTTGTCGAACTAGACGTACGTCACAGTCAGCCAGCTCCCTAACGGGCAGAATATTTGCAATGTTAGAAGGCACATTTAACAATACACACATCTTCTCAGATAATCTGAAATCATGGCCAGAGATAAATACAGGCTTAACATTTTTGATCAAATGAGGTGTGTCAGCTAGGAAATATAGCCACTTATTTGGTTGCTCTGGATGTGCAATTTTGTTCACAATTTTGTTTCTGGAAGCACAAACACCAAAGCTGGCCCACGTTGCTCTGTTTGCACTTCCCATGTCACTTGTGACAGTTACCACATGCAGACCAACTGCAGCAGCTTTATGTATTATTTCCAGAATAATGGGTTTGTAAACATGGCCTTTAGTTGACCTTCCTGGGTAATAAAAAGCAACAATTTGCTGGATAGTCCACTTAGCATGGATACTAGTGCATTTGTCGCAATGCCCTTATGTTCAGGTACAGTGATATGACCAATAATTTCTCCTATTTTTGCATCATATTCAATAGCAGATTTAATTGGCATTTCTTCTAATGTCAAGCAGCACAGCTGTTCTACTCCTAACATGTTTACAACCTTTAATTTCATGTAATCAAACATCTCATTCAGTATTCCCCCAGAAATATGAATGTGCTGTATTCGTTGCTGAAGTGTACGTATAGCAAGCAGTGGGTAATGCTGTTTCAATAACATATTATAGCCTGTTGCTCCACAAGCAAATCGAATTTGCAATGCTTTCTTTACAGTCTTACTGCCCCATTTTACTCCTCTTGAAGACCTACAATTAAGGACCCGGATCTGATCCTCAGATAGCATGTTTAATATTTTATCTGTCTGGCATGACAATTTTTTCTTGATTCTATTGTTCTGCCTCTTCTCTGTAGCTAAACTTGCTGCAAGTTTACTGATTTTTTTCTAAGTGTCTTAATCAATGTTTCGTTAGCAACACAGCCGGCACAGTTATCTGTAATGACTTCTGTTTGCATGCTATTTTCTGATGCTGAAGAGTCCGAGTAGTTGTCATTCACACTATCTGTTCCTACATTGTCTTCAATGGAACTGTCAGTTGCTGCATTTTTCTTCTTGTTGTAAATGTGATCATGGGTTAGGCCTAGCGCTGCAGTGTGTCCTACAACAGCATCCCTTATCTTAGGCAATTTTCTGTGCTGACCAGGTGCACGGTGTAAAAATTTGGTAGGTACTGCATTCCATCTAAGTTTCTTCGTCCCATCCAATCGCTTCAATTCAAAATCAGTCGACTCAAAGTGTTGTTCACACAGCCTTGCATTAATAGAAGCTTTCCAATGTTTTCTACTCACTTTGCATTCCCAGATCGATCTAAGTTTCTTGTCTGCTGGAAACGAGAACAATCTTTATCCTCTGCTAGAGCTATTGCTACAGCCAAAAACTGAACAATTAGGCAACTTACTCGATGCTTACTCTCGCTACTAGCCCTGGTATTGTCCAGCCGAAAATGGCGTCTACGTCGTTCAGCCTCGTTTTCAATTCTGACATAGTTCGCGTAACTCTCTATACATCAAGGGGCACTACTATCAACCATACCGAATGAAGATATCAAACCAAAATGTTCAGATTGAGAACAGGTCACTCTACACTTAATAGCCACAGAAACAGAATCTGTTCACAAAATATAGCAAAATGTAGACACTGCTCAAACCCGTTGGAGACAGTAGAACACCATCTACTACAGTGCCCTGCACTCCAGAGAATGAGACAGTTCCTACCACACAACCCATCCATCAACAATACACTTTATAGCAACCCAGAACAGTTATACGAACTGCGCAGTATCACATAATGGCATCAAGTCACCAAGAGCTGACGCTCAATGACAGTGGATCAAAGTCAAGTCAAGTCAAGTCATCACACTAAATGTATCGCGTCTTGATATAACCAACAATTTCATGTATGTGGTAAATGGTTGAAAGAGCGTGCTACGAAGAAAAGTAGCAAACCCGTAGTAAAAAAATTAATAATCGATAAGTAGTATATTCTTGCCAAATCTTTGCTGTTAGTGTCAAACACTGTCTGTGAGGAGAACAAAAGTGATGACAATCACCTCGTGCTAGATGAAATGTTTGAGAACAGCCATTATTGTTTATGGGAGAGACAAAATGAGAAATGATGAGATTTTAAAAAAAAACTGGGTAAGAACCACATGCTGTATCAAATATATTTAGAGAAACAAATAATAAAGTGGTTTGGCCATCTCACGAGAATGGATAAATAAATAACAAACAAAGGTATGCTTCAGGCACTCGTGAGAAATAATGAAGTAGAAGATTAGACAACAGAAAGAAACAACAGAAGTAATAGGCTTGTTGTACGGACAACAGAGAAAAACAAAAACACGAGAATGGAGCCCGAGTGGTAATCACTACGCATCAACAACAGTAGATCTGGCCTTAGCGCACGAGAAAGACCAAGTTGCTGGCTGATGGATATATAATATTAAAGAAATCCTACAACAGCACCGGCCTCAATCAACCAATGCGACACGATTGGGCTCAAGAACGACAACTTCCGCTCGCCACGCCACTTCAGGACAAGACTGGACCCAAAAAGGTAAGAAAGGAAAACAGTAAAGTTTTAGACTTCCTAGACTACTGTATGTCGTTTACGAGCAAGTAACCCGCCAAAACCATGATCCGAATGGAGCAAGTAAGCCGCCAAAACCGTGACAGGAATGAATTATGTAGCGCTCTTTCTGTTGCATGTCCTGGTGAAGGCCCTATTTCTGTGAGGTCATTTCATTCATCTCCAGTCCATTTTAACTTAATTAGATTTTTGTAGTGAACCTTATCATGACTTATGGTCAGTGGTCTATGCACCATGAACAAATTGAAAGGCATGCCTGTTATTTTAATGTGTGTTACATTTAGCTTTGATGGTCCAATGTGCGCAGTTTCCATATTTTCTCGAAAAGCAGATGGGATTGTCTCATACTTGGCTACAAAGGCTTTATTAAGAAAACTCTGCATTTGAAGATTATCCATGTTGCCACATCACGCCTTTCTCTGTCCTGTTCTTCTCTTCTTCTCCTTCATCTGTTCGTAGGCGTGACATTACTATAAATCTCACCAGCGAGCAGGTGTTTAAATTAGGTGTCAATAATAACAAACAGAATAATGATAATATATGCAGGACATGATAACAGGGTTGAACTTGAAGGAACACCACTACAAGATGTAGAATCGTACACATATCTTGGCAGCAGTATAGACAAAGTTGGAGGGACAGACCGTGATATCAAAATAAGAATACAAAAAGCAAGATGGGCTTTCATTGCACTGGAAAATATATGGAGATCAAGAGAAATCAAGTCCAGCACGAAAATAAGAATCTTCAACTCAAATGTCAAGTCTGTGCTATTGTATGGCTCTGAAACATGGAGAACAACAAAGACAACAACCAAAAAGCTACAGACTTTCATAAATGGGTGCTTGCATAGAATAGAGGGGTTAAAATGGTATGACAAGGTTACCAATGCAGAACTGATAACCAGAACCAGACAAGTGCCAGTGGAACAAGAGATGAGAAGAAGGCGATGGCGATGGATAGGACACACGCTGAGAAAACCTGTTGATAGCATTACAAGGCAGTCCTTGTTCTGGAAACCCCAGGGAAAGAGAGGTAGAGGTAGACCAAAAAGTACATGGAGAAGAGAACTGGAAACAGATGTGAGCATGATAAGGAGAACGTGGATAGAACTTGAGATGATGGCACGTGACAGGAGGACTTGGCATGTGTTTGTTAAAGGCCTATGCTCCTTGGGAGCGGAGGGTAATGAATGAGTGAATAACAAACGGACCACAAGGTATTTTTATATTTTGGTATGCGTCCTAATATAACCGACGGACCCTGTGTCTAGGTTGAACGTGGCGCGCCTCGCCAAAACTAGGCAACATTTTACTTAAAAAAATAAAATATGTGCCTTTTCAGTTCTTATCTTTGTCTGAGTTTTTCTACTACGGCATAAATTATAATTACATATCTTTTTTCACTCAGATATACACGAGGACACGCAATAGCATCAAAAGATAATGGTCTAACAACTTACCATCACGGCAAGAGACAGCAGACGAGAGATGTACTACCGGTATCCTTCATGTTACATCGACAATGGATCGGAAGTGCTTTTTTTCCCTTTAAAATTGCATCATCTGCGACAAAGTGGCTGAAACGTCTGCAAATTTATTGTGTTAAACATGCTCCCTGTTTCTAAATTTATTATCTGCTCACGCAGGATTCACTGGGCATTGGGGAATCTTTTTATTGAGTACGTAGTTTTTATTCAACACGTGAATGTAGGCGGCATCTTGTAGAATGAAATAAAAAATCTTATTTTATTTTATATTCAATATTTATTTTGTTATATTTTTTTCTCTCTCTCTCTCTCTCTCTCTCTCTCTCTCTCTCTCTCTCTCTCTCTCTCTCTCTCTCTCTCTCTCTCTCTCTCTCTCTCTCTCTCTCTCTCTCTCTCTCTGTTTTTTGCCTCACTTTGTTTTTGGTTTATTTTCCCCGTACCTAGTTTTTACTCTTTATGCGCGTATGTAGCCGCCATTTTGCGTCCAACAATGACATAGCACGGTTGTATTACTCATACTTGTGTTTATTATTTAATTATGGCTTTCTTTCCTCTCTGTTTTTTGTTTGTCTTTGTTTGTTTGTCCCTGACGAAGGCCTTCTTATCGTAACGTAGGTTATTTTCGTGTCTTGTCTGTGGTCCAACATGACTGAGCGTTAGCTCTTGGTGAAGTCTTGTGTATTAGTAAAACGTATTACTATTTTTTACAATAAATAGGAAGGATAAAATACGGAAAAACTGAAAATACAGGCGTTAACAGTGTCTCATTTGAAAATATTCCTAAATTTGAGCCCTACATGCGACGACTGGATGTTCCACTGATGTGTGGTGATGCTCTGATTTAATCATTTGATCTATATAATGTGTGTACATATCTGTTCAAGGTCTTTACATGTCTTCATTACACATCTCTTCTTCAGTTGTTTTTCAATCTCCGTCTACCTCTCTTGCCTTGAGGACTCCAGCAGAAGGACTGCCTTGCAATGCTATCAATTATATATATATATATATATATATATATATATATATATATATATATATATATATATATATATATATATATATATATATATATATATATATATATATATATATATATATATATATATATATATAAACACTACAGGCTTTACCTGTTCTTTGCACGGGTAATCTGAAAATAACTTCTTTTTTTCCAAACATAAAATTAAATAAAAGAAGAAGTAACCAAAGCTGAAATTCTTGTTTAAATATTAATCCGGTATTTATCTAAACTGTGTGACATACCTTTATAGAACAGAATTTCCTATCTACAGTACTATTGATCACATCTGTTGTTGACTTCTTTCCATGCCATGTTTTCAAACTGTCCAGAATCTTCTCTCTTTGTCGTCCCCTATCTCTGTAAATGAATGCTGTTATGTTAACTTTATAATGTTGCATGCCTTTACATTAATGCTTAAAGTAACATGTGGGAATGAAAGGATATAGTATGCAAGATAAATGAGAGTGGAAGGGCAGAATGTTAGTTGGGCGTGCGCGCACAATTCTTAACCCTTCGAAAATAACGTTCGTTCGTTCGTCCTTCTATCTTTCCTGTTGTCACGATAAACTGCAGCTTCCTTCTTCTCATAATATGCCCAACAGAAAGTGGACTGCTTATTTCTAACCTGAGGAATAAAATACCTTTGCATGTTGGCATCTTTCAAGACAACCCTGTTTTATCTGCCTATGTTATTTTTAACATTCTTCTGTAAAACCACATCTCTGTGGCTTATAATGATTTTCCTACCTTTTACTAATCGTCCATAACTCAGTTCCGTTTGTCAGGATTGGTCCTATATAACTCTGAAGAGCTCTCTTTCTTACTTCCGCCGGACAAAGAATTGTTGAATAAAATGCTTTTCATTTGAAATAGAATGTTGCTTTTACTTGGTCTGTTCTACACATCCCTTCTGAGGTACATCTTCCATCCGGTGTTATTAATGTGCTCATATATTTGAATCTATTGGCCATTTTAAAAACTGTTCTATTTACTTTGAAAAAGCATTCCGTATAAGTCGTTTTGTTCGTGATGACTATACCTTGTCTTTTGTGCTATTAGGCTAAGGCCTTTATTTTAACTTTCTGTCACTTCTGCATCAATCATTTCCTACAAATCATTCTCACTATTTGCCATTAACACTGTCTCATCAGCATCTTCTTCAAGTACCATGCCTAGTGGCGTAGAAGATCATGTCTCTCCGCAACTTCCTGTCTCCAATACAATTTATCAATTCTCTTGTTGTCTTCTTTCCATGCCACGATGTCAAAATGTCCAGTATTTGCTCTTTGTCTTCCCCTATTTCTTTTTCCTTCAATCTTACCTGTTGTTACGATATATTCCAGCTTTCCTCTACTCATAACATGCCAAATAATAGTTGATTGCTTCTTTCTAGCTTGTGAAATAAGTTTCTTTTGCGCATTGGCCTCTTTCAGGACATCCTCGTTACTCTTTTTTTGGATGTCCATGGTATTTTAAAAATTCTTCTGTAAGACCATATCTCTGTGGCCTCTATTGCCTTCCCTACTTGTTTAGTAATTGTCCATAACTCACTCCCATTTATCAGGATTGATTCTATATGTGACGAAATCAGTCGTGCTTTTTTATAACTCTCATTCACTCCGTCAGTATTGCTTCATTTCTTTATTTCTCTCTTTCATCGTCTTTTTATTTGGCATAATTTTTGCCCTTTCATTCATTATTTTACTCTCTATGCTGAAGCTTGTAGGGGAAAGTCTCTAATACTCCACTCCCCTACGGAAGTATCTGCTATGGGACTGTCTTTATCTTGTTTACCACTCCTCAGACGTATTTACGTTCCGCCAGGTGAACTGGGGTATTATCGTAACAATACCCAGTCATTATCACCGGTCAGCGAGCGATATTCTTATCATGAATTGCCCGATCAACATATATAGAAGTCAATATTGTCTGTCTGTGATAGCCGTCTGAGGTGGGCAGATTACACAGGTCGTAGATGCGTTTATCGTTTCACGGGACCATCCCTGTGTGTGATTATCACGATAATCTGTCTGGAGAGACAATCTTGGCGAAAGGTAACATCTGGACAATAAATGAGTTCACAGATGGTGTTTATGAGTTGTGCACAACATGCCACCGGAAATATTACCGCATGATTAGACAGAGGTCACGCGTGGAATATTAAAAATAATATTTTAAAACACGCGAGGGCATTTTTAAATGAAACACCCCAACCCACGTAATGCTAGAGAGATTTGATTGGTTTGAAGTGAGAGCCAGAATATGCAATGAATTCTATTGGACTATTCAGTGGAACACAATTTGTGATTTGAACTGAGAATGAGAGATATAATCTAGCGAAATCAGAGACACAGAACAGACAGCTTCGCAACGTCAGATTAGCGACTCCTAAAAGCCAGAAAGAAAAAGACACATTGGACTTAGAAATTCCACAACTATAAGTAACAGATCGAGTATTGGGCAACTTAGAAATTTACAAGTAAACCCGCATTTTTAATACAAGACTGGAAACTTAGGAATTTGATCACAAGTCATAGAGGAATTAAACAACAGTTTTCCCAGGCCCAGTGATTTCGCAGAACACCCGCCTTCAGAGAAATTAACTCTAATTTCCAGACCTAAGTGATTTCGAAGCTTCTAATACAGAGCTGTGACCAGTCTAAATCTGTGCAAGGAGATTGTGTTTTCCCACAATGTTGCGGTAAGTGTAAACAATTTATTTACTAATATAAATGTTACAGGTTTCTTGCTAAGTGGTTATATATGAGGCTGGCAACCTCAACATATGAAAACAGTATATTCATGAACCACTACAGCAAATGCTGGTGAATTCTTCTTATTAGTCGTGCGGAAAAACTAACAGCAGAGGTGACCCCAGACTCCGACTGGAGCAGTGTTGAGTAATGATTACATCACATGTGCCTTAAGTGTAGCATTTCATTTTGTGAGATATATGTAACTTGTTAATGTTAGTTCAGGCACATATCATTATTCGCGCTGTCCAGACACATTTCCCAGTTAATACCCAGAGGAATAGTGATGATTTCTATTCATCTTTCCTGAGTTGCACTGTGTATACTCAAGAATTTAATTCTTCTGAGAGATTAACATTGGGGGGTGGACAACGAGAAGATGCGCCTGTTAAGCTTCCAACTCCGTGTACTTAGCAGAGGCATTTTGTTCTTTCTATTTTGTCCAAAAGTTCGTGGACCGAAGCTAGTTGTGAGTGAAACGCAGGGAATCAACACCAACGGCCTAAATCGGACAAGTTGTGTGAAGAAGTGCCCTCATTAAGCAGTGACAAAAATCACAGCTGCAGGACTCACCTAAATGTTAAGTGCTTATAAAAAGGCACCAGCAAAAATGACATAATTTTTCTGAACTATATCCTCACCCTAAATCTCTGTGAAGAAAATTTGATTCCAAAATAAAAGTCACCAGCAGATTATTTATTTTAAACTGTTAATACTAATTGATTATTAAATTTGTTACCTGTTGTTTTAAAACTAAACAATCATAGTCGATTCAGTTCTTTATATGTATGAAAGCAAACGTATGAGCCAGAACAATCTCTCTCTCTCTCTCTCTCTCTCTCTCTCTCTCTCTCTCTAAACAGAGCTATACCATTATAAGAGGAATTCGCTGAATTAACTCAGCTGGGGGCTTGAACGGGCTAAAAACCATTGCTTAAATCCTTCACAAAAGGCGACGGACAGATATAAGTTAACCATTGCTCAGCGTTATGCCGCATGGTTCTTGACTTCTGAATTATCTTGTGAATGCTCCCTTTGGATAGAAGCGTCATTGCACTTCTATCTACATCTCTGCCAAGAGTAATCTTGTGCGAAGGTAAACACCTTTGACGACCCAGTTTAGATACTCTTGAGTTTTGGCCATTGTTGGACCACTACTGCAAAGCAAGGGAGGCAATCCGTGACACTATATAACACTGAAGAACTCTCTTTCTTACTTCCATTGACAAAGAATTGTTGCATAAAATACTCTTCATTTTATAGAATGCTGCTTTTGCCTGATCTAATCTGCTCTTCACTTCTGAGATGCATCTTCCATCCGTTGTTATTAATGGGCCCATGCATTTGAATCTATTGACCTATTTTAAAATTGTTCCATTTACTATGATAGTACTTTCTGAGGGAGCCATTTTCTTTCAGACGACCATTACTTCTGTCTTTTTACTATTAAGGCTGAGGCCTTTCTTTTCACTTTCTGTCACTATCGTATCAAACATTTCCGGCAGCTCCTTTTCACTTTTTATTATTACGACTGTATCATCAGCGTATCTCAAGATGTTTATATTATGTCCACCAACGGATATTTCTTATATGTCCTCCAGTGATCTCGTTATACTTTCACTGTACAGATTGAACAGATCCGGTGACAGCACACATCTCTGCCTGACACCCTTTTTTACTTGCTGAAACGTTCCTAATTGGCTGCTAATTCTTACAGCTGCTGTTTGTTGCCATGATATGTTCTGTGTTATCCTCAAGTCTTTACTTGATGCTTTCTAACATTTTGATAATTTCCTTATGTTTAGCTTTGTCAAATGCCTTAGTGTAATCTATACAGCAAAAGTACAGATATGTCTTTTCGTCTGTGACTCTTTCCATTAATGTTCTTATAATATATTTGGCATTGTTTGTGCATCTCATCAAGTTATTTATATTATGTCCACTCGTTAATAATTCGGGTATGTTTTTTATGCATTTTAGTTTTTATTATTAGACATAATGAGAATCCGTTTTCTAAAGTGAATTATTTATAATGTTGCTTCAATATTAATATTAGATGTGTAAAATCTTAAATATTATATTCACACTTTTAGACTATACAATTTCTGCTTAATTATTAAAAGTCTTATTGTTAAAAAAATTAGATTAGAAATTATGTAAATTCGTTAACTTTATAATAAGCTGCTAATTTTCCTTAAAAATGAACAATTATTATAAAATTATTTCCCTTGGGGCTCAACGTTTCTGGCATAATTACGACGCCACCGCATTTAATTTTTTGTTTTTTTTTTCTGATTATTTTAGGGCATCATATCTTAAGACCTATCAGCTCCACTAATTAGTGGAAGGGCATTGGTTTGCACTCTTTCGAGAGACTCTAGGCTTGTCTTGTAGCAGGTTGTAAGCAGTGAGTTGTTGTCTTCTATCACAGAACGGACTAGCCAAGGTACTAGCCTCTCAGAGTATAATTGTCTGATCCCCATGTAGTGTGACCGCGCAATGTTCAGATGCATAATTACATCTGAGTTACAATATAAAATATTAACATGTAATAGAGAAATAGTAAACAATACAACAAGACTGCATGCTCTGCAGCATGGTTTCAGATAATATAATTTAAACTAATAGATCACAAAGCGGACTTAAAGCGTAGAACGAAAGTAATGCAGAATTATTTTCTCACATTTAATTGCTACAAAACTAAGGACAGGTTCACCAAATTTGACGCTGAGGTCGTGAACTGTCAATCAAGTAACTCGGTTAAAGTAAACAACAGACTCGTGGATAGGAAGGATTACGGCAGGTCATTTCGTCCTGCATTAGTAGTTTTGAGTGACAGCTGTTTCGGGTTCTCACACTTGTAGAGAGCACTCTAAAATCATTTAAAAAAACAAAGACAAAGCAATATATTTTTGACTGACAGCTTATTATAATTATAAGAGAAAGGAATGAAATGTTGATTGACGTAAAGTTACATTTAGGAAAATGAATTTGATTTTAACCATAAGTATGGAACACTTGGGCGTGAGAATGGGACGTTGTATGGTGTCGTAATTTTTTTATCTGAGAGAGTTCTGATGGATATTGGTCCTTTTAGAGTGTAGAATGATAGTGAAGGCTCTGTGAGAATAAGGATTTAGGAAAGTGAGGTAGTAGATTCACAAGGGCTGGGGAAGAGTAAGGACAGTCTCTTATTACGACAATATTTGTCTCTCAAAACTATTCCTACCACTCTTCTGAACAAACAGTTGTTTGTCAGTTCCAGTCGCTCATGCGCACATACCGATTTGGTGATTCTGACGCACAACGTACATGAATACACACTACGATAACAAAATATGGGAAATGTTTGGGTTTTGGGCCAGCCGACACCAAATGCTAATAAAGTTTTTAATACTTTTATTATCATAAAATCAAGTCACAAGTAATATCAATTTACAGTCAGAAATCATGGGTTACAAAATACAAAATGACGGGGGGGGGGGGGAAAGGGGGGTTGAGGAGAAGTATCCAATGCACCTTTTCCCGCTTGTATTTACTAACAGAAAAGACCCGGTCCCAAGGACGAGAAAGGGGGGGGGTGTGATGATCAGAGATAGGCAATTTAACCCAATGGTAAATTTATTACTCTGAGTCAAGGGGGTTACAGTAATAAGGGGTAAAGGAAAAGCTAGGGGTCATCAAATGTTTTCCTTTAATCAACCAATTTTCCCGGGAGGGGGGAATGCTCACAGTTAATTAATCCCGCTAGGAGAAATCCCGTACATTTAATACAGTACACCTTAATACTAGGTTGGACTAATTATAAGGGTAAGAAAGGTAAAGGTAAAGGATCCCGTTACACACCCATTGAGGCATATTGGGAATATGGTGTTAGGCCCATATTATCTTGACCGTCGGCACACTAGGGGTGATGTGGTCGGCATCACGCCGGCCGCCTTAACCTTCCCAGCGTTGATCTGGTACCCATTTGGGGCTAATTATAAGGGTAAAAAGATTAAATCTCCTTTTTCATTAAAAAAAAACACGCTTGGCTGGCCAGCACACAGTCACACACACACAGACTTACCAAATGGTGAATTCTGGCACTTCATAGGAAATACATTAAAAAACAGCACTAAACCTTGGCTTAGGTAAAAAGTATTTTCTTCCGTGTACAGCCCCAGATTAGAGGGTTGTTGAAGTTAACAAAGTGTCCCGAAATCGCTGGACGTTGAAGTTTAACGGTACTGTTTGTTTATTAGATAAAGTTCCTAAAGAATGGCACAGGCACTTGGCTAGGTGTGAGGAATGGTGTGGTGTCTAAGATTGGCACAGCTGGTGGAGATAACTTTCTTTTGCAGTAATGTCACAAACTACAAAAACACTGAGGTAAGTTCTTCAGGGGGTGGTAAAATCCAATGATTATGCTTGACAGACAGTGTCAGGGAAATCTATGTTCTTCTTCACAAATAGAGCAGTGAGTAAAATAATGCTACTGTTGACTGTTCTTCTTCCAGTTTGATAACTATAAAACGACTTTATGAATTGGGATTTTAAAATAGTCTTTGGGTTTGCTTTGTTTCTGTATACTTCAGATAGCTGAATCCCAACAGGATCGCCACAAAGATTAAATTTCAAATATGTTCATAAGTCACTGGAGTAATCGAACTGAGTCGGCAAGACTCTAGATATATATTAATAATAATAATAATAATAAATTCTTTAAGCACCAAACACGGCGCATAAGGCAGAAACCAGTGCTCTCCAGGTTGTTCGTTGTGACGCCACTCCTCTTAGCTCTTGCACATTATTTAGGCCCAACGTTCTTGTAAAGTTTCTTTTCTTCTTTCCACTCTGTAAAGTGTCAGTCTGTATGCTCTGTAAGGAAGAGTGGTGTGTTGTTGAGATCAGGCATGCCCCCAGTCTACCCAGCTGTAAATGGGTAACTCACCCTAGTCCTGAGTTAGGGAAGGCAAAGGCTCCAGGGGAAGCAGGCCCTAACCTTGGTCACTCCAACCGACGCAGGATGGTGTATGTATGAAGTAGAAGTGTAGAGTGTGATTACCGCGAATGGTGTACTGTTCGTGTGCTGACCAATATAACCACTCATACACTTGTGTCTACAAGGCACCAATGCAGACTGCTGGAATCTTTGTTTACTCAATTTATTCAGACGTACACACTGGGACATACGAGTACATCATGGTATGTTGACATATCAATTTGTAGATATACATAGCAGATCTGAAGTCATGACACATTCAGAAATAATGGGCAGTACATCAAAAGTTCAATTGTCATGATACATTATGGCCGCATCCCCCTATCTGACTAAACGCGTCAGTGAAGGCAGATCGGTAAATAACTAAAGTTACTTGACGTCCATAGTTTGTAGCATATATTATGAAACCACGAAAGAGGGGGGTTTCTAGCAAGATTGAGATCTCCCTGTCACTGTCCGATAATAGGATAAATAATCTGTTCTCTTGGCAGTGATCAAAACATATGATGACCGAAATCTAACATGGCCGCCTCCCTGAGTTGTCGTTCACTCATTCATAGGAAGGAGAATATAAGCCAGAGTTAATTTATAATGGGTATATAAATGATTTCATAAATGTTCCCATACAGCTCTACGGTGATCAGGTTAATTCACGTAGCCATAACCGCTGTAGGAAAGTCTGTCATCTTTGTCGATACAAAACACGACCCTAGCGATACGAAGCACAATGTTCCATCTAGGTCGAATCGACATGAGATCATCAAAATAGGGTCTGGCAATACATGGAGTCCGAATTATACATTGTACCGTACCTTAGGAGAGTCTCTAACATAAACTATAGTAGAGATACCATCTCCTTTAGAAGAAAACCACTTCATGAATCATATTTCCTTAAGAATCTACCAGCCCTTTGAAAAGTGCGTACCCGCCATTATCACGGTACATCGGAACTCATCACGACTTGTCAAGACAACTCATACTTCCGCTAGACCGGAATAACAAGAATCTAGTCCCGCCTACCCATCCAAAATATACAATATAGGACTGATTCTACTTGTACTAATAATATGTAATACATATGAATTCAGGCCATAAACATAATAAGCAAATTAATATATTTTCTGGCCCTAAAAAATAAGTACAAACGTAAGAGCAATCCATGCGCCGGATCAATATCAAGAACGATTACTCCTATAATCAAAAGTGTGAATCAAACATGGATTATCTCGCTTTCCCCATAGACAGCATTTTCATACACAAATGAATGAATGTCTATATTTTTCCCATATTAAATAGCCAAATCGATTTTTGTAATATGTGCGTCAAAATATGCACGCAACAGATTACCACACCCCTCGGGAAAAAAAAATGGTACTTTTTTTTTTTTGGAAACACATCTAGGAGCAACATACAATAGGCTCACAACGCACCAATAACAATGCGCAGATGATAAGCATAAGTTTTATGACCTTAGAGAAGGTACTTCTCTAAGTATTAATATTTCCAGAGAGGTGTCACCAACGCATACTACAATATTAGCAATGACACAATTTCCACATTAGTTTATACATAAATTTCATCTAAGATATCTTAACATCATGATCATCAAAGACGAAAAACATTGAAAGATCAGCGGTGAATAAATATCAATGAACCGCTAAGTAGTGTTACAATCAATATATGATATATTACATATGTGTACACATTTCAACATAGAAACAACTGTATCAAAGTTGTATAACAGTTATGAATCATGTGGGCATCTAGACAAAATATCTGCCATCACATTTTCTGACCCACGGATAGCTCGCACCGAAAAATGAAATGGCTGTAGAGCAATCGTGTATCGCGTTGATCTCGCGCTCTTCAGATTTTTACTCTGAATAGCCGTAAGAGCTTTCTGGTCAGTTTCCACAATGAAATGCGCGCCCAGAAGAAATCTTTGCAGTTTAAGGATTGACCAAACCATAGCCAATAATTCACGGTCTAGGACCGAGTAATTCTTCTCTGCGGCATTTAATTTCCGAGAAATATACATCACAGGATGCAGAGTTCCAGAGTACTCTTGCATTAGTGCAGCTCCAATCCCGGTGGATGAAGCGTCACTACGAAGAATAAATGTCTTATCCTTAGAAGGCAATACTAGGATAGGTGAAGTAGAAAACATAGTTTTAACCTTATCCAAAGAGGATTGACATTCTTGAGTCCAATGGACTACATTAGGAGACCCTTTCTTTAGCAAGGAAGAAAGAGGTGACATAATGGAGGACAGATTCGGGATGAATCGCCCATAAAATTGTATTAGACCTAAGAGACTTCGTACTTGCTTTTTAGTCTTAGGAATAGAAATGTTAAGTATCTTACTTGTATTATGGTCTTCTGTTTTTAGGAACCCATGACCAACACGGTGTCCTAAGAAAGATATTTCGCTAAAACCAATACATGCTTTCGATGGTTTCGCTGTCAGGTTATGCTCGCGTAAGATAGACAATAGTTCATTTATACCATTATAGTGATCGTTCCAAGTATCACTGAAAAGACAGATGTCATCAAGATACGCAATGACATCTGAGCGATGAGATAGGATTCGACGCATCATGCGTACAAATGTAGCAGGGGCGTTCATAAGACCGAAAGGCATGAAATTCCATTGGAATAGACCCCTAGGCGTCGAAAAAGCAGTAAACGGTTTGGCGTGTTCGGATAGTGGAACTTGCCAATATCCCTTAGACAAATCGAGTTTAGTAAAGAAGTGAGAATTCGATAGTCTCGTAAGTAGCTCTTCTAGTAAAGGCATAGGTTCCGCATCAAATTTAGTCACTTGATTCAATTTGCGATAATCCACGCAAAGACGTATGTTATTGTCTTTTTTTCGTACTATAACCATCGGCGAAGAATATGCTGATGTGGATGGTTCAATAATCTTTAACTCTATCATCTCATCTAACTCTTTCTCTACCTGTGCTTGAAAATATATCGGGATAGGATACGGTCTGACTCTTATAGGACTATGGTCAGTAAGAATAATGTCATGTTGAATGACATCAGTTTGACCAGGAATGTCAGTAAGGACATCCTGAAATTGTTCTAACATAGTAGAAACTTGTTTCTGCTCTCCTGGAGATAATTCTGGAGAAATTGCAACATCTTTCCATGATTCATTAGAGTGAAGAGGAATCATTGGAAAAGGTAAATTTACATCCGAGAAACTCGTTTCCTCATCCTGTATTACTGACAGAGATGAGTACTGTCCATGTTGGACTGGAAAATCGTCCGTTGCCTGGAAAACAGGTTGTAAATAATCAGGACGTTCATGGAATTCCGTGAGCATGTTGATGTGGAAGGTTTTACGCTTCCCGTCAATATCGACGATATAGTCAACATCGGAAACTTTTGATATTATATCGTACGGACCTTTCCAAGAAATAAGAAGTCTATTTTCCCTACAAGGTAGCAAGACAAATGCTTTGTCACCTGGACAAAGTTGTCGCAAACATCTCTTTTTATTGGCAAATTCCCTTGCCTTCTGTTTCGCAAATTCAGAAGAAGCAGTTGCCAATTTGCATGCTTCAATAATCTTGTGTCTAAGTGCGATGACATATTCATAAGAGGATTTTGTGTCATCGACAATATTATCAGCAGTTATAAGATCATGAAGTAAGGACATAGGACCTCGCGGTTTCGCGCCAAAGACAAGTTCAAAGGGAGAAAATCCTGTATGTTCGTTGGCGACCTCTCTATATGCAAAGAGAGCCGCGGGTAAAACCCTATCCCAATCCTGAGGATGATCTTCTGTTATCTTACCTAGTAGGTTTTTCAGAGTTCTATTCAAACGTTCCACCATCCCATTGGACATAGGATGATAAATACTACTCAGCGATCTCTCTATCTTCAGAGTCGACATTACTTGAGACATGGTATCCGATATGAGTTGGGTACCATGGTCGGATAATATTTCTGCTGGAAACCCCAGACGAGAAAATATTAACCAAAGAGCATCTGCGACATCAGCAGTAGTTATGCTCTTTAGAGGAACAGCCTCCGGCCACCGTGTGCACACATCAACACACGTCAAAATAAATTGGTGTCCTCTAGCAGACTTTATCTTAAATGGACCAATGATGTCTATCGCCATTTTTTGAAATGGCCGAATGGGAATGTCTGCAGCCTGAATAGGTGCATCATGGCGTGGACCTCTGGATTTAATCTCTTGACATACTTTACAAGATCGACAATAGATTCGTATGTCCTTATTCACAGCAGGCCAAAAGAAAGACTGAAGAACTCTAGCTTTAGTACGGGAAAAACCCATATGCCCAGCACACTGCGAATCATGAGCGTGCTGTAAGATTTTAACTCTCATATTTTTAGGCACAAGGATTTGAGAATGAATGGACTTAGCGGAGTCTTGTACCATACGTACAAGTACGCCATTCTTCATCGTAATCCAAGATTTACGATTTGTATCCTTATTCGGATCACCTTTTGTTGCCAGAGTAAAGAATTTCTTTAGAGTAGGATCATCTTCCTGCTGTTTGATAAAGGAATCGTGGGAAATCTCCAAGGCATCATCTTGGATCTGCGCATCATTATCTTCAGAATGTGAAGATTGTGGCATATTAAGAGCTTGAGCCCTAGTGATTACTGCATTAGCAGATTGCATATTAACATTTTCCCAATTAGAAATTTGCTGTGGAGTGCATTCTTTCACTCCATGAATGCGACCGATGATAAGATCAGCGATCGGATTCGGCAAGAGACATGCTTGCACCTCTCCTGTAAAGAAAGGCGTAGCAATATTGATAATGGCAGTGGAGTACTTCTCCAATGTGCCACCAAATGTTACACATTTGACTATATTGCCTGTAGCTCGAGAAGGATTTACGAGTGATTGCCTCACTCCAATGGTAGTGCACCCCGAGTCGAAAAGAATTGATACCGGAGTACCATCTATTAGGCCCCTATTAAAGACAAGAGCACCCCTTCCATTATGTGCGATTGACGCATGGAGAGCGGGAAGCGGGTGACCGCAGCTTAAAGTAGACACTGTGGTTGGATCGAATAATGTTTTGCATTGCGAACACTCAGATGCTCTAGCAAAATCGAAAGCGGAATTTGCTACACTGTTGGAGTCTTTTTTATCATTATTCCGATTATCGGTGTCGTGGAACTCCTGTTGTGCAGAGTTAGCCTGGTAATAAGATTTACCATGTCTTTTGTGTTGTGATCTACCTCGGTTATAATTGTCTCTATAATTATTATTGCCTCTGTTATAACCCCTATTTGGGTTTGAATCATAATATTCATGATCATAATCATCACGCTCATTATATTGAGTATCCCTGTAATATTGTTTCTGTTGTCTCCATGAAGCACTTGGGTAGTTCCTATAGCTACTCCCTTTTCGAGAATTTCTAACATTATGGGTACCTCTCGCGTGTCGAGGACTATCAGCTCGATTCCAGTTCTTCGAAGAAGAACTCTGATTTGAGTGGTTATCTTGGTTTTGATACTTATTCCAATTAACCTTTTTATCAAATTTATTTTTAGCTCCTTGGAATTTGTGTGAGTAATTCTGATTATATTCTGTTGCCGAAGCAACTGGCATACTCTCTTTAATGTTAGAGTTACTAAGAATCATGTCAGGGTGTGCCGTAGCATACTGGTCACAATATTCTTCCATTTGCTTTATTGTACCAGGTTTACGCTCATGCAAGAACTCTAGGAATGATTTATTTACAGAAGACATGACCTTGTCTCTTAGCAATAAATCCGTAAGACCATCAAATGTTTTCTCTGTTTTGGATAATTCAATCCATCGTGAAAGTGTAATTCGTGCTTTTGAGATGAAATCTGAGAATTCTACACCTACCTCAGGTCTCATTGTTTTAAACAAAAGACGGTAACCTTCCTCAGACAGCTGATATCTCTTTATCAAAGCTGCCCTAACAGCATCATAATTATCTTTGTCGGCCTCTTCAACAAAATATAACTTACTTAGGGACTCCCCTTTTAGATTTTCAGACAACTGATTCACATACTGTGATTTGTCAACATTATGAGATCGACAAGCCCGTTCAAATCTAGAAAGCCAAAATGTTATGTCATCACTGGTAGGGTTAAACGCTGGTACCTTGACCTTGTACACAAAGGGTTTACCATTACCACCAGATGCCTGATTAACATTACTCATACATGTCAATTTTAATTTCTCTAATTCAAACTCATGTTCTCTTATTGCTTTTCTCTCTTCAGCTTCTCTATCTAATTTTTTTTGTTCTGCAGCAGCAGCAGCTTCTAATTTTTTCTGTTCTGCAGCAGCAGCAAATTCTAGTTTTTTCTGTTCTGCAGCAGCTTCTAATTTTTTCTGTTCTGCAGCCGCTTCTAATTTTTTCTGTTCTGCAGCAGCTTCTAATTTTTTCTGTTCTGCAGCAGCTTCTAATTTTTTCTGTTCTGCAGCAGCTTCCAATTTCTTCTGTTCTGCATCAAATCTCCTTTCCTCCACTTGCATCTGCAATTTCTTTAGTTCAGCAGCAGTATCAGCTTCTTTTTCTAATCTTTTTTCTTCAGCCAGAGCTTTTTTTTCTTCAGCAGCAGCTTCTCTTTCTAATCTTTTTTCTTCAGCCAAAGCTTTTCTCTCTTCAGCAGCCGCTTTTCTCTCTTCAGCAGCTAATGCTTTGTCATATTGAGCCACAGCCCATTGTTCTAAGTCTTTTCCAGTCTTATCAAGAGATTTTCCTTGTGCAATAAAATAATCTAATGTAGACATATTGTCTTCTTAAATCAGAACCCTGAAAAAGTAAATAAATTACCCTATTTCACTTTAATGGGAGACAAGTCTATACCATAGACTTAGTCTTAGTCCAAACTTGTATGGTTTATAATAACCAATGATAACTTGAGTACCTGTGGACAACAATAACTGTATCTCAAATACTGTGGGAGACAAGCCTTACAAAGGTCTTGTATATCTCAATGTAATCAAAGATCACTTGGGTACCTGTGGAAAATAATCATAAAGTACTGATCTGTACTATACTATCAGTGTATACCACTATAACTCCTATGTCATATGTCAACTAAAGACATTACAAAGGACAGACAAGAAAAGACAATATGAAAACATTTGCAGAGATCAAATTAAATTAAATAGGAGAAATGAAAAAAAATGATCACAGAATCCGTGATGATAACTGCAATAAGATAACAAGACAAATAACGCCACAGTGTAAACATAAGGGTGTAAAGAAATCAAAAATAGAAAAGATGAGACCTACAATTATACAAACAAATCAAACAAAACTAAGGAACACAAAATTATTAACAAAAACAACGAAGAAAAGAACACCTCATCACAACTAACAGAAATAGCAGCAAATTGTTGCTAACAAATTTCCAATTAAGAAAATGTGTACCTATAGAATCCTAGTACCAGACCAATGTCACTCGGCATACCTTGTACTAGTCACACAGAACAAAAACTAATTTAATACATAACAAATAACATGTAAGCATAAATAGCATATAGCATACAATATAATTTATGTCATGAATGGAATGTGTTGCAGGTATAGTGTTGTAAAGCAGGCACAGTTTATTTTAATACTAATAACTTGCCACTTTATTCAGTAATAGATTTAATTTTAAACTATTACACTGTCAATTTTTCTCTGTAGAGCATATGAAGATCCAACGATGAACTATGCACTTTATGTTCAACAACACTGTGATTCATCTATCTGTACGTTGAGAAATGTCAACAATACTGCTCCAGATATTTTCTACACTTGATACCACTGTCCTGTGTAATACTGTCTGTACAGCGAAAAACTGTCAACAAGCGCTGACCTAGATACAGCATCCTATCGGTAATACAGGTCAAGCTGACATCGACTGTATAGCTGTCCTACTGGTGTTGATGTGTTCAAACAAATGTTCTTTCAGCTGTAAACTGTGATTCTCAACACAAAACTGCGTAAGCTGGACCCAGGAATCTGGCTCGCCACTGTAAAGTTTCTTTTCTTCTTTCCACTCTGTAAAGTGTCAGTCTGTATGCTCTGTAAGGAAGAGTGGTGTGTTGTTGAGATCAGGCATGCCCCCAGTCTACCCAGCTGTAAATGGGTAACTCACCCTAGTCCTGAGTTAGGGAAGGCAAAGGCTCCAGGGGAAGCAGGCCCTAACCTTGGTCACTTCAACCGACGCAGGATGGTGTATGTATGAAGTAGAAGTGTAGAGTGTGATTACCGCGAATGGTGTACTGTTCGTGTGCTGACCAATATAACCACTCATACACTTGTGTCTACAAGGCACCAATGCAGACTGCTGGAATCTTTGTTTACTCAATTTATTCAGACGTACACACTGGGACATACGAGTACATCATGGTATGTTGACATATCAATTTGTAGGTATACATAGCAGATCTGAAGTCATGACACATTCAGAAATAATGGGCAGTACATCAAAAGATCAATTGTCATGATACATTATGGCCGCATCCCCCTATCTGACTAAACGCGTCAGTGAAGGCAGATCGGTAAATAACTAAAGTTACTTGACGTCCATAGTTTGTAGCATATATTATGAAACCACGAAAGAGGGGGGTTTCTAGCAAGATTGAGATCTCCCTGTCACTGTCCGATAATAGGATAAATAATCTGTTCTCTTGGCAGTGATCAAAACATATGATGACCGAAATCTAACATGGCCGCCTCCCTGAGTTGTCGTTCACTCATTCATAGGAAGGAGAATATAAGCCAGAGTTAATTTATAATGGGTATATAAATGATTTCATAAATGTTCCCATACAGCTCTACGGTGATCAGGTTAATTCACGTAGCCATAACCGCTGTAGGAAAGTCTGTCATCTTTGTCGATACAAAACACGACCCTAGCGATACGAAGCACAATGTTCCATCTAGGTCGAATCGACATGAGATCATCAAAATAGGGTCTGGCAATACATGGAGTCCGAATTATACATTGTACCGTACCTTAGGAGAGTCTCTAACATAAACTATAGTAGAGATACCATCTCCTTTAGAAGAAAACCACTTCATGAATCATATTTCCTTAAGAATCTACCAGCCCTTTGAAAAGTGCGTACCCGCCATTATCACGGTACATCGGAACTCATCACGACTTGTCAAGACAACTCATACTTCCGCTAGACCGGAATAACAAGAATCTAGTCCCGCCTACCCATCCAAAATATACAATATAGGACTGATTCTACTTGTACTAATAATATGTAATACATATGAATTCAGGCCATAAACATAATAAGTAAATTAATATATTTTCTGGCCCTAAAAAATAAGTACAAACGTAAGAGCAATCCATGCGCCGGATCAATATCAAGAACGATTACTCCTATAATCAAAAGTGTGAATCAAACATGGATTATCTCGCTTTCCCCATAGACAGCATTTTCATACACAAATGAATGAATGTCTATATTTTTCCCATATTAAATAGCCATATCGATTTTTGTAATATGTGCGTCAAAATATGCACGCAACAGTTCTTCCTTTTCTTATTATTGTTCTTCTGAGTGTTTCTTTTGGTCTTCCTTTTTTCCTCTTACCCTCAGGAACCCAAGTGAGCGCCTGTAGTGGTATTCTGTTGTTTTGCATTCGTAGGACATGACCGATATATGACCATCGTCTTTTCCTTATATAGTCGGAGACATATTTCTGCCTAGAGTCTTCTCTTATTTGTCGATTAGTCTTGAATTCTTTCCAACTGATGTTCATGAGTTTTCTAAGACATTTGTTCTCGAATGTATTCAGCTTGTTCTCCAATGATTTTGTTATTTTCCAACTCTCACAGCCGTATGTTAACACTGAGATAACATTTGAATTAAACAGACGAAGCTTGGTATGTATATTCAATGATCGTAATTTCCAAATGTTAGATAATCTATTGTCGTGGAACGACTTCTCACCGATTCTTTTCTTCTATCTATTATTTTATATCTCTACAAAAATCTCTATCGTTAGATTGAAAAACTTTTTCCCTTCAGTTGACTTTTTCATTCTTATAATGAAAGAGTCTCTCTCTCTAGTCTTAGATTTCCCTATTCGCTAGCGAATTCACATGGCAAAAAGTAATAAATTATTCACTTCGCCAGCGAAAGTCATTCTACTTGGAAGGTGGAAAAAACAGGCTACGAACAGGAAGTCGACCATCTTTGTTTGTTCACGAACTGGACGCAAGTAAAACAGCCGGCAACGATGGACGCTAGAGCGAGTTGAAATGAAGGTAACTTGATACCCCTGGAACCAGAACAGAATTTGCACACAGCCCATCCCTGCCCGGAACAGCCAGCTGGAATTTTAGGAGGGAATTTTAAGCGGTCATTCTTCTGGTAACCATCATTCGGAGCAGACAGACTCTGGGCCCAAGTGGGCATTTCATGTTGCGAAATAGTTGTAGTGAATTCGTTGAGCGAATCCACCCAGATTGCGGTTACACAGCACTAACCCAGGTTGCGGTTACACAGCACTAACCCAGGTTGCGGTTACAAGGTAGAAACCCAGATTGCGGTTACACAGTACTAAACCAGGTTGCGGTTACCAGATACCTAAACCAGGTCCAGGGTACAAACCAGGGTACAAGTCCATGGTACCAAAGATTACCCTTACCCACCATACCCTATCAAATAGGTTATCATACCCAACCATATCCTATCACCCAGTAACCATACCACACATCCCATAAACAGAAGAGGCATTCAGCAGAGGTGACTTACCCCAGCCTTATCTGTGATGCGCACTGAGTCCAGGGAAGCAAACTCTGACACCCTCTGAACCCATTAACTGTTATGAGACCAACCTGCTGGGGCAGACCAAACCAAGAGAGTCCGAACCAAAATCATCTCCGCAGCTACTACAGTCCTTGAGGAGATGAGTATTAACACCTACCAGCAACACTACCATAGAAAAGATCTCTGGTCCAAGTGATGACCAAAACTAGTTGTTTTTTTTTAAAATAGTAGAGCTAAACCTTTTTTTCCATATATATATATATATATATATATATATATATATATATATATATATATATATATATATATATATATATATATATATATATATATATATATATATATATATAATGTAAGATTCCATACCCTTTTATCCAACTTTACATAACAGAG